>OU426998.1:7848948-7923948 GCA_911387935.1 Dolichovespula saxonica | reverse complement strand
AGTTTTCTAAGTTCAAACGACATGTACCTTCTATTACAATTAACGATTTTAATATTTTGAATGGATTAAAATAACCCGTGCGTTATACATGTGCATACATTTATACCCATATAAATTATGTCTTATATCATATTGGGCTTAAATTATATAATATTGTATTATATTACAACGTAATTTATATTATTAAGTGAATACACATATAATAAGAAAAATACTCTGTGCTTTGTACGTATAAATAATTACAATGAAAATAAATGTTTACTGTAAATAAAAGTACCATGAGTTCTTCCTTAAATCCATTCATCATTCCACTAATTATTCTCCTTATAACAAATTGATCTTTAACAACAATTTAAAGAAGTATAAATGATCAGAAAAAAAATCCAGAAAGGTAAAAAGTTTGCAAAATTCGAATTACGGGAAAAATTTCCTGCCTTGTCATAAATTTGAATTTTTAAACAGGATATAATAACACCTGGAGGTGGCATGCTTTCACGTGCCACCTTCACTCATCATATGAACCTAATTCAATACTTGGTTTACGAGTTAATTTTTCGTTTTGACCAAATGATATGGAGAAGCTGATTTTTTTGAGATGAGGAAGATAATGGTACGATTTAATTAGGAGCACACCTATTTTCTTTTTAAATATTTTTTCTTTTCTTTAATTCCTCTTTTAACATTATAAATACATTGTATTTGATAATTACACAATTTTTTATTTTATCATATAAATTGTGCTTTAATATAATACAATATAATAGAATATAATACATTAAAGTACAATATAATACTATTTAATACAATATAATACTGTAAATGAAGAACAAACTTCTTATCTTTCTGAAACTGTCGACTTAAGCAAATGTAATTAATTTTGTAAGAAGTTCGGTCTTTTGTTTACAAGATTCTGCTTATCAGCCGGCAACCAGTAACACAGGATTATGTTTCTTAGGAATCCTCACAAATTTATAATGTAATTCATAATATTTTACAGTAATAAATGGTACCATATGGTACGTCGTTGAAATCGTCTGAATAAATGCCATCGATCTGTGGAAAGAAAAATATATAATTACATTTAAATAAACGAATTTGCCTTTGAAATTTCTCTCATCACTTATAAAAAGAATTGGCACATTATGATATGTCCTTTTATATCAAACAATTCTATGAAAATATTTTTTCAATAGTTTCAGTCCCTCACGAGATATTCCAATTGTTCCATATAAATCGAACACACGTGCGCGCGCGCTTATGCAAATGTATATATTTACACATATATATTTAAAACATTTTCGACCTCGTTTTGGAGAAGTTTAACTCATTCTTTGAAGATTTGGCGAAAAAGTAATCACGTACTTGAATAGCCCTTGAAAGTACTAATTTACTTTCCTCTCTTTTTCTTTCTTTCTCTCTCACTATTTTTATCTACTCTACTTTTTCTTCGAGGGGATCAAACGACGAAAAAATGCGTTCTCGCATTTTTCAGGAAAATGCCCGAAACTTTTTTCATTTAAACAGGCCGATTTGTATCACCCCTGCGAGATTTTACCGGCCCAATATACATACATACATGCATACATACATATATACATACACATATACACGGCCATGCATACATACATACATACATACAATATACATCTACACTCGGCTATTTCACGAGACTCAGATGCGTAAGTTGTTCCCTTCCCGAAAGTTCTCTCTCGAGTGCGCTGAGGGACTTGACGATGGAATGGAATAGGAAAGGGGAGCGTGGGGTTTAACGGGGGTGGTCGAATGGGGGATGAGGCGAAGGAAAGGAGGAGGAGGAGGAGAAGAAGAAGAAGAAGGAAGAGGAGAAAGAGGATGGGTAGAAGGAGAATGGGGGTGAAGAGAAAGGGGTGGTAATACGTAAAAGGGAGGCGCGAAGTGTTAACACACAGACCGTAGAAACGCCGGCAGACACTCGACGTCCCTTTACCAAGCTTTTGCACAGCTTTCCTTCTGGCCTCCACGGTCCTCTCATCTTTCCTTCTCCGAATTCTTTTTGACGAGCTTCGTATTCATCGGTCCTTCTGTTAGTCCATCCGTACATATATATATATATATATATATATATATATATATATATATATATATATATATATATATATATATATATGTATGTATATACATAGTGCTCACACTATAAGTTGCCACGTCGAAGTAAGTCTTTATCTTTCCTTTTTTCTCAATGATAAGAATGAGACAAGAGATAAGAAGAAGGGGAAGAGAAGGAGATTGATTGAAACAAAAAACACAAAATAAAACAAAAAAGAAAGAATCAGATGGAGAGAAGAAAAGCCAGATCTCGTCGGGGGTAAGAAATAAGAAAAAAAATTGCTAGACAATTTGCGAATTTGTTCGTTCGAAATTATTATGACCGATTTGACAGGCGCGTTTTGTGTGAGTTAAATTGCTTTGGGTTAAAGTGGATTCAGACTGTGACGTGATTGGATAAACCTTTGAGATATCCGTTCATCCACATAATGCCCACCCTAATCGACCAAACGCATAATTTTCGTGGCATTTATAATGCACTCTGATTTACGCACCTCTAAGTGCGATCTCTCTATTAGGGTTATATATATATATTTCTTGTAACTATATACGTACATATGTATGGGTATATAGATGGCTATATATACGTAGATGTATACGCGTGCCAAGCAACGGGTGTCCTGTTAAGAGGGGTCCGTCACAGTTGCTCCCATGGGAGATAATGAAGTCGTACCCTTAAAGTACGAAGTTCGAGGCCGACGAATTCGTAAATAATTAGTACTGTGATTCTACTTACGATTATTTTTTAATGTTGATAGTCATTTCTTATTCGATAGAAAATCAAAGAGAATTGCCTCGTTTTAATAAAACATTTTTGATATTATAATATCAATAACGTAAATTAACTAATAATATCAATGACGTATTTAATAACGTATAATATCGATAACGTTAATGTACCACTTAAAATTTTTATCTTTCCTTTTTACACAAAATTGATTTGAATAATAATGTGTATTAAAAGGAACATCATTACTATCTAATTAATATCTATTAGTATTACCAATATCGATGACATTCAATCCTGACGGAAATATAATTCGTTTCATTTCAAAAATCGATTCAAATAAGGGAAGCATTTGAACGAATATTAAATCAAATGTCAAACTAATCAATACTTATGTACAAATATTATTAATACCGATAGCACACATATCCTCACACTTATTACAAACAAGTATGTTGTGTTTTTTTTTTTTTAACACAATTTTTCGATGCACCGAAAAGTCAATCATTCTGTTTTTAAATGGAACATCAAAAAATGTACGCGTGCGTTCAATTAATCTTGATTTACAAAATATCTAATACATTATATTTGTATTTATAGTAAGATGGAGGTAAGGGAAGAATGGAGGCTGAGGAGGAGGGTTAGATCGTAGGCAAACGTTTATACCTCCTCCTACTTCGCCAACTCCACGTTCTCATCAATTTCTCGGTCACGTTGCCCCGTTCTTCGGGGGACTAACGAGCAATAACGCCCGATTCAACGCACCCTTTTACTCATACCGAGCTCGTACCAACCTCGCACGTAAAGGCTTTAATAATCGTGGATACGCAAGCGCGAGAACCCGTGAGTACACGGAAGAAAAACGCGAGCCCTCGACATGAAAGTGACTTGGTACCGTGCATCACCATAACCATCCACCGTTCACGTATCTTTATTCCTTACTAACCAACGACAAAATCTCTCTCTCTCTCTCTCTCTCTCTCCCTCTCTTTCTATCTCTCTTTCTCTTTCCCCATTCCTCTCTTTGTCTGTTTATCTTGCTCTTTCTGTAGAAACCCCAATCTTCTTTTCTTATGCTTGAGAGTCAGAGAACGGCGTAAGTTTCGCTTTAGATTCTAAGAAGAGAGAAGAAGAAAAAGAAGAGAAAGGAAGAAAGAGAGAGAGAGAGAGAGAGAGAGAGACCATTTTTCGGAGGATCGAGAAGAATGAGAAGATAACGGTGCCTTTGCCTCGCTGCAACGATATTATGCGTCTGATTTATGAACAGTGAATTATTTTCATCGCGTGGAATATTGAACTCAAAATGCAAATTATGTGAAAAGCCGAGAGAATTTTTTTCATATTTTTTCTTTTTTCTTGTTTCCCCTTCTCTCTCTCTCTCTCTCTCTCTCTATCTATCTATCTATCTATCTATCTATCTATCTACTTTTTCGTTATTCATGTTGATCGAAATTTGAGTAAAGGTAACGCGATTCATGACACGATAAAGAGAAAGAGAAAGAGAGAGAGAGAGAGAGAGAGAGAGAGAGAGAGAGAGAGAGAATGCCTTTGATTCAAATCTTCGAAGCTCTCAAGGAGAGTCGTCGAAGGGTAACGGAGTAAGGGGGATGAGGAAGAGGACACGGAGGAAAGAAGTAAAGAGGACTGGGAGACCTCAGGGAAATCCTAATATTTTAACCACCGGCGAGGAATGAAAGGGCCCGGGCGAGCATGAAAAGGGAAAAAGGGGTGCGCGAATCATCCCTTCGTACCCTTAAACCGAGAAAGAGAGGGAGAATGACTGGTCGCAGAGAGTGAGAGTGTATACGTAAGAGAGAGAGAGAGAGAGAGAAAGAGAGTGAGTGAGTGTAAGAGGGTGTTGTACCGGTTGCGGTACCCCGAGGGAAGTACTTGCAATTAACGCTGTAAGACTCGCAGTCCGTTGCAAGGGCTGCGTTCCGCACCCTTCTTACGCTTCGTCCTCTATGTTCTCCTCCTCCTCCTCCTCCTTCTCCTTTTCCACGTTCTCCCTTCAGTCACCCTCTCTTCGACCCCTGCAACGCCCAACCGAGCGAACGGGCCAAGGCAGAATAGCTGCGTTCGGTTATTTGTCAGGGATATATATATATATATATATATATATATAATCACGTTTTTACTTTCTCTTTCTATTATTCATTCTCTCTCTAACTATCTATCTGTTTATTTATCTTTATACATCTATCTCTTTCTATCTATCTATTTGTCTGTCTGTCTGTCTGTCTTACCACGTTTATCATGTTAGTAAGTGAGATCGCAAATTATTGGAAAGATCGAAATGTGATTGGAAAGATCGAAATGTAATTGGAAGGATCGAACGACATTCGATACTTTTTTTCTTTTCTTTTCTTTTCTTTCTTCTTCAGGCCTTAAGTCACCATTCGTAATAAATCACCCGTTAATATTTCATCGTTTCAATATCGTAAAGTAATGGCGAAAGTGAAGTAATTTATAAGTGGGACGGGTGGATTTACCGATGGTATCTTATCATCTTCGATTCCATTGAGTGAATGATTACAAACGAATGTGAACGTATGTACATATGTGCGTGCGTGTGTCTATATATATATATATATATATATATGTATAAATACACACGTGTATACGTTCTATTCTAGTTTGTGTTGGTACAAACGCACCACCAAGGGGTGAGTAGAGGATTTCTTTTGAAAAACCGGAAACGTGGCTTAGTCACCGGGTGTTCATTGTGCCACGTTGAGTGCACATTCGTGTAAAATCTATGAAAGACGACCATGTCGAATTCTGTCCGTTGGAGAAGTATCAATGGCTTGATCCTGTTTCTGAACGACATTTTTTGATCTCAACGATAGAATTTCTTACCTCATGGACACGTACTTATTAATGATAAGAATTTTGATGACGTTTATTTCTTAAATTTTCGTGACTTTTCTAAAGCAAAGTTAATAGAATTTTACTCGTTAGAGTAAGTTTCCTTTTACTTTTCCTTTTTTTTGTATCTTTTTTTTTTAAAGGAGATCTATCCGAATAAAAATCTCGGCTCGTTTATCTTAAATCTCATATAATAGTGCCCATCCGGACGTTCGCTCGAGATGATTGTAAATATAAGCTCGGCTCTGAACAAATGAAAAAGGGAAAGAGTAAAAAAGTAGTTGTTGGCCTCGTCTAATTATAAATATTGCGAAATCCTGTTCGCATTTAATTTATAAATATCACGTTAAGATCATTTGTCTTTTTATGTATCCTAGAAAATAACTGAGATGACCTTTAAAGAGATAAGAAGAGAATAATAAAATGTCTGCATAATGAGTGAATGAATTCTGATGAGAGAGACTGGACATAAAATGAAAAAAGAAAATAGGTGGGCTGTGTACAAGTACTTAATTATTTCAGTAGTCTATTGGAACATATATATATATATATATATATATTTTTTTTTTTTTGTTTCATATATTTATATACCGCCATACCTATACACAGGTATATATATACATACATTTATATGTACTATATATTAATATGGTGCATAAGTGTATATGAAAAGGTGAACAGTGAACAATATAGGGTACACGTGTACTCTCTCTCTCTCTCTTTTTCTCTCTTTCTCTCTCTTTCTCGCATATAAAATATCTAGTGAAAAATGTATCGAGCCTTGATATGGTTTGATGCAATCGGACGTAAATTGTGACAATGCGAAATATATATATATATATATATATATATATATATATATATATATATGGGTGTGTGTGTGTGTGTGTATGTATATATGTAGGTATATAGTATATATATATATATTTAGATATATGAGTATATAGAAATTCCTCTTTTCTACCGTGACGAATGTCAATGGAGTTTGACGGTTATCAGATAATTTTCATGAATATCCGATGTTATCGAACCACCGCTTCCACAACTTACAATATATTCATGTGTGTCTATCTGTGTATATATGTATATATATGTAATATATATATATATATATATATATATATATATATATATATATATATATATATATAGTAAATATGTGATTCGGAGGTACATGTCGTAGATGGTTGCACGAGACAGACGTGACGAATAAAGATGAAGAAATGAATCGGCTTTCAGAAATCAATATCAAGATATTTTATAGTAACTACGTGCGCTGCAACTTTAACACATCTGAAAAAAATAACTAGAATTTTGGTAAGTCAGTTAGGGTTTTTCTCCTCGTACTCTCTCTCTCTCTCTCTCTCTCTCTCTCTCTCTCTTTCTCTCTCTCTCTCTCTCTCTTTCTCTCTCAACGTATATATGTCGGTACTTACGTACATACGTTCTGGTTTAAAACAATTCAGTGATTAATGTTTAAAACGTGCACGAAAGAATAGAAATAAAATACATAGATGACATCCTATGTCGATATTCGTGTCTCTGCGAATGAAATAGTATCCTCCACGTTTCCGACCTCGTCCGAAGTATAACTGTTTCGATCCTCGATCATGAAATCTACATGCTCGTCTTTCTCGTCGTTTTATTCAACTATTACTTTTCTTTACTTTCCGTTTTTTTTAATTCTTATTTGTAATTTTTCTTTTTTGTTCCTTTAGTAGGAACAAATAATTTGTTATAAACATCGAAATAGAGAGATAGAAACAGATAGAAAGAGAGAGAGAAAAAGAGATAACTATCAAATTTCTTCAATGACTATCGGTCGAAATAAGAACGAGAGTAAGATTCGTCCCTGAAGGATAAAATTCACCATTTTCCAATCTTCTCCGTTTTTCATGGTTCGATCGTTCAAAAGGAATACGTCGCGATGTCCGTATACCGTACTTTCTCGTTCTTGGAGATATCACTGCGAGATCATTACGTCCTTCGTAATACGACGAATCGTCCTTTTGATCGAAATTTATTCATATCCAATAAGCTCTACTCCTTTCAACGTCTATTTGATAAAACGTTAAGTAAGAATACATTTAACTGTGTATTATGAACTTATATATTTACATATATATATATATATATATATATATATATATATATATATATATATATATTTAAAAAATATATATATACTTGTACATAGTTATATCGAATTAAAAATATTATATTCTAATATGAAAAGAAATGAATATATAAAAAGTATTTTATATATATATATATTTATATAATATTAAATAATAATATTTAATAACAATGATATATTTATATGTATAGAATCCTAAAGGGATTATTTTATTTTCCCTTAAAAAATCTATTTTCCTATCACGACATCGTTCTATTATAATTTTACCCAATAATATGTGGTGTGTGTGTGTGTATGTATGTATGTGTTTATCCATGAACTCATACTCATGAAGAGAGTGCATTCCAAGTTAGTAACGTATAATCCGCTCGTTTGGGTGTTCCACCCTCTGCTTGCATCGTGCTGCCGCACACGCTGAAATAATTTCATCCGCCTCTACAAATGGAAGGGATCGAACGAGTGTTACTGACAGCGATGACCTAACAGCATCGTGGCAAATGATCTGTGAAACCATGATTTATCTGCACTTAAAACATACACCTCCGTAATATTAAGATACTTACTCTTACAATTTGAAAGATCCATTTTTTTTCTTCTGTTTTTCTTCTTTCTTTTTCAATTTCAATTTCAATTTCCCGATCGATCAATCGATTTTCTCAAATGATGAGGTTACGTTCTATGCACATGTATATACAAATTATGTAAATTTATACGTACGTTCGTACATAAGAATAGAAGCAATGCAAGAGAGAGAAAGAGAGAGAGAAAGAGAGAGAGAGAGAGAGAGAGAGAGAGAGAGCTTGTACACGTACGCGTCCTATTTCAAATGCAAATTTATGATATATGCGCTTATACATATGTAGATGCATACTGTTGAGGGTACAGGATGTGCCAAAATTCGTGTCTCGCAAGGCACGCAAAACGACGTCGGTGTCTTCTCCAAATTTCGATGATTCGTTGTGCCAATAACTTGGACAGCATTAGTCAGTCGAACTATTGAAATCTTTCCATACTTATGTAAATACATATACACACACACACACACACACACACATACACACACACACACACACACACACATATATATATATATATATATATATATATATATATATATATATATATTACAAATAATGTAATTACTATAAAGATATAGTAAGATATATTATCCTATGCTATTTATATTATTCTTTTATTTTTATATTGCTATATATACACACACACACATACATTATTTATTATAATATATATCTGTGTGTGTGCATGTGTGTAATAATGTAATATCTTTTGTGCCAGTTTTATTTTCATTATCTTCCAAAATATCAAGTTATTAGCTCGTTTCTCGAGTGACTTGTCGGAAACATTTAATAATTTATCTAAAATACGCTTCTCTCGTTAGCCAGGTTGCACCGTACTTGAAACGTTTTCTCGCATGATCGCATATTTTTATTAACGATCGCGCGATTACTCGACAAGACTCATCTCTCTCGGCCGACGCTTCGTGCTTCGCTTGTACACGACACGAGAGAAAGCCATTATTAAAAAAGGAGATGATGATGATTTTTTTCTTCTTTTTTCTCTCTCTTCATCTTTCTCGTCCTCCTCCTCCTCCTCCTCCTCTTCTCCCCCTCCTACTCATCATCTTTGAGAAAAGCGATGAAAGAAAATCGTCTCGTACGTTTATAATACCTTACAAAGTCAGAGGGTAACGATGACGATTTAAATAGTAATTCCGTTTAATTTACACCCCGTAAGAACGTTAAATATTCATGGGGAAACGTTGCTCTCCTCTCGCGAACAGCTTGGAGAAAGGTAGACGATAAAGCGGTTAAAAATGATTTCCCGATTGTCGACGATTAAATCAACGATACTTCACTAGGTTTTATGCCTTTACCAGAAATAAAAATGAAGTCGTTCAATTAGTGCCATTTTAATTATTATAATTCTATTGACGATGCATCTAGGATATACCGACTTTATTTAAGACGTTTTTAATACGTACGCATCTTCTGCCGTGCAATTTTCATTAATTTCATCGCGAAGGATTAATTTTATCACAAATAAAAAACAAAAAATATTTATTATTATAAATTTATACACATACACACACACACACATATACGTCTAATGCGTTATCGTGTATCTTATGATCTAATCATAAGTTTGTCTCTGGTAATTAACGACGATCACTACGTATCACCATCCTTTACCGACCTCCCCCTTATAACTCATTCGATTGCACTTAATAATTCATTGGTTGTTAGCTAAATGTATTACATTTTCGATAGTAAATATACAAAATATTGTACAAACAAAATAACGATATATTGCAAAGATTGATACGATTGGTTCGATTTTAGTCTGATGATTAAACTGATTTTCATTAATAACACACTTAAATACGATTTCTTTAAGCGATCTATTCCCTTTCTGTCTTCAGAGTTATTTTGTAGTGTCATTATTATAATATCAAAATACACACAACTTGATCATCCATTTCATTACATAACCGAATGTCCGTTGGCTCGTATATCAGATACACTGAGTACTATAAAAAAAAAAAAAAAATTGTAGGAAAAAAACTAACGACATATTGCAAAGATAACGATGGTTAGTTTAATTTTCGTTAGTAACACAATTAACTGCGATTTCTTCAAGCGATATATTTCGATAATTATTCTTTTTCACTAGGATTTGTTGAATGTCATTATTATAATATCACAATATACATAACTTGATCCATTTCATTACGTAGCCGAACGTCCGTCGGCTCGTATACCACCACATACTGCTCTACTCGTTGAAATCCAGCTATTGATCGTTGTCGCGAACGATAGCACGCGCGCGTGAGAGAGAGAGAGAGAGAGAGAGAGAGAGAGAGAGAGAGAGAGAGAGAAAGAGAAAGAGAGAGAAAGATATATAGCTAGATAGAGATACACATACACACACACACACACATACACATCACAGAAAAAGAACGATCGTTCGCATTGCAGGGAGTCGTCGAGTCGGTAAGAGTTCAAGGATTTATGGTTAATGACGGTAGCAGAGAGAAGGAAGACCAAGCGACGGTTTGTTAATAAAAATCGTGGAAATAAAGTGTAATAGTAGAGACGGCTAGAATCGCTTGGACGATCGTAGAAAAGATCTGGAAAAACGGCGAATTAAGCGTCTGGCTTGCATCGCTTTTACTCGCCGTTCGATATGCGTCGTTGCGTTGGAAAATGAGGAAACGGGAATGTTGAGAAAGGAGAGACGGACGAGAATGGGGTGGGAGGGAGGGAAAGAGAGAGTGAGAGAAAGAGGAGGTGGGGAGGAGGACGTCGGCTTTAGGTAATTAAAGTAAAAAAGAGAAAGTCGGAGAGAAAGAGAGAAAGAGGGAGAGATAGGTAAAAAAAAAGGAGAGAGTGAGAGAGAGAAGAAGAAAGAGAGAGATAAATAAAAAAGAGAAGGATAGGTAAAAAAGAGAGAAAATGAGAGAGAGAGAGAGAGAGAGAGAGAGAGAGAGAGAAAGCAGAAAATCGCGAGTGACGATAAAGAACTAATAAGAGGGAGAGAGAGGAAGAGAGATAGATAGATAGAGAGAGAGAGAGAGAGAGAGAGAGAGAGAGAGAGAAGAGAGAAAGACGAAAGAATGGAAGTTTGAATGGAATAAGGATGGAATAAAACACCCCACCTTCGCCCCCTAACCCTCCGTTTTTACGGCTCGCTCTAACGGGAGGACGTGCGAGGTCTCATTTTTTTTTATTTTTCCTTTTTTTCTCCCTCTCTACCCATTCTCTCTTCCCCCCCACACACACACCCGGAGTTTTGCACAGCACGAACAAATTCTCCACGCAGTGGAGGAGAAACGTCAAGCGAGCTTGTCGCGTCGTCCGCCAATTCGGTGAGGAAGAGGGATACGGAGTCAGGCTTCCTCTCGAAGTCGCTCTCGAATTCCTTTTCGAGTAATAATGCCAGTAGCGTGAAGAAAGAAAGAGAGAGAGAGAGAGAGAGTGAGAGCGAAGAGGCAGGGGGAAGGGAAGGGATAGAAGAGAATGAAAACGACGTCAACGAGAAGGCTCGTCTCGGAATATCGTGAAAATACGACGTCGACCGACTCGTTTGTGGACGTTCGTGCGAACGTATGGCCCATTCGAGCTCCACGCTACCCTCCTTCCACTCCCCCCGCCCCCACTGCCGCGTTCTCTTTCTATGTCTATCTCTATCTCTATCTCTATCTCTATCTCTCTTTCTCTTCTTTTTCTTCTTCTCCAATCTCGATCCTTTCACTTTTTAACCCAGTTTCCATTGTTGAACCACCACCACCATGCCACTGTCACGCCCGGCGTCGACCGTTTGTAATTAGTGTCGCTATCGTCGAACCTGCATATTCGTCAATTTCCTATCTTTCCTAGCTTTCTTTCTCTAGTTCCCTGTCTGTCTATCTGTCTAGCTCTCTCTCTCTCTCTCTCTCTCTCTCTCTCTCTCTCTCTCTCTCTCTCTCTCTCTCTACCTATATATATATATATATATATATATATATATATATATATATATATATAGGGAGAGAGAAATCCCTATATCTCTCTATCTCTATGTCTATCTCTTTATCTCTATCCCTCTATCTCTATTTCTTTCTCTCTTTTTTCTCATTTTCTTTCTCGACATATTTCTTCTCATCGGTGATGTCGATCGATTTATAATATATGAGTACACGTTCCTGCAATTACATCCACTTGATTTTAAATCGGGTCAATCTATAAATGACTGAAAATAATTATCGTTGTAAGTATGCATTACCATCTACCTATCTATCTCTCTTTCTCTCTCTCTCTCTCTCTCGTTGAAATAATAAAAAAAGGAATAGGAAGAAGAAAGAAAGAAAAACAAATAAACGAAACGCTAGTTATCTATACGATTGATTGATTAATTTATTTGCAATCGTAGTTCTCGCGAGTTCGTTGGATGACCAACACGAACGAGTATATAAGGACGATCGTTAAATACAAAATGCCGATCGTACCGGCAGATTTTATCCGATGATCGAAATATAATCGTCGATCGTTGATTATCAAAGAGTGTATATGACCAAGGGGGGGGGGGGTAAATATTCATCGGGTTTTAATCGGACTATTATGTCGCATCCTTACATTTGTAAACTGTATATGTATATATATGTGTGTGTGTAACTGGTTGCTTTGACGGCGCGTTTACCGAGAATGATTAATATAAATCCTTGACGCTCCCAGATTGTCTTCTTGAACACCTTGATCGTGTCCTCTCTATCTCATCTCATGCCCGCGACTCGATTCATGTATGTATATACGTCATATTACAAGCCTTTTCTCTTATACAGAAACAATACAGACAATGATTTCTACTTTCTACTTTCTCATTTATTAAGTAAAAATTACGAAGATCGATATATATATATATATATATATATATATATATCTTATTAAAAAAATTTCTAGAAATATAACCACGGATATAATTTAAGTGTAATTTAATACCTGAATGTGTGTGTGTAGGTATTTATATATGTCTCTATGTATGTATATATGTATCTATGTGTGTGTGTGTGTATATGTATCTATGCGGAGAATAAAAATAAAAGCATGGATTATTAATAGCGTCTCATCGAAAGCTCGTTTCGTGCCTAATAAATAAACAACTCTTTAATGAGATGGTAATTAATTCTTAGCAGCCTTTGATGAAGTCTCGAACGATAATCGATTAATAATACCTACGTACGTCTTCTCATAGAAAAAAAAAAGAAAAGGAAAAATAGAAAAATTTTCTTTTTTGTTTTTCTCTCTCTCTTTCTTTCTCTCTCTCTCTCTCTCTCTCTCTCTCTCTCTCTCTCTCTTTATCTCACTCTCTTTCTCTTTTATTACTTCGAAGAGTGTACCTGAGAAAAGAAACAATGATCGTAAAAAAAAGGATGTGACGCCTCTCATCGGGATATAAGTAAATATCTATAGTGCATATATGCGTACAATCCCCACCCCATCCCATCCCCCTCCAACACCATCACCATCACCACCACCCCATTCGCTTGTCTTTATTGCTCGTTAAGTAGTAAATCTATTAGACGAATTCTAAAAATGGTGCGTAACGAAAGGAAGAAGATACCGATGTCTATAAGAGAGTAAAACCGATCTTCTCCTCCTCCTCCTCCTCCTGATTCCCCCACCCCCTCATCCCGACCCGACGATATTTTATTCTCTACCAACGGATTTCGCGAGTTTACGTTCTCGACTTTCCCCACTCGCGGCCAAGTGTTTTCACTTCTTTACGAGTGTGCCCGCGCTTATGTTAGTGCCGATCCAAACATCGCGTTGCAAACTCGACGATCTCGAAAGAAAGAGAGAGAGAGAGAGAGAGAGAGAGAGAGAGAGAGAGATAGACAGACAGAAAGAGAGATTGAAAGATAGAAAGAGAAAAGAGAGAGAGGGAGAGAAAGAGTTATCCTCTTTTCGATTTTGAAGTATGATTTCGGAGTAGTAAGATACAAGGAAGAAAAAGAAAAATAAAATAAAACAACCGAGGAGACTTGATTTCAAGAAGAGGAAAGAAAAATGTGGATCATCATACGGACGATCTTAACGTTTTGCGTGCTCATGTTCGCGATCACGCAAGCGAAGCCTACGATTTACAAGAGAAATCAGGACAACGTATTTGAACCAGGTAAAAAACGAACAAATAAATATCTACTAACTATCGATGATTATTGCTAGGGCTTAGAAAAAAAGAATACAGAAAAAAGAAAGAGATTGGTCGAATTTGACTCGTCAAGATTTTCCTTTTCTTTTTTAATCTTTCTCTTCCTCTTTCTTTTTTCAATTATTCTCTTCCTCTTTCTTTTTTAATCTTTCTCTCCGTTGCTCTCTTTTTTACCTCTTTCTTTTTTTTCCTTTTTTCTTTTTACAAATCGTCGAGTTTATAAGAATTATCCACGTAATAAATATTGCACGGGCAAATTAAATTGGTTCTAAGTTTTATTTTGAATACAAAATTTTCCTATCATTACTTTTCATCTAAAAACGTATGACATACACATGTCTTCTTGTAATACATAATATCTCGGAAATCGTAGTTTCTCGTCGCTAGGAAGAAGATAACGAAACAGCTCGTTCGAAGAAAGATATCTCGTTCGTGTTTCTCGTTTTTTTCTTTCCTTTTCTTTCTTTCTTTCTTTTTTCTTTTTATTTCTTTTTTACTAGACCGAATAAAATCTCTCTTCTTTGCTCGACGAAAAAGAGACGGTCGTTAGTACTCGCTGGTAGTCGTTTAAATAGGAGAACGAGACATTGCGTGTCCTAAATTTCGTTGAGAGTCACATAAAACGTTGAAAAGAGAATATAAAAAAGAACAAGAAAAAGAAAAAAAGATAAATTTGAAAGAAACAAAAAAAAGAACAACAAAAATCAAACTGTTCGGATTACTCTTTCAAATAGAAATAGGTCTTGACATCTCTCTCTCTTTCTCTCTCTCTCTCTCTCTCTCTCTCTCTCTCTCTCTTTCTCTCTCTCCCTCTGTCTATCTCTGTCTCTGTCGCTTAAAGAAAAAGTTCGTTGTAGAAAAACTTTCACGTTAATCGTCGTCGAAATTAATTAACGCAAGAACCAACATCGTGTTTTCTATATATTTGTCTCTCTCTCTCTCTCTCTCTCTCTCTCTCTCTCTCTCTCTCTCTCTCTCTCTCTCTCTTTCTCTCCCACCCTCTCTCACTCGTTTAACAATACGTCACGGGACGTCATGTCGGTTTCTTGTCGGATATTCTACTACGTTATATATATATATATCCCTATCGGTGTTATTAATCATCGATAACGATAGACAACGAGTCGAGTCCGGTGTCGAGCTTATATGAAGTAAATAGATAAGTCGATCGTTGCACCTGTTCTCGAGAATGAACTTTATTAATTATTAATAAAAAAGAAGAAGAAGAAGGAAAGGAATGAACAGAAAAAAGAAAGAAAGAAAAACCGATCGATTAGATTCGTAGATTAACGTAAAGTAAATAAGTATGTAAGTAAATACATACACACGTTCGGCTAATAAAGCGGGCGAGATTTTCAAGCGTTGGTTGTTGTCATTATCTTTTCTTTCTTTCTTTTTTTTTTTTCTTTTTAATTGATCATTTCGAAACGGAACATTCTCGATATAAGGCGATCATTGACAGGTGAGAGAATAACGGAACGATGACGTCAGCTGGAAACGCGTGGGTGAAGATTATAGAGAGGCCGTGATCCCGGGTTAGATTGTATTCTTGATTTCTGCGGCACCCAGTCACGATTAACGCATGTTTCTCTCTACGTTTACTATCGTTAGTATGAACCACCAGCATCAGTACTGGCACTGAAACCGACGCCACCATCAACACCAACATCAATACCAATACTAATACCAATATTCTACACCAATACCAACATCGTTGAAACCCAGAGCCCTTTCCACTTGCTACACGTTAATACACGTGTTCGCATTCATGGAGATATATATCACGGCTAATCTCGAAATGCGTCTGTACAGTGCAACGAATGAGAGACCACCGGCTGACACTACAGCAAACTCTCGAAAATCCCGGAGTCTAATTGAGACTCGTGGTCTAATCCAAACATAGACGAGACTGTTTTATAATGCCCGTTCTTTGTGTATTTCCAACGTGTGTGTGTGTGTGTGTGTGTACTTATATAGTATGTAATACATATGTTTAACACCCTTCTTCTCTCTCTCTCTTTCTTTTTTCTTCTTGATGATGCGACTCCTTTTATATCACATGACAACGTATGTGTGTATATGTTTTTAACACGTCAGGGATAATCGTGACACGACTGAAGAGTCAAACGTCGAACGAACCTACCGTGTAAATTTATGACATATAGATATTCACATAGAAAGTGAAATGACATTCATTTTTGTTTACACTGTTATGCACGTAGATGTGTGTGTGTGTGTGTGTGTGTGAGCATCATTTGTGTGAATATATCTATCTATTAATCTCGAGAAATCTTAATTAAAGATACGTAACATTGCGTTAAACGTTCGTGTTAAAGGTATTCGATGTTTAACGATTTGACATTATTTATCTATAAAAAGTAATATGTCGTTTGACCGGTCCAAACGTATGTATTGACATATTTATCGTAAAAATTAATTATCTGATACGTTCGATCTCTCTCCCTCTCTCTTTTATGTTAATTCGATTCAAACAGAAGTTTTTTACAAACACACATACACACACACTATTTAATCCAATCGTAATAAATTGCATATGCAACAATTACCCTCATTATTCTTTAATTTTTATTTTTTCCTCTCTCTCTCTCTCTCTCTCTCTCTCTCTCTCTCTCTTTCTCTCTTTTTCTTTCTCTTCTCTTCTATCTCTTCCCTCGGATATACAATGAAGAAAAGTGATCTGTGAAGCGATGCTTGTAACAATATCTCTCCTGTTACCGGAGACGAAAATATTCAATCGAGAAGCATCCACCTACGTAGGAGCTTTAAGACGACAGAAGAGGAAGTCGATAGCTCGTCCTTGGCTATTACTGTGGAATGAGGACATGAAAGGGGGAAGGAGAGACCTGATTAGATACATGGAAAATGTGTGTGTGTGAGAGAGAGAGATAGAGAGAAGGAATACAATGCGTCACCTATTGCAACTAAGTGTGCACCATCACAAAGTACAAGTGTTACGTGAACTAACAAGTTTAATCCCTTAAAGCTTAAATTGTTAAAGTTTTCAACGCTTCGTTAGAAACACTTTTATCTTTTTCGTCCTATCTACAAAAGCTGACAATGTGAAAAAGAAAAAGAAAGAGAAAAAGAGAGAGTATGAGAAAGAAAGATCGACTTTTTATTAGATAGACTTGCAATTGTTTGACATGTTTTATTAAAAGTCGGAATGGAAAGACGTTGGACAATAAGAGTTTCTTAATACTTG
The DNA here is from genome assembly GCA_911387935.1 of Dolichovespula saxonica. Classification (NCBI taxonomy): domain Eukaryota; kingdom Metazoa; phylum Arthropoda; class Insecta; order Hymenoptera; family Vespidae; genus Dolichovespula; species Dolichovespula saxonica. The sequence goes on along the minus strand of OU426998.1, from coordinate 7,906,200 downwards.
AAGTTAATACCCCCTTCTTCAAATTTTTTTACTAAAAAGGAAATTGCTTCGTCGGTAATAAAATAGTTGAGATATTTGGAATAACGTCATAGCGACGTAGTATTCAACCTTTCTCCGTGTTCTAGTTTCGAACTATTAAAAATATAATATAAAATATTATTTATTATACGATCGTTATATTTGTTATAATGTTCTTAATTGTAATTATAAATTATAATCCGAAATAATGTTTGATTAAAATACATAATATTATTATTATTATTATTATTATTATTATTATTATTATTATGACTATTATTATTTGTTTTATTTTTAATTTTCTTTCTCTTATTTATTGGAATATTAGCCTAATTAGACGAGCCTCTGTCAAATCTAATTTTCCTATTCTATATTCAAAAATGTTTGCACTATGGTGATGCATCAGTTTTTAGTATAACCGTTCAATGAACTTCCTCGTGTTAATGTGGATGTAGATTCGGTGTTTTAAGGTATCTTTTTTTATTTTAAACTGTTGGGCATGAAATAGATTCCTGAATGGAGATATTATTAATGGATTATGCGTAAATATTATATTTTCTATAGTTTCAACAATTTCTTTTTCACGATTTCCTGAACTAATGGCACGTATTTCTCTCTGTTTTATCGTGATATATTTGCGTTGTATGTTATTATCATTAGGTGTCATTAGATATTAAAATGTCAATGGAGCTATGTTATATTTTATCATGTTTGTGCATAAGTGTAAAGGGTTCGGTCGATTGTATTTCACTTGTTTTGTTCTGTATGTGTCGTTATATCCAAGTATAGTATTCGTAGCTTACGTCTCTATGATTGTTGTTCGTGTGTATTTATAGTACAGTGTGTTGTTTCGTTTCAGATTGTATTTATCGATTATTGCTCTGTGTAATATTTTGGTTACAGTGGCTCTGTCTACGTCCTGTGTATTTCATACCTGTCAATAATTTATATCCTCTATTTATCTAATCTATCGTTTCAAGTTGAACTTCGCATTTTTACATGTATCTATTTGTTTGTTTATTATTATTATTATTATTATTATTATATGTACCGATGTATATATATATATATATATATATATATATATATATATATATATATATATATGGGAAAGAATTTTATACTTACTCGTATAAATCTTTAATAATAATGTCCGCGGTCCACGGAGAATTAGCGAAGAACTGTCGTCTTTGTATATAAGTCACTCTTTTATTATGCTTTATTTACAAAAATACAGAACACGCGATACACAATTAACTCTGTATCGAACTCGACGATTCAAAGTATTTCTTGTTTTTTTTTTTCTTACAACGATCGATAGATAAACGTTTTTTGTTTTCTTATTAATATATAATAATTATTCATTTTCAGTAATGATACCCGTGTCTTCCACCGTAATCCCATTACCAGTTTACAAGGTTGAATATGGATTAGGTTTTATATCAAAAGATAAGAAAGCTCAATCATCGTTCAAACCAGATGGCACTGTGAAATTAATTACAAGTAAGTATTTGAATAACTAATAAGTAAATAATAAATAAATAAATAAATAAATAATAAATAAATATATAATAAATCTCATTCTCTTCACTATAACGCACAAATTTTGTTTTTTTTTTATTTTTCAGTTAAAAAGAGTCAAGAAAAGAAAATTTAATTTCGATCGATTCGATTAAAAATTCACAAAATGATTCGTGAAGATAAATATTTAACGTAATTTAATTATAATTCTACGCAAACGTTAAGATCGTTTCTAACATAAGTTTAAATGCTTAACACCAAAAATTAATTTATCTCCGACACATTTCTTCTTAATAACTAATTTTACTTACTTTGAATAATGTTTTAGTATATATTATATATACACACGTGTACATATTAATGGATTATATATGACACAGTAAAAAAATTATGTTCGTTTTATACTTATATTAACTAAAATCAAAATAGAATCTTTGTTAATGGTTTTTGGATTTATTTATAGAACAGAGAATATACAAAAGAGTGTTGTCCATTTTACATCCTTGTAAATTTGATTTCAAATCTTACAAATGTTCAATCGAATTAAATTCTGCACACATATATATGTAAGTTTACAAGGATGAAAAAAATACATACAAGTGTGTGTTTTTATCTAATTTAGAAGCCATCTACGAAAAGTTGTTATATATAATATTTCTTAATTATATTAAAAATAATATCGCAAGAAAATCAAAAGAAACAGAATCTAAGATAGCTTAATATAAAATACTTTGTATCGTGAAAATCGTATTTATCATAATCTATAAATATTTATGTGATACAAATATGATACTGTATTTAAAAATTATAAATTCTTAATTTATATATGAACGATAGATAAATTTAACTAAAATACATACTTTACGAAATTTCCATAGGTTCTTCAGCTAAAAAAAGAAAAGAAGAGATATTGATTATTTCTATTTTTGTATATTCATATTTATAAAAAATATGATTGTTTTTGTTTTTCAATAAATAAACTTTTAATATTACTAATCTTTAATATTCAATGAGTACTTACGTAATTCATTGAACATAAAATCATCCTGATATTCCTTAAGAAATTGTGTAGATCTATTTTCATCGAGAAATAAAGAATAAACTCGTTTCACGTCGTCTATACTCACCTAAAAATGGGGAAAAAAGAAAAGAAAATAATTAATATTATAACGTTTATATGTATAATCATTATCAAATTTCATTTGCTTACTTCTGTACTTTTTCTACGTCGACTGACAAGAGATGCGGTTGTGATTAATTGAATAGCATATCTCAAAGACGTTTCCAAAGCAATTCTTGTAAGAACAGTCAATGCATCATCTGCCATTTCACAATCTTCTTCCTCACATCTTATTTTTAAAATTTCTTTCAATTCTTTTTCTTGATACGGAGTTGTAGGAACAATGATCATACGATCGAGTAAATCAATAGGAATACCATGAGGACTCTTATAATTAGTTCCCCTGATTCTTGTAATTCCTGAAACAAGCGAATATATTGACATTGGTAAAAAGTAATTTGTATAGTTTACTTTAGATTTACATATAAATTACCTCTGTTTGTTGCCATAATAACAACTGGTGCCATTTCATTTTCTAATGCACGATTTAAAAATGAAAAACATTCAATATCTAACATATGGACTTCATCAATAAATAATACTCCTGGTACTATTTCTGCTTTTCCCTCTTCACGCCATTCGGCTACTTTAGCATTTATTTGATCTCTTACTTCTGATTTAATTTCACCGGTATCACCAGAAAACAATGCTAAGAAACCATGAGTTCTACTATTTATAACATCGACCTCGTGCAAAGTGACTGTATGAACTACTTCTTTTCGTTTTTGTAATTCGCCCTCTGGACACTGTACAAATCTCGTTTGTGATCCTGTTGCGTCATAATCCCGAGCTCTCGTAAATGAACGCCCTAACTTATTAATTTTTCCAGTTGCCTTATCAATCGTAATAACATCACCAGCTTGCACCTATAAAAAGCTAATGTTAATAAAGACGAAAAAACAAAGATTTTAATAAATATATTATAAGAGCATAGACCTTTTCTTTCATTAAACTTTCAATCATTTTATTCCCTAAATCATAAATTGTTTCCATCTCTGTAGTTTTTAAAGTTAATTTTCCAACTTTCGCACCAATTCCTGTAGCAGGCCTATCAACTTGAATTTCTACTACTTCGCCTTCTATTATTTCAGTTTCTTCTTTAATTCTAACTCCTATCGATTTTCTTATAGCTTGAGTCAACGCTTCTGTTTTGCTCATCTCCAAAGAATAAATTTCAGATCCAGCCATTGATGTGAATGGAGTATCAATACCTAAAGCTTGAGCTAATCCCATGGCAATGGCAGTCTTACCGGTGCCAGGTTGACCTGCCAATAAGACAGCACGTCCTGCTATTTTTCCATCTTTTATCATCTCCAAGACAACACCAGCAGCCCGACGGGCCATGAGTTGGCCAACCATACCTTGGGATACCTAAATCAAATTTTAATAAATAATGTGATTGCTAAAAAAAAGAATAATTATGATGCTATCTACTTACATGACGAGGTTCCAAACTATCATCTAATCCTAAACCTCTAATATGAGAATGAGCACCAATACGCTCAATCTTTGTGATCTCACGAACTTCTTGGACTTTTGTTGCTGCTACAGTCTATAAAAAAATAATAAAAGAATGTATAGTAATATACAAGTTACAAGTCATACAAGTATGAATCTAACAAACAGTTACCATGCCAACCGCTTTAAATGGATATAATGAATGTTTTCTATATATTGACAAAAACAAAATTTTATTATATTGAATAAATAATTACTTGTTTTATGGAAAATTACCACGAAGTAGCTTTATTTAAAAAAAAAAAATAAATTTTGTATAAGGGTTAAACGGTAATTATAATTCGTACAATATTGTATAATCATATATAATCGTAATAACATTAAAGAATTTTATGAATAAGAATTTTAAAGATTTACAAAATATAAAAAGATTAATATACAAAAATTAATTCAGTTCTTACCGCCATGGTAATCGTTTACACACGTGAGTACAACAGTTTAAACTTCGAATTACAAATCTTTCACCAAACCAGATTACTCCATAAAATGTATTCGTAATAAATAGAGTAGTAACTTGACGTGACCAATCGTTTACGATTACAGCGCCATTTTCTAAAATAAAATTTAAATACTTGGCATTCTCGTTAAATCTTAATATAAACGTGAAAAGTGAATAAATTTAAAAAAAAATAGACAAATTTCAAATACTATATCAAACTGTTACCTCAATTATTATATTATATTATTTATATAATATATAATATATATTATATAATTGTTTATTTGTTATTCTTTAATTATTTTTGAAAAAATTAACCTGTTCGTTTAATTTACGCACTAATGTAACATAGAATATCTGTTAGTAAGTGTTGAAAAACTCATAACAAAAGTTATAATAGAAATAAACAAATTTAAATATCATAACCTAAAAGTAAGTTCTTTGCTAAAATAGAAAATTAAAAATTTCATAAATAGAAATATAATTGCGTTACAATGAATATTTAATTTATTATATTTTTTAAATCAGTTTTTGTTGCTAACAACATACAAAATACGAAATTAACAGAAAGCTAGCAAATTGGAGTACTATGGTGGAAAAAGTGGAAAAGTGAATCAAGAAAATTATTTTCGTAAATTTTTTTATTTTCTGTTTTTAAATATTATATTACTTTAAAATGTTTGCTTTTCATAACTCAGACACATATGTAAATCCTACAGAAACATATTTACATGATTTGCAATTGTATAAATATTACCCAGAAGGAAATTTTTCATTGAAAGAATTAGAGTCAATATGCATGCAACGTACAGAAGTTCTACTGTTAGTAGAAAAAATATATATAGGAACTGGCGTAAGAAGAACAGCACAACAATGCAAGGAAATATTAATAAATGAATTGAAAAAAAAAGATTATGATATATTTGTAAAAATTATAAATGGTCCTAGCAAAGAACTAGGATCAGATGTTAAAGTGATGGATGAAGTATTGCACTTGAGAAAACAAGATCATATTTCTCATTTTATGTTAAGAGGAATTTTTTCAATACACAAAAGAAAATGGTTTCATATTCAAGAATTAAGACTTTTTTATTGGAGATTATATACATTAACTATAGAAGAGATTAAAGAATTTTTTAATGTTAATAAATTGAAATCACATGATATATCTGAGGAAGACAAAGAAGAACTGCAAGAATATATTAAATTGAATAATTTACATAATGAGCCTTTTTACAAGGTCCCATTTATATTTGTTATAGATTTAGTTGAAAAGCATAAAGTTTTTCTTAAACACGGTATGGCTTTTGTACCTGAAAAAGAATTAGCTGGATTATGTTTTGGTTACTTTAAGGAAAATTTAGCTACAGGTTTAAAATCCATGCCAATAGTTGCAGAAGATGCAGTAAATGATCATAGAATCAATAAAATCTTTAACACAATAACTAAGTATATTAATTCAAAAAAAGATGTAATCGAAAAACATTATGTCCTACCACTATCAGAATTGGATGATCTCTCAAAAAAATCTTATCCATTATGTATGAGAATAATTCATGAAGTGCTAAGGAAAAATCATCATCTTAAATATGGAGAACGTAAACAGTACAGTTTATTTTTAAAAGATATTGGAGTTACTATAGACGATACTATGGAACTTTGGAAACAAGAATTTACAAAAAAAATGAATGAAACAACATTTGAAAGAGAGTATGGATATCGATTAAGACATATATATGGCATAGGAAATACACAGAAAAGTTATAATTGTTATAAATGTTCAAATATTCTCAATTTTAATGTAAAACCAACAGAATCTTACGGTTGTCCATTCAAACATCTAACAAACGCATCACTTACACAAATATTAAATGAATACAAATTTGTACCTGAAGATATCGAAGATATTGTAAAATTATCATCAATGAAAAATTACGAAAAGGCATGTCAAAGATATCATGAAATCACACACAATTGTAATATATATACAATATTTAATTCTCCTGTTAATTATTTTTTTGAAAGTCGAAAGAAATTATAATATACCAATATTAAAAATATATATGTATATATATTTCGAATCGTATTTTATAATGATATTTGTATAAACAACAGAATTCATTGCGAGGTACTATCGCAGATTACAAATATGTGTGTATTACGCAATTACCAATAATATATTATTATTATACTTCCGAAATCCAATTAGTTCATTTTTATCTTGTTTTTTAAATAAATAAAAAAAAAAACCCATATCTTATCGCCAGTCGACGTATGAAGAATTTACATAATATTATTTCAACGACATCTACGAACGTGATGAATCGTTCACAGAAAAAAAGAAATATTAAAAAATAAGTAGTAAGAAAAAATAAAAAGAATAAAAAAAAAGAACAGAAAACGTACGTAATACTCAAGAAATCAAATAAACAATTCCGGCAGATATATTCGTAAACAACGTTCGTCGTTTTAATTAATGAATTATAATTTATATATGCACCACACCCACACGCGTTTTAAAGAGATAAAAAATATAAAGGAAAGAAAAAGAAAAGAAAAAGAAACGAAAAAAGGAAAAAGAAAGAAAATTGAAATGGGATTGACATTTGGCGCTAAATTTAGTCGTTTGAACTTTCAAGGGCGCAGTTTAGCGTCACATCTCTCTGCTCTCATCATAATCCTAAGATAGCACGTAGATACTTTCTACTATACCTATAAAGAATTTCGTAACGTTCGAAATATGATTACAAACGATTTAGTCGTTCGAAAATTAAACCGGGAGTGATTTTGTGCCATCTATTCGTCACGGAAGAGACCCAAGTGAGATCATGTTATCGTACGTTCGCCGTTATTCATCTGCCTAAAGTACCGACGATCTTCAAGCCAAGCCCTTGTGACCTTTCCGTAGTCCGTGGTGACCTTCAAACGAATTCGAGCGTGGAAATCTCGGCGGCTCGTCGTCTATCTGACTGAGCTGCGAGTGATAGAAAACAAATTTTTTTCAACACTCGTGACGAAGGAGGAGAGACGATCGAGCGGTAAGAAATCTAACGAATTTCAAACGTACATTTTCATGGGTTTTATTTCAATTCCTTAGAGAATTCTTTCTGAAGTGTTTCTATACCGGTATAATTTTTCATTAACGGTCTATTGTCATTGACCTTTGAACTTCAAAGCCGATACCATACTAATGCGTATTCTTTTATAAACTTTCCCTTTTTTCTTTTTCCTTCAATATCGATCTCATTCATAATTCAATATTGATTGTATGATGAATGAAATATTCGAGGAACAAAGTCGATACAGGTTTTTCTTTCGATTTTAAATAATATACCGTCTTGTCACATGTGCATAATTAGGAATGAATTGAATGATTTTCAACGCCGTTTCGAAATCTTATTGCGTTACGAATTTTATTTTTTTATACGGTATCTTATTATTTGACATCTTTCCATTATCTTTTAGGGTTTAATAATAATTTCAATAGTTTATCTGTGTTATGTAAATTGGAGAGAAATAAAATGATAAATCAAATAAATAAATATCAATTTGTTAATTAACTTTTGTAACCATGTGAATTAAGATTATACAAGTTGAAGAAATAAATGAGTGAATAAAGATTTAATATAGAAAACAATGTTAATTATATTAAATGATCATTTCTTTACACCATAGATCAGAGATAAACTAGCAAAATGTCCAAAGAACGTGCTTCCAGAAGATTTTACCGTGTTGACAGTAGCAATGATTTATTAGAATTCATGGATCGTGGCTACACAGCTCAACATGAAAATCGCTGGAATTTTGAAGTTGCGTGGGAGGTCGCCAATAAAGGTACAATTAATTAAATTAAACAATAGTATATACAATAGCAAATACTGTTTGATAAATAAATTTGATAATTTTTACTAATATATTGTTATATATTTCAATATTTTAGTTGGTGGTATATACACGGTAATACGATCTAAAGCTTATGTATCTACCGAAGAAATGGGTGATCAATATTGTCTTATTGGACCATACAAAGAGCTTACAGCAAGAACCGAAGTCGAAGAGGCCGATTTTCCTAATCATAACCCATTGAATCAAGCCGTACAAATTTTACGCGATCAAGGGTTTAAAGTAAGTGTTAATTGTACATTTTAACAAATTCTAAATATTTTAAAATAATTGCTAGATATAAAAAAATTCTTAAAATATGTTAACAACAAGTTGAACACTGTACAAGAATAAAATACATTGTTGCATTGATCAGTGTTAGTTAAAGACACATGTGCATAGTCATGAATTGGCTACATTTCAAGAATTACAAATATAAATCAAGGACGTATACTTATGTATCATATAGAATAGTTCCTTTAATAATATTTTAATGTATTTAACTAGTTGTTTGCTTTAATTGTTTATTACTATAGATTTGTGTATAGTGATTGTGTCCTATAGGATACTTCAATTATTTTAATATATAAACTTTTATTGAGGTTGTAACTGGAACATGGCTAGTTGATGGAAACCCTCAAATAATTTTATTTGATATTGGAAGTGCAGCATGGAAATTAGATGAATATAAACAAGAAATGTGGAATACATGCAATCTTGGTATTCCTCATTTAGATATTGAAGCAAATGATGCAGTAATCCTTGGATATTTAGTTTGTCAATTTATTTCTGAATTCAGGTAAAACAAATGATTTAATATAATTATCCTTTAATAGGCCAGTAATTTTTATATTCAGATTTATATTTTTATATCGCACTTAAAATGTTTCAGAAAAGCAGCAGAACAATATTCTGTTGTTCCACCACGAGTAGTCGTACATTGTCATGAATGGCAGGCAGGTGTTGGTTTAATCGCATTAAGAACAAGACACGTTGATGTTGCAACTGTCTTTACGACACATGCTACACTCCTTGGAAGATATTTATGCGCAGGAAAGACTGATTTTTACAACAATTTAGATAAGGTAATTTATATAATATTTTTATATCATTAGATAAATTGAATTATGTGTCTACTTCATTTACAGTTCAGTGTAGACGAAGAAGCCGGGAAGCGCCAAATTTATCATAGATACTGTATGGAACGAGCGGCTACTCATTTAGCGCATACATTTACAACAGTATCGGATATTACAGGATTCGAAGCTGAACATTTACTCAAACGCAAACCTGATATTATTACACCAAATGGATTGAATGTTAAAAAATTCGCAGCACTACATGAATTTCAAAATTTACATGCCGTCAGCAAAGAGAAAATACATGAATTTGTACGAGGCCATTTTTATGGGTACATATTATTTGTTTGAATCGTCAACAACGTTGCATTTTTTGTTTTATACTTCTTTTTTTTTTGTTTTTCAGGCATTATGATTTTGACTTGGACAAAACATTATACTTCTTTATCGCAGGCCGTTACGAGTTTGGAAATAAAGGAGCTGATATTTTCATAGAAGCTTTGGCAAGATTAAATCATTATTTAAAGACATCAAGACCAGATATCACTGTAGTTGCATTTCTTATTTTCCCAGCGCGTACTAATAATTTTAATGTAGAATCATTACGTGGTCATGCAGTAAGTAAGACTTATTACATTGTAATAGAATTTGTAAAATCGAATGACCATTATTGTTCTTATTGCTAGGTAACCAAAGCACTAAGGGATACAATTACTGATATACAGCACAAAATGGGTAAAAGAATGTATGAATTATGTTTGTCGGGTCGTATGCCAGATGCACAAGATCTTCTTTTAAAAGATGATATTATTAAAATAAAGCGGTATGCGATATTGAAATGAATATGTATATTGATAACATATTGTAGTCCGTTCGATGAGTTGAGTCAGAAGACGTAAACATGTCACGTGACAGGGCAATGATCGGATCAGGAATATGTATTTATTACCTTAGGACGTTATAATAGTTTTCAAGCGAGAAGTTGAAACAAGCATTATCAATGACTTATTAAAATGTATTCTTGAATTCAATAATTGATTATCGCTCGCCAGCCAACAATTAGATGTATCTATATCATGCTGCCTTAGCAAATAATTGTTTCGTTTACGTCTCTTCTTGACTTGTCTCATTGAACCGATTATTGACATACTTGTTATATACGATGATATCTTTGTCTTAGATGTTTGTATGCTCTACAAAGAAATGGATTACCACCTGTTACCACACATAATGTTGTAGACGATTGGAATGATCCAGTCTTAAATGCCATTAGAAGATGTAATCTTTTCAATACAGTTAATGATAGAGTGAAGGTAATTTATACTATAAAAAAGAAATAAACGATAATATAGATAACAAAACTAATGATTTGTCATCATTTTTTTTACAGATGGTATTCCATCCTGAATTTTTATCGTCAACAAATCCATTGTTTGGATTAGATTATGAAGAATTCGTTCGTGGTTGTCATTTAGGAGTTTTTCCATCTTATTATGAACCATGGGGATATACTCCCGCAGAATGTACTGTTATGGGCATTCCTAGTATAACTACCAATTTATCTGGATTTGGATGTTTTATGCAAGAACATATAGCCGATCCAATGAGTTATGGTATTTATATCGTAGATCGAAGATTTATTAGTTTGGAAAATAGCGTTCAACAGCTTGCACAATATATGTTCGATTTTGCTCGACTTAGTCGAAGACAACGTATAATTCAAAGAAATCGTACCGAGAGATTGAGCGATCTTCTTGATTGGAGGAATCTTGGTATCGTAAGTTAATTGATCATATAATATATATATATATATATATATATATATATATATATATATATGTACATATATATAAATTTTTTTTTTATTCTATCAAATACCGTTAAATATTAAATGTAATATAATTCATAATTATAGTACTATCGTCAAGCCAGAATAAAGGCATTGACAACTGTTTATCCTGAGCTTGCATCGGAGTATGCAGAGGGTGGTGTAGGCAGATTCAGTTATCCAAGACCGATTAGTGAACCACCTTCACCATCATCTTCAAGACATACTACTCCTGCAGCCTCTGTCCATGGTTCTGATGAGGAGGACGAGGATGAAGTAGATGAAGAAAAAGAGGTAGTCTTTTAAAATATATTACTCTTCAAAACTTTTCATGTATTTTTAAGTGCAATATGTAATTGTTGTTATTATTATTATTATTATTATTATTATTATTATTTATTTATTTTCTTTTTTTATAGCTGGAAGAATTGCGCTCAATGGGAAAATGAAACTGAAAGCTACGATATAATTTTATGCTGAATTATGTGCATTCGAATATATAATATAATTTATGAAATTTTTATTAATAGAAATGCCAAAATATTAATTATTATACTAATTTTATAGGGAGCATCATTGCCTCATTCCAATTATGTTATTAATTTTTGTTTCCTTTTGTCATTGCCATTTACAGCATGCAAAAGATACAATCATGAAAACAACAAGGATAAATGAAATATTGTTTTAAATTTAATCTTGAATAGTAATTTTTACTAACTTAAAAAAAAGAAAAAAGAAAGAAAAGATAGTTTTAATTTTTGTGGACAATAATCTTATTTATTAGATTGCAACATAATTTTTGTCGTATGTTCTTTTGGTAAAATTAAAGTTTATATAATTTGTAATATATTGGCCATTATTATCTATAACTGTCTCCGTTTAATGGGCACAAAAACAATTTTATCTTTTTACGAATGAAATACGACAGAAATTACACAACCACCTAATATTATCTATGTAAACGTCATCAATTGATGATCGTGTAGAAAGTTCCCCAAGAAATACTTGTCATTAACTATTATATAAAATTGTCCTAACGTCTGATTGAAACGTATACTCGTAATCACTGTTAACTATCTAAGTATATACATACGTTATACCAGCAAACTTTATTTTGCTATATACTACTACCGTTACACACTCTCAGTCTCAATAATTCTGATTAATTGTTTTTATTATCATATTAATTACAAAGTTAATGGTTTTAGAAAACTGATATTTATCTCAAATTTATTACACGTTAAATAAAATTATTACTATTATAATAATTTAATATTTTAATAAGAACTAATAAAATTAATTATTATTATATAATATAATACGTTGCTGCTGTATAGGAAAATTATATTTTTATCATAATTGGCACTTGAATAAAACCTCTCTAATTTTCGTCATGAAATTTTTGAATGTCACTATATATTTTTTCTTTTTTTTTCATATCAAGCTTTTATCTAATAACATATATAATAACATAGTTCACCCTTCCTTAAAGAAACAATGAATTCGATAGAAAAAAAAAATATGATGATAAAGTAGAACAAATTAATAGAACATTAACATTTTAGATAATACACATTATTATATTATTAATTATTAATATAATATACAAAATGAAATGCTAAAAGATATTTATGAAGAATTGTTACATTTGGCATCTATATTTTTTTATGAAGTCATTTACTACTTACGGAGCTCAAATAAATATGTACATTTTAAAAAATGGATAACCTATAATATATTCCATAATCGTATAACTTAATACAACGCACATAATATACAAAGCCACTATAATCTTTAATTATGAAATGTCATTGTAGATGATACTAATGTAGCATGAAATTGATAATTTGGAATGAGAATATGTTCTTACATGAGTTTAATTAAATATGTTTAGATGCATAATGAGATTCAGTACTTTGTTGTTCAAATTGCATATGTATCTCTTTCTATAATCACGTTCATCTTCTAGCAATACATATTACAAAATGCTGATACCAGTTAAAAAATTCTACATACACTAGTTTGTTGCTCGTATGTGGTTATTTCTTTTTTTTTTTATATTATTATCTTTTTTTTCGTTTTTTTTTTTTTTTTTAATTATTTTCGGGAATATAAATCTTTTTTCGTAAACATTTTTTTCTTTATATTTGTTGATTTTTTTTATAATCTTTAAATTATTAATTAAATCTCATAGAAATAAATAATTATAATTTCATGTAAAACTGATAAGGATTGATTATTAGCAGTGATGTTACCAAAGAAAATTGATTATATATAAAATATTTTTAAATAGTATTCTTTCGTATAATATTAAAAGCAGCACATTATATAGGAATCTGTGTTTTTATGTGTATTGTTGAATGAGATTTGTTAACCTAAATGGCACTTTTTATACATTACATACAATGTGAGAATGTTATAATAAACAAGAAAGAACTTACAACGTAACAAAAAAAAAAACAGATTGCATCTTCTTGCAAATGTTAAGATCATTAAATATTATACATTTCAGATGTATTATTCCACAGTACAATTCCGTCCGTTCGAGAATATGATTGACTAAATATAATCGTGCACAATTATTATTCAATGTTTCAGGCTTCGCAGCAAAGTTTTTTTTAGCCTTTCGAAATTCAACTTCTTGTACTACTCACACATACATTACATACTCATATATAGACGACGTCTAATTTATCGAACTACATACAGAAATTGTACGAAATTCTACATAAGGAAATGCAAACATATTTGTTTTTCTTTTTATGATTTTGTCTGTATCCTGTTTTATCTTTTTTTTTTTTTCATAAAATATTCTTATTAAAATAATTTCCAAAGATAATTGCAGAAGACTTCAATTTCTATGAATTTGTCGAAAATAATAAATGTACGGATTAAATAATATTCTAGACGACTAATGCGTGTTAGAGAATTATATATGTGAAGTATAATAATGTATTTTTAATCTCTCTGTCAGTTTTACGGTTGAAAACATATAATATATATATTATTGCTTTAGTAGAAGTCTTCTACATTCTTTGCATATCTCTTATATTCATGTTTAATAAGATATTCCAACAAGGTACAATGATATTCTAACTATAGTTTGCAAGTCCTTATGATTTCATAACTGTGATGTCATTGATAAAAAATTTTGGACAATACCATTGCCAAATTCTAATTGAAATTTATGATGTTTTGGAACTGTGAGAAATACTCTTAAGAATATGTTTACGTGGAAAAATATGCAAGTATAGGTCAATTCCTATGACAAAATATGCCATTATTATAAGGTAACATCAAATTGGTAGTTTGTGCAAATATCGATTGTAAATTTCAATCAATTTTACAAATCAAAGTAAAAAATATTTCTCCGGTTCTTTGTACAATTTTATATTAATAACTAAAACTAAAAGTTTTTTTTCTCTATTTTCGACAAAAAAATATCAACAATGCATAAACGTTTAAAAGAAAGAAAATTCCAATAATTATAAATAACATTTGAAATATATAATCATATATTTGCACCCTACATTTTTCTATATCTGGAAAAGCCTGGTTATATACTTAATATAGTATTTAGTAACTAGGCGCTTTCTTATTCTGGCAAGTTTATATACTGTATATTATTATTATTAGTATTATTATTTTTTTTATTAATGGACTGTCTAAAAGCATTTTAAACATTTAGGAGGGGAAAAGAATTTCCCTTTTTACCATAGGTACGGACAACCCCTTTGGTTACATAACAAGAATACTAATATTACATTATAATACCATTCAATATTTGATAAATATACATATATGTATGTTTGTTTGTGGGTACTATACTAATAGTCTTTAGTTAATTGGCATTTCCCGGCATATGGCCTCAAGATAAAATACGCACAAATTTGACTCATTTGATTTTATAAATAGGATAAATAAATGTCCTGAAATTATACCATATGATATTACTTGGAGTTTATATCCGGTTATTTTCACACGTTGCTTCCTCAGCATATTTATCATCAAATTGTATTGATTAATAACAAGTACTACATTGAACGACGTTGAAGATTTCCTCATCTCCAAGTGCGATCCATTATAGTGCTTAAGAATTAGTCAAAAATAATATATTTTGTGCTATGAAGTACTTTTTTTTCTTTTTTCTTCTTTTTCTTCTTTTTTTTTTCTAAATGACTGTTCAGCAGTTAGTAATACATGTTATAATTCCTATCAAGTCCCAAGGTTGCATTGCTGACAGTTTAATCTGCTTTTTAAGAACTAAGTCTATATTAAATTCATTCAAAAAGTACTCACAAAGAATGCAATGTACTATGACAAATGGAAAAGGAACATATGTGTGCTTACGATATGCACTTAGGATCTTGGCAACTGAAATACCGAAGTCCCTCTCTTTTATTTATCATTTTCTTTTTCGTTTTCTTATATATTTCCTTCTTCTTAGAAAGAAAAAAAAAAACAGATATCCATATCCTGCACTTAGGAATGTGATCTAATATTATTATTATTATCGCCGAGAAAATACTTATTCACTCATCACAAACGTACGTGCTTCGAACATGAATACGATAATCCCATTTGTGTTAATCAATTTATCATCAGATGGACGGATTTTCTTTTTTTCCTTTTTTTATGTATGGCTCGATTGTGTCCCTCCCATCCTTTGTTGCATCATATTTAAGAGTAATTCTGAGTATTGTTGCATCATGTTCACTACCTTCCCTTGGTCTTGCCCTGCAAGTAATTCTTGAAACTTCGCGGTAACTTCGTTCGGGGCAACATTATTACTAGTTTCGTCGTTATGATTTTCAACGCCTGCCACAACTAGTCGTAATGTACGCATTGTTTCATTGACAGAAGATTCTAGACCACGTAACATTGTATCCCTATCGATGGTCGTTCTTGATGGATCATCCTCATTGTCTATTGTTAAACGTTTGTACAGTTGTACAACGTTATCTGCTGTTCGCGTAAGCTCATCCGCAATTGTATTGCACAGTTGAGTTGACACTGCAAAGATGATGTCGTGGCATTAACATTTTTTTTTTCTCCCATGAAACCGTATCGAAATATACATTCACTTTTTCTTTTTATTCTTTTTCTTTTCTTTTCTTGTTATTAAGATAAATGTTACATCCCCGTTTGGAAATATTATCAAATATTGCGAATATAATTTCACTTATAGACAAGAATGAGATTACAAATGTAACATTTATCTTCTTTCATATTTAAACACAATAAATAGCAGCATCGTGCAACGTGCGGGTATATATTTGCTTCTAAAATCCGTATGAGACCATGCTATTATGATTGATACCTATAAATATGGAAAATGATATTTTTTTTTTAAAGGTCTCCATTATTCAATATCTTCGTCCATTGTTTTCTATGTAAATGATCTAGTTTGTAATAAACATTAATATGATTATTTATGATTTATTCGTTTGCCTAACAAGAGGAACGATGGAATTTATTTTAAATAAGAAACGTTAGAGGGGAAACGCTATTTGTATTACATATACTATATCTTAAGCTGAAATATTTATAATAAAATGTGGAATAAATTTTTGAATAATGATCTGAAATCGATTAAATTTAATGATGGATGAGCAAATTTGATAATGATGTAATACTAAACTAATACATAAAAATAGGTCAAAGGTGAAGCTATTTATGAGAGAAGAAATAAATATAATAGGTGGAATTAACATTCTTTAAATCAAATATAAATCTTCGTAATTTTTAAATAAGCCTCTATGGACGCTAACGTGATTAGCAAATATTATTAGAAGATTTAAATGCAAGATGTAGCAAGTATATATACAGCAATCTGGACACTGGATTCTAATTTGTACTATATTTGGATGTGACCTTGACGATACAATACATTTTTTTTTTTAATTATTTTTTGTTTTGGTCATAGCATGATCACTTACAAATTTTGAATGCAGTCATAGATTTATTATTTTCACAGGACAGCATTCTCAATAGAAGTCTTTAGTTTACCTAATGCTTTATCCGTGCCTACTGTAAGAGTAAAATTTATATTAGATCGAAATATATAATATTTATTGAATTCTTTTTCTTTTTTTTTTTTTTTTCTTTTAATATGGAATACCAATTAATGTGTCCGGATTTGTAGCCACACCAAATTTTGGTAAGATTAAAAATTTACAGACAATGCTTTTAATAATTCCCTGCAATCTTGCATGCTAAGACGATTGAGAAAGATGATTTAATCATGATAGTGATTTATGAAAACAAGTACTGACATAATTGTTCGTAATGTAAGCTCGTGTAATACTTACATTCGGCACTAGCTACATCAATGGCACGGTCTGTATCTTTAACAGGTAATTCTTGAGGGCTAGGTTCTAATTGATTTCTGTTTGGTACTGATAATCTTGCACCACTTTGACCAATTATGTTTCCACTGCCTCGACCATTTGTTATTAGACCAGACGATCCAGATCTTCTAACGGCAGTACCAGGAAGGCATAAACTATAAAACGTATTATTATTATTATTATTATTATTATTATTATTATTATTATTATTATTATTATTATTATTATTATTATTATTATATATATATTTATTTATTTATATGATAGAATATTAACATATATGAATATTGAAACATGTGAATTTCTATAAAATAGTTCTTTAACAATATAATTATTATTTACCTGGCTGAGGAATGATCGATACTGATACTTCTAGGCCTTGGAGGTAGAGCTGGCTTGACTCCATTTCCATTAGATGAAGTATCTTCTGAACTTGAATCTTCTTGATTACCAACTTGACTTAGATTTACTATTGTTGTGTATATATATATATATGTATATATATAAAAAAAAGGAATGTTATGAGTTTCTAGGATTTTAAATGGAAAGGATTTTTATAAAAAAAAAAAAAAAAAAAAAAAAAAAAAAAAAAAAAAAAAAAAATAAGAAAAATAAGAAAAACTTTGTAATTACCGCTGGAGTAAGCTCCCTGCATACCCCGTCGCCTCAGAATAGAAGGAAGATTATTACTGGATGAGGAATTCGACTTAATCTGATGATTGATTTTATTTTGTGAACTAATTGTTGGCCTCATTAAGCCGCTCATTCTATTATTTCCAGATTGATTGTTCCATCCTCTTCCTCCTACTGATACACCAGCATCAGATTCTGAATCACTCTGTTAATAAAACAAAGAAATATTTACGTTAATATTGTATTTGATGTATTAATCATTTTCAACTCTAATTAATTTAATTACAAACTTTATAATGTATATGATACCTGATTTAATACACCGACGCTACTACTTCTTGTCATGTGATTTGAATGATTTTTTGTTGTTGAATGTCTCGACTGATTGCCAATATTCATGTTCCCAGAATTACCTCTTGACGATGCACTGGTACTTTTAGTATTTACTTTTCCTGAAACTATTTTATTCAATTAAAATGAATATAAATTTTTGTTATTTTTATCAAATAATAGCTCTATACAAATTAATACGCTTACTATACAGAATTGGAATAAAAAAAAAAAGAAAAAAAAACTAAAGAACAAAAAAAGACAAAAATAAAACAAAAAAAAGAAGGAAAAAATGATCATCATTCATTTAATTATCAAAGCATGTAAAATAAAAATAAAATATGTTGCATGAAAGGAATACCTTGTACAGGACCATGCAGTAATCTATTTGATGGGCTGACAGAAAGATCACTTAATGAACAGGCACGTCTCATGCCACTCCCCTCTTCTTCACTGTCAATAACTTTTGACGAGATTCGCCCCCCATTACTGCCAACTGTTGACAATGCACACACACATGCACTAAACTACATTTTTACACAACACAAATGTAATTTTATAACAAATATAAACGCTTATCTTTTTTTTGACATGTATATATATAAACATTTATATATATATATATATATTACATATTATAATTAATTTAATTTAATATGTAATATATATATATTCTTTTTATTTTTTCATTTATCCAACTAAAAGATAAATATTATATAAAATAATAAAACGAGACGAAAAGAAAAAAAGAAAAGAAAAGTTACATAAAATATGTATGATATTAATGAAATTCATGTATATTATTTTATGACAAGGCAGATGTGGGATGAAAATAGGAAAGCAGGATGAATTTTATTAAAAGGATGATAAAACATGCCGCAATTTAGCGAGTCATTCCGAAAGAAGTAAATTGGAAAAAATATACACATATGAAGCCATAACTTTGTAAATAAAGGCATTCAAACTGAAAAGTAATTGCTGTCTTTGTGAAAACGAGTCCTATAATTAAATGTTTAAAATATATGTATATGTGTATGTACATATGAACATAGACAATAGCATTTTTTCAAGCAAATTAGTTAATATGTATATATTGTTCTAATTGTACACAATTTTATTGCATTCATATCGAGAAGCTAGAAAAATATAGTGGACGAATATTTTCTTTTTTTTTTTATTGTATGCGTTATTATATTATTACTGTAATATGCGCGATAATTGTCTATGCAATTTTATATGCGACTGCCAATGTTACTCTGTGGTGTATTATTGTAAATTATTTACTTCGACCTTAGTTTCTTTTATGCATAGACGTATTTTGTTATTTGTACATATATCGTGCTTGCCGGACTAACGTAGGTGTCTATTATAAGCCATAAAAAAATAAAAAATAAAAAGAAAAACACACGCTGCTTTAATACGATCCAATGAGAACGGTAATGAAAAGAAAGTTCGAACATATATATATATATATATATATATATATATATATATATATATATATATCACGTCTAAAATTGTTTCATATAAGTTCTACGTATATTAATTACTTGCTACTTTGGACTCCACTTTAAGTACCTGCATAAAGATGTTTCGTGGGAATAGTTGCTTGATTAATAGTGGGCAAAGTTTTTGTCCACTTCATGTGACTTTGACATCGCGATGCAGGTGGCCACATCCGTTTAGGGGAATTCGTGCAACTTGATGCTGACGTAGAGGAACCACTTTCCATCAATGATTTATCCATCGTTGATATATCGGCGCAATCGCTATCTTCGCCACCGGAATGAATACGTATGTCACGTCTGATAGTGCAATATCTACTATCACGTTCGGCCTCAAGCTTGGCAAAGTTTTCGCTCGTTTCGGGACAATGAGTTAAACGCAAACATTTCTCCTTCATGAAGTATTGCTCCCTTCTAACTAAATTCTCAAACTCTTTGGATAATAACTTAACGGTTCCTTCTATGGCACGCGTTATCCTAACGTCAACGCTAGCGTCCAGATTATCAATGCGCGCATTCGTTGATTGTAAATTGGAATTGTTCGATTCTAGCTGGGTTCCATGTAAATCGGTAGACGATGTAATGTTGGGTTCTAAAGAGTCATAAGTTTCCATCGTATCCTTCGTTGGTATTTGATTTTCAAAGGGACACATGTCCCTTTCGTGACTGGCATCTTCCTCCTCGTTGGAGGACATTATACGAGAAGATTCATTAACATTCTGTAACGTGTACCTGTCCAAAGTATTTTCAGGATCGTATGGCGGTATTTCCCCAATGTTGTTCATCTTCTTATCCAACATACGGGTTTGTTGATTGAAAAATATATTTCTATCATTCGCCCCGTCGTTCGTAGCGGCTTGCAATGAATATTTGGCGGATTGTAAAAATTCTTCGAATCTCTTTGAATTGGCATCGGCGTCCTTTCGATTTTGTTTAGTATCCTCGTCGTTCCTCGTTTTATAACTCAAATGAGATAGGTTGGCGGGCAAAGTTGCGGAATAATTAATCGGTTCGATGTTTTGTATCGTCGATTGCGACGACGATGAGTCCATGTTATATTTATTCCATGCTGGTCTTGCTCTGTTACGCATACTTTGGGTTCGCGATGAATTTCTCTTCGGTTTTGGTGGTTTATGCGCCACGAAGTCATTTAATATTAGCATCGAATGTGGCTCCTTCGGTACCTTTAAACTGTTGCTTCTTGACATCGCATCGGAGTTCGCCATTATTCTAATGTCCGAATTTTTCTCATTGTCATTGTCAAAACTGAATTCATAATATATACATGTAGCCGGTTGTGCGTTATCCTCGCTAAAATTAATATCATTTTTAGCTTTACACATTCTTGTATCTTGAAGGGACTTCGATCTAAATACAGTCCTGCACAAAGTGTTATCATCCGTCGATGCCTGCGTATTGTTTGTAGTTTCGATTTCGTTGTTAGGATTTCCACCGTACGTTTCGGAATTTTGTCGTTTTCTTTTGTAATGAGAATCAAATAACATTTCTAACGGCGCCGACTTAACCAACGAATCCGAGTCGTCCGTTAAAACACTTTCCGTACTTCTATGATCAACGTTCTTCTGTAATGGAAACATTTGATAATCCGATTCGTCGGTTAATATGCTCTCTTGACTTCTTCCAACTTGGGTTTTACGTTTCGATAAGAAAAAACTTGCGCTGGAGTGCCTGTCATGATCGTAGTTATTGCAATCCAATATTTCGGCGCTACCTTTCGAAAATGATTCGACCGAAGCATCCGACAATATACTTTCTTGCGAACCGGTTAAAATCCTCCGTTGATGATAAGCCTGATAATTCGGATAACCTTTATTTTCTATATGACTACTACTGTCCATATGTATGTTGATTTGATAATCGCTAACGCAACGTCGCGGTGGATTTTTGAAATCGCCTTCCAATGAATCGTCGCTGAAATTTCCATTACCGTCATCACCGTCGTCGATCGTTTGCTTCAAATTTTCAATATTACGTTCGTTCATTGCCGGCAAACTCTCAAACGACTTTGCCAGATTTTCCATTTCCTCATCGTTATCGTCGAGACCGATAAAATAACTACAGGATCTTCTCTTTTGTGCGAATCTTGCGAAACGACTAACGTTTTTCTTACAATGTTCCTTCAAAAGTTTTAATTCCTCGCATACAGGAGATTCGGGTAATGATTGATTGGGCTTATTCAATGACAGCTTATACTTTTCAGTTTTCTTTAACGTAAGTGTTAGTGGACGGTTAAGAGATGGTATTGTCTTTTCACTTACACACGATGTTGTTTTATTATTATCGTTTAAGCTGCACTGTTCATTTGACGTATCTGATTTAGATAAAGCATTCCCAACACCTTGGACTTTGTTAATGAGTTGTTGCGGTTTAAACGCGGGTTTTGGATTTGGCATAGGTTTGCAAGGATTAATTGGCTTTGAAAATTTGTTTTGTTCACCCAATTTGTTACCTGTGTTAAGTCTACTTGAACGATGATGTTTCTCTGGTATATGGCTGCTTAAATCAGAAATGCTCTGGCTGCTTTTTAAGGATGACCTGTACCCGACCTTCAAAACAGAATATAATATTGTTAACGAATTTATCATATTTGAGTAACAAAAAAAAAAAAATATAAAAAAAAAAGAATAGAAAAAGCTTAAAAATATAGTCTTACGCTTTGCAGCTTTCTTCTAGTCTCTTCTATTCTCCTTTGTAATTCCTCTCGTTTTTTAACAATATCCGCGTCACCCCTGGCATGTTTCGTTGCATTTACTACTGCTGCATTGCGTACTTTGTTGCTATTGTTACTCTCCGTACCATTATTTACCCTAATATGTAATTACGAAAACGGAACGCGGTAAGATAATTGTATTTATAGGTCCAATAATATATGTATTAATTATTATCCGACAAATTATTACCTTCCATGAAACTGAGAGCTAATACTGGTCGTTTTCACGCGATTTGTCGGTTCTTCGGCGCCACTAAGAGACTCGAATGCATTTTTCAAATACTTTTCGCGATGGCTCTGTTTCGTAATTTGATCGAAACCCTCAGAGCTTGCTTCTGATAACATCGACAATGGATTTCTTTCGGCACTTGGCGTTGACGCTCCACCTTCCGAATCGGAATCATCTTGGCTACCGGATGCAGTTAATTCGCTCGTTCGTCCACTTTCTGTGTTTCTTGGTTTTTTCTGTCGCCTCTGAGATCTACGACCGACCGTGACATAACGAATAGATTTTATTTCAATGAGAAATAAAAATATACAACAACGAATCATCAAATGAGTCAAACGAACCTTCGAAGTTCTTCAACGTCCATGGCGTTTACTGTAAACTGATTTGATACAGTATCCTCTTGTGGTGGATAATACATTAATCTGTGATGAGATTTCTCCGAACCAGTCGTACCATTTTCTCCCTCGGAATAATCTTCTACATCACCATCATGTTCCGTACTTTCATGATCCTAAATAGAATAAAATTAAATAAACTAAATATAAATGATGGTGTGTGTGTGTATATATATATATATATATACACACATATATACATATACATACTATTTTTATCTTATTATTCATAAACGATTAAAATTAGATTATATCTATTACATAGAGCAATAACGACGAAAAAAAGAGAAAGAAACCAAAAAGGAAAGAATTAAATAAGTAAATAAATAAAAAGCTAACGATACATGTGTAGTGCAAAAGCAATAAAATTATGACAAAAAAAGAGTAAATGTGTTGCTTGGAATAATGACGAAGTATCATTTATTATTAAAATATTTTCTTATCGAACGATATCAGTTTAACTTTGACGTGGTTATAAAGATTTTATCTTGGCTTTTAATCCATGAGGCGCGTGAGCGCTCGCGCGCCTCGAGTATAACGCAAGCAGTACCTCGAATTTAAAACTCCCAAGACTGCTGTCATCAGTGTGATGACGACTTCTTGATTGACGTGTCACTTCCGTGATATTGTTACCTCTAGCAATCGTCACGTTACCACCGATCACCTACGTTGGCCGGTCAAATAAAATGCGGATCAACAAAAAAAAAACGAAAACGAAAAGAAGAAGAAGAAGAAGAAGAATAAGGAAATGAAAAAGATTACATTAATATGTGATAAGAGCAAAATAGAAAATTATCACGTAAACGATCAGCAAAGCTAACAATTACAAAATAATTATAAACAAATTGTTACCACTGAGATTAAATATGACGACAAATGATATTTATGATTTATAATCGTGCATTATTAACATTTTCATGCCAAAGAAAAAAAAAAAAAAACGAGAAGAGATGCATCGTAAATATCGTTAATTTGAATCATTAATACCTGTTTCGTTTCATTGGTTAATTCTCTATAACTATCTGGACACGGTTGAAATACATTTTCTTCCTCTTCCTAAAATGTATAATTATCAAAGTAATAATATTAGTTATGACTTTTACACGTTGATTAACTTTTAAGTCTCGGTATCATTTTTATTTTGTGCACGCACAAATAAAATAAATAAATATATATATATATATATATATATATATATATATATATATATATATATATATACATATATATGGTAATCAATGTAAACTAACCCTTTTGAGAATGATAGTATCACGACGATAATCGCTACTGCATTTGGTTTCGGTACCGCTGTCGATAGAACTGTCCTTCGAACCACCACCTCCCCCGCCGCCATCAGAATCGACGCTTCCACGAGGAGGAGGAAAGGGTATGATTTCGTCGCTATCGTAAACGGATTTAACAGTAATACCGTCCCCTTGTTGTACCCTTTGAGCCCATCTACCTTTCGGTAAATCTACGCTAAGCGGTCGAACGGTAGAACCAACCGTCGTTGTTTCCTCGACGGTCGTCGTATTTATTTGTTTCTTCGCCCAGAGAGGCAATTGACCGACGCTAAATCTATAATCGACACCAACATTTTGGGGAGCAGGATTTGCGTTTGGATCGAGAAATTCTGGCGGTGGCGATCCAAACGTTTCATTATCTAACTGTATTTCAATTCCACTGCCATTGACCTGTGGTGGCCTTCTGTCGCAAACACAAAGAAAAAAAATATTTAATTTGCATTCTTCCAAAAAAAAAAAAAAAAAAAAAAGAAAGAAATATATATATATATATATTTCACGCAACGTCGCTATATTCCACTCTCCTGTTGCGTTCAAAAAACAGAAGTGCAAAAAAAAAAAAGAAAAAGTGTATACTTCTTACTTTCCAGCACGCATTGCCTGTTGAGCGAGTCGCGCTTGCATCGTCACGACCATATCGTGAGGCACACGCCAAACAAATATGCAACCGTCACCACTCGCAGAAACGAGGTGACGACAGTCCGAGCTAAAACGCAGTCCCGTCACCAATTCAGAATGACCGAGCATGGTTGCCATACATTCACCACTATAATAATCGTAAACACATAACGTCTTGTCTGTACATGAGGTAGCTACGTAAATTCCTGACGAATCTGTAAATATCAGGGATGTATAAGATTTCCAACGTCATTTTATTTCGTCGTTCGTATGGATTTTATGATCGTTTAAAAGTTTCTCGAATCAACGGTTTAAAAAAAATTTTTTTTTGTCGTGTAACACAAAAAGACGATAAAACGAATTAAAAAAAAAAAGAAAAAATAAATTTTCATAATTTTCTTTCGTTACTTTATGTGTCGTTACAATGTCATTTGTGTTTAATCATTGTAAACATTAATTTGCATTAGATATTATATTCGATAACAAAAACTTTTAATTATATTTCTATTATATTATATATATATATATATATATATATATATATATATATATATATATATATATGATTGCTTTTAATGGTAAATCCAACGATCTTATCTGCTTACCTAAGACAACTTTAATGAGGGATCCATCTTCCCCGACGGATCCTTTGAACGTTTTACTGTGCTTCCCGGTAGTTACATTATAAACCCTAATATTTCTATCTTGGCAGGCAGTTAAAACATGTTTTTGTCCAGAATCCACTTCCATATCATATAACGTTGTCTTTCCCTGAGCGTTATGACCTCTGGCGAATTGTGGCATTCCGCCTGGTGTCTAGAAAAAAAAAAAAAAAAAAAGAAATAACACATATATACACACAACGTTTATCTCCAATCATCCTTATCGAGTTTTTTTCCTAAAGGGAAAAAGATAAAAAAAAATATATATATCTTACGGATTGCAATTGTCTAAAGATGATGCTCTTGTCAGCTCCGCAAGACACCATTTGTAGTTGATTACTTTGATTAGTTTGATTAAAAAATCTCACGGCGGTAATCGAGGAGCTATGATCGTCCAAGGTTTGTGAAAAATTGTAATCCTGATCGACGCTGAATACGTGAATTAGTCGGTCCCTCGAAGCACTTGCCAAAAGTCTTGGCGTTTCAACAGAATATTGCGAAAACCTCGAATATTCGAGACAAAGTACTTCCGCGTCGTGAGCCTCTATTAAACACAATTCTTCCAGGGTGGAAACGTCATGGATACGTATATTTCCCGATCTAGAATATATAAATATATATTTAAAATCATCTCCATTGGATGACAATTTAATTGACTGATTGGTTAATGATACGTGGATTATTAAGATTCTTTTTTTATTTTTTTATTATTATTGTTATTATTATTATTATATAATATTCAACAAAAATATTATCCATAATTATAGCTCTTTTCATAATAAAAATAATATTCGACATAAAAATTATATTGTTATATAATTTTTATGTAACAATATTGTTCATATATAAACATGTATAAGGAATATTCTCTCTTATATTTTATCTATTAAACGTTACGAATATTGCATTATCGAAAGGATACATTAACCTCGTTTAATATTATTTTAATGAACGCGTAATAATTTAAAAACTCACCTATCGCCAGACGCAAGATGTTTACCATCAGGACTGACCCTTATCGATCTTACGCCATTACGACCGTCGTAAGAAGCATCGCTCTTTTCGGTCGATCCAGCAGCAGCTAAATCCAAATCTTTAAGATACGTTAATTCTGGATCCACATAAAGGACTTTTAACAATTCCTATAAAGAATTAACAGAATAAAGATGGATGAAATAACATTATGAGAAAAGAATTCGTTGTTTAACCCTAGTCGTGCTTGTGGGGTGTAAGTAAGGATACCCCAGACCAACTTTGAGCCCAATTAAAACAATTTGCTTTGTATGATTCATGATTTTTTTTTATAATGACAGAATCGGAAATGCGTGTTTGAACCTACCGATTTTTATTTCCGAGGTTTCGAAGAGTATACAGTATTATTTTGAAGTTGAAATTATCCGTTCTGTATAAACGACAGCTGTTCAAAGTGCTTGGGTTGTATAGCGCAACCCCAAGTTGCAACAGCGCAACTTGAAATTATTTTGAGGTATGCACAACTTGTAATTATTTTGAGGTGTTCACAAACTAGGGTTAATTGAAAATCAAATAACGTCAACTCACGCTACTATATATGTTCCTTTTGTACAATGTATCGTTCGAGAATACATCTTTCTCGAGATTCCAAACGCGAATGGTGTCGTCACTGGAACAAGTGATAAAACTACCGGCCGGCATAGATCCAATCGAGTCAGTTCCTGTTGGATACATCTCAACGCCCCATATGCATGCGGAATGATAGAGAAATGAATGGGATTTACCGACCCTCCTTATGTCCCTTACGTCCCAAACATAAATACTATGGTCGTTGTAGACGCACGTTAATTTATTGTTACGTTCGTCGAAAGCTAACGCTATAGCATCCGGATACCTTGCGTTAGCTGGATGCTGAGACATATGACTTTAACGAGAAAACACATTATTTATTTTTTAATAAAAAAAAAAAAAAAAAAAAAAACACGACAAACGAAATATGAATTTTGTTGATTATCGATTCTATTACCTTATCGACAATCCCTGAGCTACGTCGACACCTAAATAATGTGTTCTGGGTAAAGTCGTGATAAACTGCAGCGTATTGGGACTAAAACACCTGACGATACCCTCGGCACAACCAATAAAAATATATTTATCGCCAACCGCCATACAATTCGCGCTGCTCGTCTAAAAAAGAAAAGGAAAAAAAAAATTAAAAGGAAAAGAAATTAATGAATCAAACAAAAAAAAAGGGGAAAGAAACGTTGTTGGATTATCGGATCTCTATCGTAAGATAAATCTTCTAAGAGCTTTTTCGTCTTTTCAAAAGGAAACCTTACCCGAAGCTCGACCCACTTGTCCAAGAGCCTTCGATTATTGAATTCGCATAGGAGACCGGTTTTTGTGATGGCGTACGTCGAATCTGCCATTTCTCCTCTGCCGCAGGCCACATCGACGAAATCGTTGTTACGTTGTACACCTAATATAGCTGATCGGCCCATCAAAGGCACGGGTTCCTTGTACTATTTCGTAGATAATATAATTTAACATTGTCGTCGTTTTAAAAAGGAATACACACACACACACACCTGTTCCTCAATTTACACGGCACTTTTTTAAGCGGAATTGATTTACGCGGTCAGATATGTATATACATACATCATGTATACAAGCTTCGAAACAATATAATATTTTAAATTGTGTTAAGAATATTTCTTTGGCTATAAGTGATGTAAAACATTAAATTCTAAATGCTTGCTGGAAAGCAATATGGAAGTCACAAATAGTTGCATCAGGCAATACCTGTTTCGACAACTGAAGAAGAAGCATTCAGTGCCATTACTTTATCACAAGAGGTTGAAACAGGATGCTTTACCAATTTAAACGAGTGTGACATTAATGATTTACTAGCAGATGGTGAATTAATCGATACTGAATTAATAAATATTATATATGAAACCTAACTTTATGATGTATGTAGCAGTGATAACAAAGAAGAAACAGATTAATTCACTGCGGAAAATCTTTGTAAAGCTCTTGAGTTAGCCATAAAATTGGAATATGCCATTATAGACATTGATCCGAACATTCAATAGGCCTTAAAATTTCGTCAAAATTTAATGAAAAGTTGCAGCAAATTTGTTAAAATTTAGTAACAGAAAATATAGAGAAAATCTCATACAAAAAAATTTACATTCACAATGAAAATGAAGACGAACTTCCAAATATTTCAAGCGATGAAGGTGACGGGTTTATGACAATTAAAAAGAAAAGGCTTATTGTTTTGAATCACAGTAGCGATAGTGACATAGAATAGAACTTACATACTTCTGTTTTCTGAAATGTCTTACTTATATATTTTTCTTTTTTAGTTAAGTTACGTGAAATAAATATGTACACATGTATTTCTAAAACTTTTATTAGCTTTTATTACCAATATTTTTCCCTTTATACTACTGACAGATTCAATTTACACGATTTTTATTCGTGTAAATCAAATTCACGTGGAACGCAAATTCGCGTAAATTGAGGGACGGATGTATATATATATTTGTTTTTCAATTAAATCGTTTTTAATTACCTTGGCACTACGCGAATATTCCAGGTACCAAAACTTCACGTGTCGGTTGCCTACGGTGACGAAATAATTACCATTTTCAGCGAAACACACTGCCTTGACTTTGCTCGAGACTTTGTTAGACGCAACCTTGACATTATTTTTCCAATCCCAAACGTTTACTATCATGTCGTGCTGAGAACCAACCGAAACCACGTACTTGTTGCTCGGTGAGAAAGCCTAAAATATTAATAATAAAAATTAAAAAATTTAACAAGAATTAGAAGAATAAGAAGAAAGAAAAAAATAAGAAAAAAAAAAAAATAAAAAGAAAGAACTAAAAAAGTACCATCCACTTTCAGTGATAACGGGATATCCACTGTAAAGTTTATCTTCGTCTAGTATCTTTTTCTTAATTATTTTATTTAAAAAAGAATTTAAAAAATAAAAAAAATATTTTCGAGTATTTAGATAGAAGCGTGTATTTTTGGAATCGCTTGCGCGTTGATTTTTTTTTTTTAATTATTTTTATAATACGTTTTCTTTTGTTTATAACGTCTAATTGATAAATAAAATGGTAGATCTAATAAGCATTAAGAAAATACGTGAAAGAAGGAGGAACGATAGCAACGGAAGAAAAGATCAAGTACCGTTGGACATTCATCCGAAGGTGATTCGGTATGCTCGTTCCTCGTGTCGTCGTCTTGTAACCGTGCTGCATCGTGATGCACGCAAGTTGAATGTTAAATGAACTTTTTCAAACGAAAGTAGCCAAGGTTCTTTGAAGTTCGTCCGTACTTCGAACATGTTCTTTTTTTTTTCTTTTTTTCTCACGATATCGGAGAAAATATCCGTAGAATACACGAGTGTGTAATATATATGTTTCGCGTGTATTATATATATACATACATATCTTACAATATGTATATGTATAATAGTTCTCAAGAATATTCATATTATTTGTAAATTCTTTTTTTTTTTGTTTTAATGTGTTTTATTTATATTTGCTGAATACGTATGAATTCGCAGTGTTATGTTAAAAAAATGAACACTCGCAGTTCGTCGTGTATTTCTACGTGTATTAAAAAGAAAAAAAAAAAAAGGAAGCAGAAACAATCACACTCACTCAAAAATTTAAGAAGTCTAATATCCTATGTGTTATTTCGAAAGTGGTTAGAAGCTTTGAATATAGACATTAAAAAGAAAATATATATATATTAAATTGTTAATTATGCAAACTTTTGTTTTTCTAATATTCCTTCTTTTTTTGCCGCTGTAATCGTTCAATTGATGATCGATTTGGAAAAATCCTTAGATTTGGAAAAAGGACAAATATTTTTAACCACCGATGCAACACCAATACAATGACAATTTAATCACTAATCTAATCGATCCGACATTTCTAATGATAAATCAGAGATTTAAGAAAAAAATAAATTAATTAATTAAAATTAAAAATAACATGACAAAACAAAAACAAACAAACAAATTTGTTGACGCGTTAACAAAGATAAATTAGAAATAAAAAGAGAAAACCGAAAAAGAAACAGGAAAACGAAAGGTAGAGAAAAAGGTTCGTTAGAAAAATTAAACGTTCTTGCGTTAATAATATCGCATTAAATAATTATAAACTTATCGGTAACATTTTGAACGGAAAATTCGATTTACTTTCAAGTACTATACTACACTTTTCTTCGTTTCACCGTCGTATCATTCAGATAACCGTGAGTTCTACCATAAAAGGATTTCTAATTAGCATGTCAGCGATAGCACGTAGCGACGGTAAACTCGTCATGGCCAGGCGAACGTAATAGGCGCGGTCCTTTGCTCGTGGCGAGCATTCAACGTAATAATATTGCATTCAATGCGATGCAGTTCGCTTCAAGTGTTCCTGGCTCTCGTTCAAAAAAATAACCTTATAATTACGTGGATTTGTTCTCTCTTTCTCCCCTCCCTCTCTCACTCTCTCTTACCCTTTCTTTCTCTCCGATTCCCTACAAAGTAGTTTAAAGAACGCTTGACGCAAAGAGTCGCGTCGAGAGAACAGGAGAAAAAAAAGAAAAAGAAAGAAAAAAAGAAAAAAAAGAAAAAGAAAACAAGAAAAATCCGGAAGATTGCAATTGCTATTAAGCGAATGCTTCCCCTCGAAAATCGGATCTTACTAATTAAAGGATCCACAATGAGACGGAGAAAGGAAATAAAATTGGGTCATGGAGATTTTCTTGACAAGCTTCAAAAGTGAAAAGGATCATCCCTTTTTCTTATCTTCTTTTTTATTTATTTTTTTCTTTCATCGCGATATAATTGTTCGGACGAATTTTCTGTTCTTTTTTTTTCATGGTAAAGATAAGAATAAGAAGAAGAAAAATGTCACCGTAGGTAATAGCAATTTGTTAACCGACTCTATCCGAGAAAAACTATAAATCGTGATAGAATCTCATCGAGAATTTTCTTTTATTTCTAGTTTATTATTATTTTATTTAAAAATTTATTTTTTATTGTAGTATCGAAGAATAAAATAAATTTTATTCATTTTTCTTTCTTTTTCTTTTTTTTTATTTATATATCGTATTTCTTTTTAATGGATAAAAATAAGAATAAGAATAGGAATAAGAAGAAGAATGTCACCGTAGGTAAAAGCAATTTGTTAATTAATTATCCGAGCAGAGCTATGGATCGTGGTGGAATCTCATCGAGAATTTAATTTTATTTCACGTTTATCATTGTTTTATTTTATAATTAATTTCTTGTTGTAACATCGAAGAATAAAATAAATATCACTCTTTGTTTTCCTGTTTCTTTTATTTTATTTATGTATGGTACCTCTTTTTAATGGATAAGAATAAGAATAAGAATAAGAATAAAAAGAAGAAGAATAAGAATAAGACGAAGAATGTCACCGTAAGTAAAAGCAATTTGTTAACTATCCGAGTCGAGCTATGGATCGTGGTAGAATCTCATCGAGAATTCCATTGCTCAACCGCCGAGCGGGTCTTGAAATCTTAGCCTTAAATGTACTCGTTCCCGTTCACGTGTGCATACCCTACGCGTAGATAGAAAAAGAAAAAGAAAGAGAAAGAGAAAGAGAAAGAAAGAGAAAAGGATAGGCATGAAAACGGTGAGAAGAGAAAATAATTCCCGATTGAAAAGCTGTTATTTTCAGCTATAAAATTAGAACTGAGAACTGAAAAAGTCTCGTGGATAAATTCTAGATTCTAGTCGATGATATGATTTAACGTGAATGAGAAAATTCATTTTTATATGACAAATTAATATACAATACAACACTCGTTTGATCGAATTTTATGAAATAATTTAATAAAATGTGCAATAATTAAAAAATAAAAGAGACATAATAAATGAATACGAAATAAACGTATTGTATATACGAAATAAATAATATTTTGTGTGTGTGTTTGTGATAAAATATACAGTAATTATCATTTTATAAACTCATATAAAATGTACTCTGTTTATTTTATTTCTTATTTGTTATTGTTTTATTTCATCATATATTCTTTTTTTTTATTACAGTATCAAAGAATAAAATGAATTTCTCATTTTTTTTACTTTTTATTATATTTAGTTTAGAACACATTTGTAATAAAGAATAATTTTTTCATATATAAATTTGATTCACTATTTATACATAATATTGTATATGATAAAATATTATACAAATATATATATATATATATATATATATATATATATATACATATAAATTTTATTTACTCCCTTTAATAAATTTGTAATACTATTCGCAAATAAAATTCATTTTATTCTTTAACATTACAACGAGACAAAATAACAAGTGCGCTTTAAATTTAATTGAAATTTTCAACTTTCCTTTTTTTGTGTGAAAAAAAATAAATAAATAAATAAAACAAAATCAACGTTATCATCCTTTGTAATAATAACAATAATGTTTATAATAATAATAATAATAATAAATCCTCGTGGGAATGATTCGTGATTGATTTTTACTTACCACACAATTGATGCCATATTTGTGCCCGGAAAATTCGGCAATTTGTACCGCATTGTGCGGATCGGATATATCCCAAACTCGAACATTCGGCATGTGTCCGCATTCGCCGGTAGCCAAAAGTCTTCCGTCTCCGGCAAGAGCCAAAGAAGTCACGGTCTTCCGGCAAGCATTGAGCACGTGCGCTTGCGTATTCCTTCGAGGATTGAAGAGTACTACGGTACACCTGCGAATACGAAGTCAAAAGGTTTTCCTGATTAGTCGGACGTAGTAATCAAAGAGTACGAGTCTGATTAACGGGAGAAGAAACGGTCTTTGTTTCCTCTTAAAGAATAAAAAGAAAAAAGAGAAAAAGAAAGAGCAAAGAGAGAGAGAGAGAGAGAGAGAGAGAGAGAGAGAGAGAGAGAGAGAAAAGAAAAAAATGGAGAAGGAACATTTCTTTTTTACATTTTTTATTTTATTTTTATATTTATTATCATTATTATTATTTTGTTTTTTTTTCTTTTAATACAAGGACATTTTCTACTTGATAAATTTTACAATTATTTATTTTATCATAATTATTAAACAGAATGGACATTTCTTTGCATCTTCTATTTTATTTCTATAGTTTTTATTATTATTATTTATTCATTTATTTATTTTTTTAATATAGGGACATCTTAAAATTTATCAACTTTTCACTTGATAAATTTTATAATTATTTGTTCTGTCACGTTTATCAAACAGAATAGACATAAAACAGGACGCGAGCACCCTTTCTTTTTGTTCTTCTTTCTTGTGTAACGGGTTATTTCATTCTAATCTCAGGTGACTAAGAATCAGAGGATTAAACGAAGAAGAGGGGAGAGAAAAAAAAATATAGAAAAAGGAAAAAGAAAGGGAGAGGGATATGAAAAAAAAAAAGTAATGCGGCCGAGTCGTATTGCTAAAAGGTTGTACTTTGTATGCGTGTCTCTTCGTCGTGTATATACGTGTATATACATACGTGTGATACGTGTGAACATGCTTAAGAAAGCGAAAAGACACGTGCTCGAGTTTTGCACGGCTCTAAAGAAAATAACACTCATAGTCGTGTCGCTATTATTTCCGAAAGACAATAATAATTTTTTAGGGATTTTTATATCTCTTTTATTTATTCCCATATGACGTTTCGTTTGACGTTAACACGAACGTAATACATACATATACATATACATATGCATATATTTTTATATATCTACATTAAAAGATAGAAAAAAGAAACAAAAGAGGAAAAGAAAAAATATTTCAAATTGTATCAAACTTTTTCTCGTTATTAAATATATAAATCATTACTATCATCATCGTTACATATTGGAAACGTTTTAAAGATATTAAATTAAAGTTTTTATGATATTACGAAATTTATCAAAAAGAAAAAAAAAAGAAAAAGAATTATGTTATAATTATATAAAACGAGATAAATATATAATTTATTTCTTTCGACTAAAATAACATGACATTTAATTGTCATAAAACATACGTATTAAGTGTGTTAATTGTACACCGGTAAAGGATGTCCTGTATAATATTAGAATGTTTTTCAGTAGTAAAGAAAGAGCAATAATCGGGCCCCCGTTATACTGGATCGAGGAAGTTTAAAAAGGCAATGAAATGAATGGAAAATATAAGAAACGGATATGAAAGAGACTATGACTTTTTCGATTTATCGAATCTCGATATACACCATTTCCTATTGACCTTCTCTTTCTTTCTCTTTACATTTCTCGATTGGTGTCGAACACTTTACGTCACGATTACACGGTTCGTTACATTTTTACGATCGAATCGCGCATGAATAAAAGCTTCCGTAATCGTAAAAAGGAACGATAATATGATATTATAGCAAGTTATATCCCCCACCCCCTTCCATGTGAACCAATGAAACGTTGTATTTCAGTCACCAAAGTGTAAAAATTTTAGCAAGGAAAATATATATATGAAGGTCATCGTCTTGATAGCGAACGACTAAAAAATTATATTAATATTTATAATTTATAATATATTATTAATAAATATAGAATATTAATTAAAATTAT
This sequence comes from Dolichovespula saxonica, assembly GCA_911387935.1. Taxonomy (NCBI): domain Eukaryota; kingdom Metazoa; phylum Arthropoda; class Insecta; order Hymenoptera; family Vespidae; genus Dolichovespula; species Dolichovespula saxonica. Next base: position 7,870,461 of record OU426998.1, on the reverse strand, counting down.
ATCAAGGTAGCAAAAATTTAAACATATCTCATTAATTAAGAAAGAAAGATGATGATACGAATTTAACTTTTATTTATTCGATTAGTATTTTTATTAATTAATGGTGTTTTTTCTTTATGTAAAATAATATGAGAATATTTTGATAAGTGTTATAATAAAATATTAGTATTAATAAAATGTTAATATAAACTATCAGTATAAATAATTAAGTATCACGGCTTGCGTCTGGATTTATTATAAATATTGTTAATTTATTTATAAATTACTTAAGTATTATTATTATTATAAATATAAACACTTTAATTAAAATACTGAATTCGATAAATATATACATACATATATCAGTCAATTAAAATTTTCTAATTAATATATCGAATATATAATATTGTACGCTCGTTGTTCCAGCTATTGTATTATATACATGAGTCGTCTATTTTGAAAGTGACCTAAATCCATTTATATTTAAATCGAGATATTTAAATATAAATATAATATATATTTCCTTTTTTTACAAATGGACTTAGGCCATTTTCAAAATAAACCGCTCACACACATACACACACATACACACACGCGCGCGCGCGCATAAATATTACCTTTTCTATTTTGGCACACTGCAGAACGAAGATTGTTCATCATTGATATAGACGATACTCGCGTGGTATTTTGCAGTAATTCGAGACATGGACTCTCCTTCCCTCTCCTCTTCTTCTTCCTCCTCCTCCTCCTCCTCCTCTTTCTCTTCCTCTTCCTCCTCCACCATCGTTGTAGTCGTCGTAGTCATAGTCGTAGACGTAGCCGCCGCCATTGCGTTGGCGGTCATGTCTTGCATTCGATTCATTCGTCCGTTTCTTCCTTCTTCTTCTTCTTCCTCTTCTTTTCCTCCTCCTTCTTCCTCTTCTTCTTCTTCTTCACTATTTTACTCTTCTCTTTGGACTCGACTGCAATCGTGTCAATAAACTTCTACTTGAGGATCATCGTCTCCTTTGCTAGAGCACATCTACGTTGATAAGCGAATTTGACGTAATTCTCGTTGATAATAAATTATTTCTGAAAACGTCTCGACTATTTTCCACATTTTTCTTTTCTTTTTAGATTTTTTTTCTTATCTTTGACCACTTTTCGCAATTCGTATGTTATTTAATTTCGAAGCTGGCATGATCAACAAGATTTTCCTTCGAATAATTTGTTAATTATTATAATACGTAATATATACTATTATGTCGTTTAATAAGTATTGTCGAAATTTTTAATAATTTATATCCAGTTAAATAAAGCCGATATATTACAGTTTTAGTATACAACTGTATTTCCAATACATTAGTATTGTATTGATATAGTTGACAAGCAATGTCAGAATTATCAGTTAAAAAATACTAGTGTTGCCAATTAAGACATAAAATACTGAAATTACTTATAGGAAAATATATCTATTAATATACTATTCGATTATGTCTACTAAAATCCTAAAGACAAAAAAAAAAGAGTAGATACTAATAATGCATAACTATAATATATAAATATAAATACTTTAATTAAAATATATAAAAAAGGAAAAGAAAAAATATAAAAAGTTAAAGTTATTGATCAACGTGATGAATAATTAATACAATTCTCTTCTTTTTTTTTTTTTTGACGAAAATATCAACAATGATTGATTCTAAACTCCTACGCGTTATTATTAATTTAAAATTTATAAAATTATATAAAATTAGAAAAAAAAATTCATGTCGAATGACGAACGAAAGTTATAAAAAAGTATAGAATATTAATTTGTTATTAAATTATCAAAATCAATGTCAATTTCGATGTTACGTAATCAAGAAGAAACGCTTTCAAATCTTCGCCATGAATAATCGACATTGACGAGAAAATGAAAGCCATGATGGCAACCGACCTTTATTATTTTTTTCTTTCTTTTTAGATCCTCGTGAAAGAGGACCGCAAACGCGCCGATATAACTTCCCTTTCCGTTCTTGTTCGATAGCTCTCTTTCGGTACTGCAACCCTCGCGTCTCTTTCTATGACGTTAAGCTGACTCGGCGAGACACATAATGTCAAGTGGCATCGACCGACGGTCGAATTAAAGGATGCTTCGTTTCGACAAGTCTGCATTTCGCGAATGTGCAAATCAATTTTCTAAAGTCTCTCTCTCTCTCTCTCTCTCTCTCTCTCTCTCTCTCTCTCTCGCTCTCTCCCTTTACTTGTTTCTATATACGTTTAAAATACTTTTATCGAAAAGCCTGTCTTCATGACATATGGAAAAAAGAAAAAAAAATTATAGGAAAATCGCCGAGGGGATATTAACTGAATTTATATTCTGTTCGGAACGTTCAGAACGTATCCTAGAATGCAAATTCTTTTTACTAACAAATATATTTATTTTTCTAATATATATATATATATATATTTATATATATATATATATTTCTATACTGATATGTATTAAGTTTATCCAAATGAAATGTCATTTTGGTACGCGAGAACAGAATGAAGTTACTCATTTTCTATAAGCTTATTTTTTTCTCGTATATACAAAAAAAATTACATAATTCATAAAGTTATGTAGTATTACCCATACTATTTAATTACTATAAATACTATATTGAGTAAATTTGTTTCAAAATTTGTATGTGTATACACACACACACACACACACACACAATGTAATTAACAATAATGATAAGCTACAGATTTTAAATAAAAATTAATTTTGTCACGATAAAATGTAATAAAATTGAAACATAATACAGATATATACGTAAGATTTAGACATCAAAATTATATACAATATATACATACATATGCGCGGAATTCGAAAGATTAATATTAACAGAAATTATATTGTTATTATAAATATATACATATATATATACACGCGCGCGCGCACAAATTTATTATTTTACTTTACCTAAAAAAGTAAACATGGAATTTTGATAGGTTTAATAATTAAAATATTCGATAAAAATTTCCTGAGTATCTATACCGAAAATAATTCACAAGAAACAAATTGACAGTAGTCAATTCCCGTACGGATCAGACAAGAGCTTATATCCCTTCAACTTGTTAGATACTCGATATTGAACAGAAGACAATCTCTCTTCTCATACGACCTTCTACTAGCTACTGAGAAAATCGCTAGCCAACTTCTCTCTCTCTCTCTCTCTCTCTCTCTCTCTCTCTCTCTCTCTCTCTCTCTCTCTCTTTCTCCCTCTCTTGGCAAATCGTTTTTCTCGATCGCTTCGTAGGCCGTTGGCAGTATTCTCTTCTTCTCTTCGTATTCCTTGGCCGTACGAGGATCTACCACCATTTACGTAGGCGCTAGCAACTTCCGTTTCTGCTTCACTTTCAACCGTGAAAGACGAGTCTGACATTGACGTACGATAAGAGAGAGGTCAAAGAACCCCGTACGCCCATTTTCTTTCTTTTCTTTTATATTTCGTATTTTGTTTTCTTTTATTTTTTTTTTTTTTACTCCGAGAAGCACCATTCGGAACAAAAGAAATGAAATTAATGAGAAAAATATGGGAAAGTAAATGTCAACATACGGAGCGTTTAACTCCAGTAATTTATTTTCGAACGGCCATTCGACAAGTTGATTATCATTGTCAATTAATTTGTCGATTTTAATAAGAAAAAAAAATAAATAAATAAATTATCGAAAAATCTATATGTTACATTATAATGTGATACATTATAATGAATCCATCTATCAATTTTAATTGAAAATTGGAAATTATCGAAAATCAATATGTAATACATAATGAAGCAACCTATCGATTTTACTTGTAATAGAATTTTACTTAAGATCAAAAAATTATCGAATAACCATGATTTGTTAAAAAAAAAAAAAAAATATGTATATATATACGAGAATAATTTCTTTCTTATATTTATTCTCTTAAAATATAATCAAACGCATTCGAATAAATCATTTATTCATTTCTAAATTGTCTTAACACGTTAAAAGAAATTATTTAGATCTCTCTCTCTCTCTCTCTCTATATATATATATATATATATATATATATATATATATATATATATTCTTGAAGTTATCATCGAGATTTCTAAAAGAAGCGACCGACGTGATATTTCAAACGAAACGAAACGAAACGAAACTAAAAAGAAAAAAAAATTGTCTTATCCTTTCTAGATAAGCGACATTTGCATTGTACACATAAAGATATACAACTACATAGACTTATACCAACGTTTCTCGTTCTGATAGGTAAGTATGTATATAACAATGGCGCCGATAACGTCACTCGTTACCTTTCTCGAGGCCTTCTTTTAAATGCGTCTCAAACGAAGATATCGAAAAAAAAAAAAATAAAAAAAAAGAAGAAGAAAAAGAAGAGGAAGAAGAAGAAGAAAATGAAGACAAAGTCGATTTGCAGAATATCGTCAGGAGGCCTTTAAATGAGAGATACTCCCATGAGAAATTGAGACGTCGAATTTGTGCACGAAATCGTTGAATTATTCAGTGATCTAAAAGAGATCTCTTTCGCTATTGCGTTGAAATCTTGAAGACCTTCAGAAGATTTTCGAAATATCACCGATCGATCATTTTCTTCATAAAATTCGATTATCTCTTTTATATTTTCCTTCATATCCGTCTTCGATAAAATTATGATAATAAATTTTTACACTTTTTCGTCTTTTTATCTATTTCATTGTATTTTTATTGTTCTATTCTATTTTATTACTTTTTTATTTTTTTGGGGGTGGGAATAGGCACTTCTTTCCTTTTAAAAACTCGTCTTATAATTCGTCGAGAAAATTTAATTCTTATTGATTATATTTATTCATATTCTTTTTTCTTTTCTTCTTCTTCTTCGTTTATATAATTTTCAAATATTTCCATAGTTCTCGTTTTCACATTCGTTCTTATAAAATTATGAGCAGTGATTTCTGCGTTCTTTTTTCGCATTTCTTTCTTTAAAAAAAAAAAAAAAAAAGGAAGAAAACGTGTCCAATTATTCTTAAAAAATTAAATTTCTTTTTTCTTTTACACATCGTAATTCCTTCTCGAACTCTTACGAATGAAATTCTCGTAAAATTATGTTTACCTATACTACTACTTCCTTTCCATTTTAGAATCGTGATGCTGCGATCTCGAAGATCGTCGATGCACGCAAGACTGACCGTAACGTTGATATAATTTTCCACGGTTTCATCATGGTTCTTATGTCTATCAAATTAATCCTTAAAAAAATTACGAGAATTAATTTTTTTTCTCCCTACTTCTTCAATATTTTATTTCTTAGGATTAAATTGCCTTTGAAAAATTACGAAAATTGATTCCCCCCGTACTTCTTTTCTAGAGAATGCAATTTTTTTTTTTTTTTTTTTTTTTAAGAAAAATTCGCCTAATTATTTTCAAGAAAATTAAATCTACTTTTATCTTTCTTCGAAAATGAAATTTCTCATTGATTACGTTACCATTACTGTTTACTTATCCTTTCGAGAATAGTGAATCGTTTTATAGGGTTTGTTTTAAAATAGATATACGTAGTATACTTGTAGCTTTCTTTCTTCGGACAACACGATGAAAGGGGAGGCTTGGGGCCGTGTGAAGGAGGCACCATACTTTCCGTGGCTTCGACCTAGCAAAACTAGCACACACCGGGCGTGCACGAGTAACGTAAATACGATGGAAGTCCGTTCTTTCGTTCGTTCGTTCGTTCGTTCGTTCGCTCACTTAACGATAGCAATGTTGAACACATAAATAACTACGGTGTTCGTGACATTAACTGAACGATAAATTACGAGATAAAACGATCGTCCTATAGGAATAACTGAATAAATAAATAAATAAATAAATAAATAAATAAATACATATAGTCAAGATATATGATATAATAATATAAAATAAAATTATATAGTTATGAATTAAAAACAAGACATTGTATGTGAATAATCAATTAAAATCGGATGTGTGTGTGTATGTAGTACGTAAAGATATATATAATAATAATAATAATGTAGTATGTATAAGTATATAATATCTTCAAAACCGAGGATACCGGAGGGATCGTATGTTACAACGATAAATGACGAAACGATACTGATCGCACTTTCAAAATTCGCTGAAAGACATCTTAACGCGATCTGGTACGCGTTGGTACACAAAAATACACGTAGACCATTTAAGAGTAACAACACGCGACTACGCTATGAATACGTACATACATATATGTACCTAACAACGCAATATATAGATCGCAGGCGAGTTCTTGTATTCTATTAGTTTGCAGATTCGAACGTGCGAGAATTTTGTAAGGTCGGAAGGTTTAAAGGTCACTGGGTCGATCGTCGTGAACGCCGCGATTTACTGGACTTTAACGCTATTGGCTTACCGTGTAATAATAATTTAACCGACACACGCTGTTAGATTATTATATACGATCATTTTTCTCGAAGCCACATAATTTACGAACGTTTCTTCTTCGAAGAAACTAGGAATTCTTTCTTTCTTATTTTTTTGTTTTCCTTTTTTCTTTCTTTCCCCCTCCCCTCCCATCCTCACTACAAGAGATACGAAGAGAAATGAGAGCGGAACGAACCGAACACGTCTTCCAGACATACGACTCTCGTTTTCTTTCTCGTTCTTGGCAATTCTTACCGTCACGTGATCAGCATTTTTGATTACGGTATGGACTATATAAATACACGAAATAGCCATTGGTAATTGTGTTTACTTATACGTTCGTGTGTGCATATATGTACGTACGTACGTATGCGTGTGCGTGTGTGTATGAATACGATGAACAACTTAGGAGAGAACTAAGAGGAACTTTCGCGTGGCCTTGAAAGAAAACTACCAAGTCAAACATGGTAAAAATGATTCCAAAGTTGATACGAGAATAAGCAAAGAAGAAAATCTTTCTAGAAAACAATCATGATCTTTGCGTGAGAAAGAACGTTGTCCTGTAAAAAGAAACGAGAAAAAGAGAAAGATAGAGAGAGAGAGAGAGAGAGAGAGAGAGAGAGAGAAAACTAGTTAGAAACTTGATTATATACAAAATCATGAACTTTTCAGTGTTTCCACCGCCTACGTAGATCTCTCATAGATCAAGATTAATGATAATAAAAGAAATATATATACATATATATATATATATATATATATATATATATATATATATATATATACTTTATATATTGTATAAACGAAAGTGTGAAGAATGTGAATAGGTAAGTCGTCGACGGTGTTTTTGTGAGAAAAAAGGCCGAAAAGGCTACGATTCAGAAAGGGGAGAGAGAGAGAGAGAGAGAGAGAGAGAGAGAGAGAGAGAGAGAGAGAGAGAGAGAGAGAGAGAGAGAGAGAGATGGATAAGATGCGAAATGGAATCACCGGAAGGGGAAGTCGGATCGAAAGTTCTGGAAAGTCAGGATGATCGAGATAACGATATACCATGAAGCATGTTAACGGCGAGACTAACGTCTGGGAAAAATCATTATTAGCTTCATTGTTCGATGATTCGCGATGGTTCCTTTGTAATTCCGTCGATTTAAATATCGTTCGAGAAACACACGCACGCATGCACGCACGCGCGAAGAGAAAAAGAGAAAGGGAGGGAGAAGATAGAAAGATAACAAAAAAAAAGAAAAGAAAAGAAAAAAAGAAAAAACTTGACATCGATCGTGAAGTTGTTTGAACAAGTCATTGAGACGAAAGAAAAACAAAAAAAAGATACAGATCAAATATATTTAAATGAGATAGACGAGAGAGATTGTCGTCATGGGAAATAGTATTACTACACGGTGACATCGAATAACAAGGAACTACGTTAGAGTCAATTAGAACTGGTCTGTTTGAGAAAACGATATCGATATCACGATTAGAATTATCTCGGGAAATCATTTTGTTCGTTCGCCGATAGATCGATCGAAATTTCGTTGGATCATTAGCGATGATTTTGCTAGGGGACATTTTCTTCTTTAATTTATTTTTTTGTTTTAATTTCTTCTTTCTTATTTTTTTTTTTTCAAGTCGCTATTAGATACATAATTTTATTTTTATCGTTAATATGTAAAATGTATCAAGTCCATAGCGAATATATTTGATATTTATAAAAATTATGTGAAACATAATTATACAAATAATTATATTTATTACAATCATCTATATATATATATATATATATATATAAAATAAACTTATACTTTAATAAAATTAATAATTCTAATTTATATTAAAATTATTACATCGAATAATATTATAAATAAAAATTTTTCTCCATGTTACATATTAAGTATAATATTTTGCATTTAATAATACTTTATCAACGTTATTTGTAACATTTAAAAGAAATTAATCATTCGATATCGAGTTTTTCAGGATGTTATTCGAACGATCGAATTTATGTTGTAAAGATTACGAATGAAATGGGTACAGGAAAGAAGTTAAGGGTGGTCTGCTCGTGCTTTGAAAATAATGCTAAACAGGTTGGTCCCCACAAGCAGGCTTTGCAAAGCATCCGGTTTTCTACACTTCGCGGCGGGTCGCTTATTAAAACGCGCGCGCTCGAATAATTTTTCCCCCTCCCTCTCTTCAATTTTTTTTCTCGTTCTCTCAGTACGTTTCTCTTTCGACAACGACAGCTAGAATTAAGCTAATACGCGAGAGTGAGGAGCCATTTAACCGCTTTGCAAGAGGAAAGGTGCATTGAACCGCAGGTGCAAGCTTTGCGGATAGACGATAATTATTTCGACCTGCAATTAGTCGATGAACTGCGCTAGGTATAATATCTTCGCGAGTTCGCCCGAAATAAATCGTCGGAGATATGTGATAAATCGATCGTCCGATCGGATATACATACACGTCAAAGTATAGATCCAAAACCTTGATACTAATTTATTTTTAATAAAAATTTATATAAAATAAAAAATACATGCGGATATCTAGATTATGCTCTTCTTTCTCTTTTTCTTTTTTTCTTTGTTCCTTCTTTAACACGTTCCATACCAAACTGATTTTTGATGACTTTCCGCGTGGGTTGTATACGATCCACATTTTTACGATTAAATAAACTCGTTTTTGATGTAGGTCTTACAATTTTTCAATAGTACAAAGTCATAAGTAGCAAGAAAAGGATATAAATTTTAATATGCATTAGACAACAAAGCAATAAATTTAATTTCTAAGGAATTATTTTAAGAAACACATGGTCGAACGTTTACTTTTACCAGACGAGTTGCAAGCTCCTACATAACCATTTAAATAAAGTCTAAATGCATAAAAAAATAAAGCATTTTACTTCAAATATGTTTAATATTATTACCTAGAAATCTATTTATAATTATAAAGGCATATTGCGGTAAACCTTGTTGAAACAGGGCAGACATAAATGGGACTTGTCTGGACAACCGTCACAAAACGTTACAACTATACTACAATTTTCTGTCGATTTCGAGCCAAAGTCCTCGCTTGAAAATTGTTCATTGTGCAATGCCGTTAATCATAAGGGGTAAAAATTATATAATTATTTGTCTGTAGCACACAAATCACTACATATAAAAAGATAACTCAAATTAAAGTTTAGCCGGTTTTTTATTTTTTACCCTTTGTTTTCCAAGAAACTTTAAATCAATAAGTACAGAAAATGATACCAAAGTGCTCTAATAATGCGATAGTCGTAACTGTTTTATTTTAATCAATTCATTAGAGTACATAGTCTTATAGTTCATACATATTTGGTGACCTAAGCAACTTTGTTTTTTGAAATTTCTTAATTTTTGGTGCTTTTTTATTTTTTTAGCCCTTATTTTGAAAGATAAAAAAAATTTACAATATTTGAAAAACGTAAATATCTTAAGAAAATAAGCAATACAAATATTTAAAAATGTATAAATATTTAAAAATACTTACTATATATTATGTATTCTCCATTGGATTTTACTTTAGAAGCAAATAAACTGAACTAAATAAACACCAGCTTTAAATCAGACAATAATTGTTGATTCAACGACGCGCGAATAAATGACTGAACGATACAAGATTTCTGCTGTTTTACAGAGTTGTCATAAGACAGTCGAAAAAAATGACTCACGCTACGATAAACGCTGTATACATGATGTGCAATTATTTATATTTGGCTCTACAATAAATTTTTAAAGAATTCTTGTTTTTCAATGAGATTTCCAAATGGCCTAAACGGAAAGTGCAGTGGAGATCGTATACGCCCCACACGGCATGGCACGTGTAAAGAAAGAAAATTATTTTTTCTCTTTTAAATGACAAGATTAATAAAAGATAATTAAGAATTCGTGAGAAAAATTGTCGGACGTGCAAACGGTATCCCTGAAATCTCGACGACTTCGCAAAAACGATAATAAACGACGAGAAGTCGTCGGCTACGTGCCAATAAATGACACAAAAGAATTCTACTTAGTTTTAAACTTCTGAAAGATAATATACCTACTTACTTACCCCCCCTCCCCTCTCTATAAATATGTTATTTAAGGATAAAAATGTTAAAACGTAGGCCGAGATAGCTTTCATCGAGAGACTTTCATTATCGATTAGGCACGTCCGCGTGATTTTCAACTGAGCCACATTAAGGTTCACTATAACGCGTTAAAGCTCGTTTTATGTGGAAGGTCAAAGACGTTAAAACGAGACGATGTATGTTCGTTCTAAATTCTCTTATTAGAACGATAATATTCATGTACATTTATTTTCGAATATTAATATATAAGAATAATGATACGAATGAAAATGATGGAGCTGAAAGGATATTTCGTGTGTGGAAAAAAAAGGGAAATGAGTATAAAGAAAGAAATCGATAATTAATTTTATGTATATTACACGATTTTGGTTTAAACAAAAATTTATATAATGTAAAATGTTTATATTATAAATATTTAATCACAAATCTATTGGAGCTTAATGACTTTCATTTCTTTTCATTTTATTTTCTTTTCTTTTCTTTTCTTTTTTTCTTGAATACGTATCATTAAAAATAATTTTCTACTATAGATTTTTAGATATGAAGTAAGAATGAATTTTCCCATGATCATTTTTAAAAGATCAAAAGCAAAAAATGTAAAGAGCAATTAATTAAACGTTTAATTACGCATTAAGAATGCTTAATTATGTTAAATACTAAAAAACGACATTAATTAAATCCTATCGTATCTGAAAAGTAATTATATTAAACTGATTATTCTCGACCGCCCTGTATAAAGCTAAACATTTGTAAATCGTTTTACGATTTATTTTATTATCGTTTTACCATTTTGAAACGATCAAAAGCAAAAAAAAAAAAACAGAAAAAAAGAAAAAGAAAATAATAAAAAAAGAGCAATTAATTAAACGTATAAGAATATTAAATGAATAAAAATAAAAAAAAAAAATGAAAATAATTACATGCTATATCACATCTAAAAAGGTAGAAATACCTAATTATCTTCTGAAAACACCCTATATAACGTTAAACATTTTCACAACGTTTCACGAATCATTCTCATCATTTTTGAACGATTAAGAGCGGAAAAAGGGCTGTGAAAAAAGTGAAAAGAAAAAAAAAAAGAAATAAAGACGAGACGAGATGAAAAGCGTAGGAATTAAAAGGGGGTGATGATGTAAAGAGAGGTGGCAGAGAGGGGAGAGGGGTGGTGTAGGGAGTGACACCCCAACTAAGTTGACTCCGTCTCTTGTGTAGAACGATGCGAGATGCGATACTACCTACTATCGTTGGTGCATGCCATGAACGCATTTTCATCTTTTCACAGATGACGCACACACACACTTTTATCTCTTTATCTCGCTTCCACTATGCGACGCGCACAAATCTTCAAGATCTTCAAATGAATCGAGATCGGCGAATCGACGATTTAACCGTTGCTCCGGTGATGTACCGATGTATTTTCACGTAATACATAAATATTTTATATATATATATATATATATATATATATATATATATATATATATATATATGAATGTATGTCGTACATAAGTACTCACCTACCTACTTATATGTATTATAGTTGCCTCGAGGCGGATCTCCCTATATGCTTAGAGGGACTGTACGCTCTAGACACAGAATCTTTTGGTCCATTCACCTCTCTCTTGACCCGATTTCCGGACTCTCAACGGCGTTATTATCGTCGCGCGCATACTTTATTATTGCATTTCGGTCAAACAGACGATTGCGAATTTTCAAACTTTATGGAATTTAATCAAAAATATTTGACACGTATATCTATGTACGTACGAATTAATATTATACGTATTAATGTGTCATTTTAATACTTATCATATATTAAATTTCATTTCATTCTCGTCTTCGTTTTTATTATTATTTGTATAAAATCTAACGTTAGAGTACTTAAAACGTGTTACGTTAAAGATATTCAAATTGGATCGTGCGAAACTAAACATTCCGACTTAACTTAATTAATTTAATGCATATGTTCAAAATAAATTGATTTTAATGCGTAGGAATTAGAGTAAAGAGAAAAAAAATAGAATAAAATGAAATAAAAAGATAAATAAAGAAAAACAACAAACGTTAAAAAACAATGAATAATAAGTCTTTTGACATTATTTAAAAGAATATATAATAAAGATAATTCCAATTTTTATTGATTTTTTTGTGTTCTTTTTTTTCCTTTTCAATAATTTCTCTCGTATAAATATTAAAAATGTGATCGACAAATATAAATATAAAATTGTAATCGATCCGCCAATTTCGAGCGATATCGATACATGTTTATTTTTTATTAACTTTGTGTATTTCGTATAAACTTTCCTCTTCTTCTTTGAAGGACACCGAAGAAACGAACAAACGCATTTGCATACTCGAACTTTGTTCATCTCGTAAAATGAATATATCAATATAACTGACGGATAAAAGGGTGGAGGAAAGTAAGATGTCAAATGAGATGAAATCAAATAGGTAGATAAATCATTTAACGCAAGAGTTGGGCGAAACGTTGATCTGATTAATGATTGAAGATTGTGATTAATGTAATATCGTGCTATTGGTCACGGTTATTTAATAATTAATAATTGTTGATTAATGAATATGAGAAATTATCAAAATCATGCAATCAAAGGTCTTGATCAATTTAATAATCATTGATCATTCAATGGTCACACTTTTGTTTATGAAACGAATCGGTAATCTTTTTTTTTCAATAACAATATTGAAAAATGTGAAAATTATTTTTTCTTTCTTTCTTTTTTTTTCTTTATTCAGAAAATAACTAAACATTCCTGTTTAGATTTTAAACGAGGACATTCCGCAAATTTTTACGACACACTCATCTAATGTACATTCGTCGTCTTATCTCGTGGCTATGTCTTTTATTTATCTAATTCTATTAACATTTTTTTCAATGTCATCTACTTCAGTTTAATCTTCAATTGCAGCTGAGCCACTTGATGTTCAGTGACTAAGTGATACTTCCATGTTGTCATTTAAGTATTTTCTTCTTGTATAACGAAGTAAAAGTACTTATTTATTTACTTACTTACTTACTCACTTTACTTACTTAATTACTTACGTACGAGATTATTATTAGATCGTACAATTGGTTGTTGATTTTTAAACTATCTTGCTAGAAGGTTCTTGATAATCAAAGTATAAGTACACATTTTATGGCATATTAGATTTTATTAATATAATTGAGTGTGCGACGGATTGGAAAAAATCTCAGAATTTTTTTATCGTAAAATATGAAATTTTCCCAAGAATACGATAAATACAATTTAATACGAGTATCCAATTAAAAAAAAAATTACTATAACTCCGTGAAAAAATATTCAATTGATCATTAGGAGTATGCTTAATCCCTAACAAATAGTACAGTGATAATGATCGTAAGGTATAATCATAATGACGATATCGAATTAATACGATACAACCGTATTAATTTTCATTTGCGATATCATTCTAGAGATATTATTAGAAAAAAAAAAGAAAAAAAAATTGGCAATTACTTTGGTTTCGATATTGCAACGATTTCGACATTATGTCGGTTTCGTTATAACTCTGCCAATATAATAATTAAAAACATTATAATAATGATATTAAATATCTCCTTGGAAAATATCTTGAAAATTGTAGCGAAATAGAAAGATCGAAAAAAGAATACATATATATGAACGGGTACAGTCGAAAAATATTGATATAAATACCAATATATTTTTTTTCCTTTTTCTCTTTTTTTTCCTGATTAAAATTCCTACGATTACGTTAAATGATCGGATTACGGAAATGATTACGAAACGATCGATCACCGTTCAACTCTGAATAAAAAATGATAAATTTATCCATGGAAAACGAGCTAGGGCGAAAGCTGTTCCCATACGGGGAATTAACTTTTGCCATTGCAAAACTTAGAACAATGGATAAGTGTGTAATTTTGCTATAAGACAAGGGGGACAGAGTTGCAAGGTGAGTCAACAATCATCGTTGTCGTCGAAGGACAACGCCGAACGATCGTTGATCCGGTCTCTCCGTTGAATATAAACGAAAACGTTCGTTCCACTCTCTCGTTGTCACGATAAAACCGGAATAATCTCTTCATCGTACTTTCGCCATACTTCCATTGAAGTCATAGCGAGCAGAAGAAAAAAAAAGAAGAAGGAAGTCGAGGAAGAAGAAGAAGATAAAGAAGATGAAGACGAAGAAGAAGAAAATGAAGAAGAAGAGAAGACAAAAGAAGAAGAGACGAGAAGTGCGGCTCTTTTGTCGAAAAGCCATAGGAGCTTATCCGTAACCAATAGAAAAGAAATGTGAGCATCTCTCCTTCTCTCTTTTTTTATCGATACTTTGTTTCTTTCTTATTTTGCGGAAATTTTAAATTTAACTTTTCAATCGGAAAACATGGAACTAAACGCGCGATGATGATAATTTATTACTAGCTCAAGTCGTTCTTTTCTTTTATGTTGAACATATTTTTGTCGATATAAAAAAATTAGATCGATATAAAAAATGAAGAAAAGTTTGGATTTTATAGTTATATATATACATACTTATATACATATATATATACATATATACATCGATCAAAATATATTTTATTTAAACTTTTAACAAAAATTTGTCGAACATATCTTTTATCTATTTTCTAGTTATAATCGATCTATATCTATCACATATCGATCTCAAGCTTCGCGGGAATTTTAAATTTAACTTTTCAATAACGAAAAGAGGGATGAAAAAACTCGCGATAATAATTCAGTATTTAAGTTTAAACGTTACTTCTTATTTCTTCTTGTTTTTTTTTTTTTTTCATGTAGTCCAAGTTGAAAATTAAATTTCACGAGAATATTAAAATAAATCTTTTTTTCTTTTCTTTTTTTGTGCAATCATGAAAACGAGAAAATAGTTGACTCGCGACGATTTATTATTTAAATTGAAATCGTTTGTTCGTGGGAAAATCTGTACGGTCAAGAAGATATTAAATATTTATCGTACATCACCCATTTTATTTATATATTTCACGAACATAACGTATAAATTATGTCTTAATATTTTCCTTACATTGATTTATGCGAAAGCCGATTCTCGATCGATTTATCGCTTTCCCATGAATACAACAGGTCGGCCTTTAAAAGTCAGTAGATTCGTAAAGCGAAAGCGTCGACCCGTTCGAAAGAGGGTTAATAATTAAGTGCTCGAAAAATCGTTACGATCGAGGTAATTATCTGTGAAAGATATACGGCAAGGTTTCAAGAACTCGCAGTGCACCTTTATATACTTCTTATACATTTCAACGTATATTACTATGCCTTGATAATCTTACACTGTAATTATGATCATAATTCAAAGATCAATAATTAAAACTATCGATTCGTTTAACGCGAATAAAACATTCGATTTTTCTATTGTCAAAATTATTACCTCGGATTATTCGGATCTAAATATTTTTCAATCTTTCACATATTTATTTTGACTTGGCCAATAAGTGATATTTAAATTTTCCATTAGCAAAGTCTTCTACAAAAAAAAAAGGAAAAAAGAGAAGAAAATATCTTGTTTATTTAGATAGAAAAAACTGCAAATTCTAACATTACATATTATTGATCAATAATATTTATATATATGGATCGTTTATTTTGAAAGTGGTGCAAGTCCATTTTCTTTTGTTTCAAGAAAATTAAATGTTCATAATCAATGGTTACGCAATTTTTTTTACCGGCCAATTTTAAATTGAACAAAGCATAGGCATTTTTTAAGATATTAAATACTAACTAGTTATAAACAAAAAGTTTACACTAAATTAAGCATAAATTACGTTATATCTCATTTTTTTTGGAAAAAGGACTTACACCACTTTCAAAATAAACGGTCCATATATATATATAAGCATCTACGCATATATGCACAAGCATACCTAATTATCGACCTGTACATATTCATGCATGCATATGCAATACATATATCTATATCGATGTAATATTTCAAACGGTAAAATTAGAAGGTAGACGCAAATTAGATAAACACAGCGTTAAACACCGTTAAAACGAATTTTCTTTTTTAACGTTACCAGAGTTGAACGTAACGATTAGAGTGGTTGGTTATAAAAGTGGGCCAAGTGGGATCGAAAGTCGATAAATCTATATCTATATATATATATATATATATATATATATATATATATATATATATATATATATATATATATATGTATATATATATATGGGTCGATTATATGCGACCCACGAGAGAAAATAGAGAGAATAGACTCACCCGGCAGGATAGGCGACCAACTCGCTCATGGCGTCGCAATCCAGGGCTGCATTGCTTGATACGGTTACACCCAGCACTCTTTCAAGCTTTATCTGAAACAAATCGAAATTGACGGGTCACAAATGTGCTGCTTGCGTGCCCGAACGTATCCGGTTTCGATGAGAAGAACAACGCGAACCAACCAACCAAGATCATCTAAAGGAGACACAAAAAAGATGGACAGAAAGAGAGGAAGGAAGAGGAAAAGAGAGAGAGAGAGAGAGAGAGAGTGACAAAGAGAAAGGGTAAGAAAGAAAGAGAGAGAGAGAGAGACCTTGCAACTTTATGTCCTCATCCAGAATATTTTCCCTCGAATCAATGTTGTTGCTGTTGCTGCTAACATTGACCTTGCTTTTATCGAGGGTAGAACCAGTTGCGCGGGAGAAACCCGGTTTGTTTACCTTTTTCAACCTTCTCTAACATTCACCTTTTTCTTTCTTATAAGTACGTACATGTGCACGTCTCTCTTTCTCTCTCTCTCTCTCTCTCTCTCTCTCTCTCTCTCTCTCTCTCTCTCTCTCTCTCTCTCTCTCTCTCTCTGTTCGTTTTTTTAAGTATATATATATATATATATTTCAGAGAAAGTATACTTCGAATCGATCGATAATCTTTGTGGTAAAGTATTTTTATATTGAAAAAATAATAATAATAAAGCGAGTAATCAAATTTTATTGACTTAGACGATTCGAATGGAATTCGTGTCGGCTACTACATATAAGGCCGCGATTCAACGATCCATTCGAAAAATTACGAAGCGTGTAAAGTCGAACAAAGTGATTACGCCTTGCAAGCGCCCTCCACGGGAAAGTATTCGTGAAACAATGAATGTTCGTGCTAATGAAAATGCGTGCATGCGTCTTGATTTTTTATTCAAAGAAAAATAGAGAAAGAGGGGGAGAGAGAGAGAGAGAAAGAGAGAGAATAAAGAGGATAGTATGTGCGCGTATAGTTTATCTTTCCTTTTCTTTTATTTTAATCGAATTTTGTTTGTATCCAAAATTACTTCTCCCTTTCTCCTCCAGTCAAAAATTAATTTATAAAAAATTATGATATATATATATATATATATATATATATATATTATATAATATATTATATATACATTATTGCGTATATATTATTATCTATTATATCAATATTATCGTAAAATAATATGATATTTATACATGTATACATAACAACAATTCTCATCGAAATGTTTTTCATATTTCTCAGTAGAAAAGAAAGGATATGCGTTATCGATTTCTACGAAGTAGCCATTTACTTAATATGCATAAATCACGTCGAAGGAAATTCTCTGGCTCGCTCGATCGCTTTTATATGCGTTTTCGATCGGATCAAGACCGCCATTTATGGTACGTGAAAGGATGGAAACCAGCCTTTTTTTCTCTTCTTCGTCTTCTTCTTCTTTTTCTTTTTCTACCTAGTAAGTACGAGTACCTACTACTAGTAATACCGAAGAAGGAATCAACGTACTGCATGGTCGCAGCAACGTCATCGAGGTGAACTCTCTTCGCGGAAAGAAGAGAAAGATGCGAGATGAGAAAACATATATTGCTGCTTTCTAAAACTCGATCGATACGATACACACACACGCGCGCTCACACGCACACTCTCTCTCTCTCTCTTACATACCATATATGTACTTATCTATGTTGTGTAGACATATTATAGAACGAGAGAACGCACTTACATACTTGTTTTCTTGCTTGCTTGCTCACTTACTTCATCCATATTATTATTTATCTAATATTAATCTTGAGTCATTGTATACAATCGGTCTTTTTTTCATCATTATTTTTCCTTTTCTTTGATTTATTTTTATTTTACTTTATTGTTTCTTTTTATTTTATTTTGTTTTAATTTGATTTTAATTTTATTTTACTTTTTACTCAAACGTTGAAATAAAAAAATATTTTTTCTTTTCTCTTTCTTATTATCTTTTTTCTTTTCCTTCTAAATAAAATAGACACATTCTGTCAATGAAAATAAATATAATACGAACATGATGAGTGTTATCGACGATGTAAATTTATGGAAATAATAAAGCTTGTAATAATTATTTTTACAATCTTTACCGTGAACGAATGTAATCTATTTCAATCAGTACATGTATTTCCTACATGTTTTATATTATTTCGATAGGTATTAAACAAAATTAATAGAAAATCATTCTAATCTTTCTCAAGTATATTCCTGGCTTTTGTCTTGCGTCATTTCTTTTTTATGATTGAAAAAAAAAAATTAATAAATAAAATAATGAAAAGAAACAAAAAAAAGAGAAAAGATAAACAAGATCGGTTTTAATTCCGCCAATTTTTCTTAAGTCATTAAGTCGGACAAAATGTCATAAAACGTCGCCGGAAGTAACGCGTTTTGTTCGGACATTGGCCGTGACCAATCGAGATCGAGGCATAGGTCGAGAAAACGTCAAAACGAAAGAAAGTATAATGTGGTAGTCACATTTCGATCGATCGATCGATTATGATCCATTGATCGAACAATTAGACGTACGATTCGTTAGATGAATCGAATGACATTATAGATTTTCATCTATCGAACGAATATCTTCATTGGATAGGTCAAACGCTAGTTGATTGCAATGGTAATTAGGAAATACTTCGATGTCATTTCGTCAGTGATTGATCACACCCTATAATTAATATTACCATGAACGATCCATCACGAGATGTCTTCTTCTTCTTTCTGTTTTCTTTTCTTCTTTTTTGTAAATATATCTCTTTTTCATCGTTTTTCTTCTTATTAGACAAACGTGACGAATCATTTTTTCAAATAAAAACCGCTTGTCGATCATATATATATATATATATAATCAAAATTTAATTACGATATTTTGATAATATTTAAATATGATAAAATAAAATAAAATAAAGGAAAAGAAAATATTTCATTCGAAACAATTAATTTTATTATTACTTCATTAATTAATACGTGATCAAAACGAGATTAAAATCTATATTCACAATTTCAAACATAACATTTAAAATTCTAAGATCTAATTTACCGACGTGATTGTTTTCATCATTCATTGATTCTAAAATATTTTCTATTTCATTTTTTCTAACATCAGCTTCTCTCTCTCTCTCTCTCTCTCTCTCTCTCTCTCTCTCTCTCTCTCTCTCTCTCTCTCTTTCTCTTTCTCTCCAAACGTAATGATGTACGAAGATCTTTTCTAGGAACTCGCTGAGCTTGTATCGGACGTTCGAGCCACGTCTCATTTATTTTGATAAATCAAAGAGAGTTTACATACGTAAGTAATTACCACCTATGTGTCCGATGTTAATCCAACTCACGTTAAAAGACATTGGCAATTTAACATTGGCCATTACTACCAGCTACATATACACACGTTCTACTTAGGACACGAATAAACCTCGAGCTACAAACGATCGGATGGATACGAGTGAGAGAGAGAGAGAGAGAGAGAGAGAGAGAGAGAGAGAAAGAGAGAGATCTGACCGTAGAAGCGAAAGAGCTTCGCCATTCGTGGCTTAATGACCGTCCGTACTGTCATTACCGACTGTAATGAGGTCTATAGCCCTCTAAATAAATCCTCCTCCCTCTCTTCCTCCTTTTCCTTCGAGTCCATATACAAAGAGTTCACGTTGAAAGTTCTTCTCTCTCTTCCTCTCTCCCACTTTTTATTGAGATTATCTCTCTGTCTTTCTCTCTCTCTTCTTTTATTGAGATCGTCGTCGTCGACGTCGTCGTTGTCGTAGTTCTCTCTCTCTCTCTCTCTCTCTCTCTCTCTCTCTCTCTCTCTCTCTCTCTCTCTCTCTCTCTCTCTTTTTCTTTCTCTTTCTCATTCTCACAAGTTCACGTCGAATTTGATCGTCGGCCGTCCATCAACAAGTAAACACACAAGATCGTTTCGTAATGATCAAACGACGAAGTAGACATTACGAAACGTTACATACGATGACCGTAGATGCACAAAGATATCCGTGGCACGCGCATTCGTGCCCACATATATACATAATATACACATGTATGTGTGCGTGTGTGTGTATACACATCCGATCACCGTTCTCAAGTGTATAAAACGTTTATACTATATACGTAGGTGTACCTGAAATGCGATCGATCTATATCTCTCTGTCTGTCTGCCTGTCTCTATCTCTCTTATTTTATTATCCCATGGAGAACATCGATTGGATTATTTCGAAATCGACCGGAAATTCTTCTTAGAAAGAACAGAAAAGTGCCTATCGTGCTTGAATATACGCATTCGTTATTATAAACAAATCTTTATTACTATTAATCAAATCAATAAATACGATATTTTATAATCAAAGTTTCATATATATATATATATATATATATATATATATGAATAACCAAATTTCATTGTATATGTGTATGTAGGTGGGTGTAACCAACTAACTATTTGTTTTCTATCATTATAGAATGATTTAACTAGATATTGATAAGACTGCAGATGTGTGTATGTGTGTGTGTTCTTTTGGAAGTATTTCCGATTTAATGAAAAAAAAAGGAAAAGAAAGAAAAAGTGATTTAGAGATTTACTATGAGCGATCCAAATGTATGTTATTATACATAAGGCATATCTACCGTTGTAGATAATGATAGGTAAGAAATAATTAGAGAGTTAGTGAAATGATTAACGAGGTACTACTCTGTAAAATGACGTCGTTCAAAGGGTTAAATTGGTAGTCAAATTTAGGAAAAAAAACATGAAACCGGTCGATACGTTTTTAGCGATGATGCACCAGCTTGT
>OU426998.1:7833948-7846448 GCA_911387935.1 Dolichovespula saxonica | reverse complement strand
CATGAATTTTATCACAACTATATGTCGTTCATTAATTATCGATTAAATCCTTCGATGCAACAATTCTTTTTATTATTATTATTATTATTATTATTATTACTATTATTATTATGATTATTATTATTATTATTATTATTATTATTATTATTATTATTATTACTATTATTATGATTATTATTATTATTATTATTATTATTATTATTATTATTATTATTAATTCTTTTTTGTTTTTATTTCTTGGAAATTTTTACGCAGAAATATATTATACGTTCGGATATTGTTAAACGTTACAGTGGAAATCAAATATGAAAATTATATTGTGATGAACTTTGTTAATTATTAACTGTGTTAAATATTAATATATCGTAATTTTACTTTCACGTACATTTAAGGATTATATTATAATAAATAATAAATATTATTTAATACGAGAAGAATAAAAAGGGAAAAAAATATCGAGAGAGCGAATAATGCAATTTCTCAAAATAAAATTTCTACAAAACAAACTATATACATAAATACATACATACATACATACATACATACATAAATATAAAACAAATTGATGATAACAGAATCAATCTGAAAAAAATATCAGCGATAATAATTAACTAGAATAATCCTTTTATGAAATATTATAAACAAAATAAATCCTCCCATCCAATCCATACAATCCATCCATCCATTTATATGTACATAAATTTATACGTGAACGTAAAACAAATTCTTAGAACGGTAGAAAACGTCCATTAATAGATGACAATACAGATTCAATCTTAGACGTTAAATTCCCATTATGAGAACGAGTCTGATCGAAACGTTCAAGCCATGACTCTAATGAGAGGAAAATAACTATGAGTACAACGATATGCGTATGCGATGCGTATACGTATACGTATACGTATAGGTATAGGTATAGGTATAGGTATAGGTATAGGAATAGGTATAGGTATAGATATAGTTATATGGTATACGTTATACGTAGCCCGATCATGAGGACTTTGAAACTCGCAAAGAAGATGAGAATCATCACTGGATATTGCTACTAGGAATAATAGTTAAATGGACGAGGGAGGGACAGAGAGGGACATGGGGGGAATACAACAGAGCAGCCACAGCATCAGCGCAGCATCAGCAGATGCAGCAGCAGCAATAACAGCAACAGGAGCAGTAGCATTGGCAAAGGTGGTTATACAGCTTATATCCAACGTGTACAGGTGACGTAACGCGTAACCGATGGTAGACAAGGTCTTTCTCGCATAATACACGTCGCCTTACGTAATCTGTTCGTTCGTTTGAATGAGAGAGAGAGAAAGAGAAAGAGGTAGATAGAGAAAGAGAGAGAGATAGAGAGAAAGAAAAAGAGATAGAGAGATAGGTAAAGAGAAGGAGGGAGGAAGAGAGAGAGAGAGAGAGAGAGAAGATAAAAGGTAAACGTGCATACGTCGAATCGTGCGAATAACATCAGAGATTCCTTCAAGGTTGTCGTCACTGAACGAACGTTAAAGGCAATAAATATTTATCGATCCACGGTAAGATCAATCGGGGGTGACCCTGACACGCAAGGTCGCTAAACCGATCAACCCGACAACTGGCTTCTTCTCTTTGGATAAACTTATTTACTTATTTTTCAATAGGATAAACATAACCGTTAGAAAATGTAATATCTATCTATCTATCTATCTATCTATCTATCTATCTATGCCTGTGTGTGTGTGTGTGTGTGTGTGTGTGTGTGTAATTCGATCGTTACTCGTTAAATCATATTATTTAATATGTATTGATGGAAATATCTCATGTGTATCATAGAAATTGAGTAGAGATCGAAATCGGATATAACATTTTTGTTAATTTCGTACATATCTTTAATGTTATATTGAAAAAATAAAGTTCTTTCTTTTCATTCTCTCTTCTTTTTTTCTTTCTTTTTTATTTTTTTTATAATGACAGATTCAATTCAATTGTATCTTGAGATTACGTAGATTACTGCGATTGCAAAAAGCAAATTATATTGAGAAATCTGGGTAACAGAATTTTTTGTCATTTCAAAAGAAGAAAGAGAGAGAGAGAGAGAGAGAGAGAGAGAGAGAGAGAGAGAGAGAGAGAGAGAGAGAGAGAGAGAGAGAGAGAGAGAGAGAGAGAGAAGTAAAACTTATTAAAGTATAACTTTTATACCAGTCTGCGACAACATGGCATAATAATTTCAAGTAAAAGACAAAATTGGAGTTAACAAAGATTAATCTTCGGATATGAACGAGGATTTAATTTTATGACGAAAACTATGACAAATAAAGCTTGAAAAATCCAACAGGCGTTTTTACTAGGTTTTAAAATAACGCTATGTTAACAATATTATCAACCCAATATTACTTAATATCAGATTAATTATTTACAACTATATAATTAACCTAATATTATTGAATATATAATAATTCGTATAAATAATTATTTTTTTGTCGAAACAAAAATAAAATAAATACAAAAATTAGAATGTTAAAAAAAAAATAAATAAATAAATAAATAATGTTACAAATCATTTTACTTATACGTCATACTTTTATTCGTTTTCTTTTAAATATAATGATCTAACGAGAACATTTTTGCGCCGATTTTATCGAAGTCGATATTTAAAGCGAGCCGTGAAAATGTTAATAAGATAAAAAGGTACATTCACCTCAGCCCCGTCCTCCTCTACAGCGCCATCCACCCCCGTCCACATCGTTTATCTATTGCTAGTTCCTGATCGCGTATATACACGCATGCACGCGTTAGTTTAGTTGTACACAGGAATCGATTTAACACGGTCCCTATTATGGGTTTCGTACGGGTATCCCTTTTTCATATGACGATCATAGGAAACAAAGCCACGCCCTATTGTTACGTTCATATCACACACACACACACACACACACACACACACACACACACACACACACACACACACACACACACACACACACACACACACACACACACACACACACACACACACACACACACACACACACACACACACACACACAAAATCCTATCGTATGTGCGTTTCCCTTCTGCCACGTGCAAATAACACACGACGAATGCATTAGGAATGTGTTAGAACCAAGGTGCAGCCCTAGGGAGACCTTTCTCTTCGGTCAAATTAATTACGAGAGTCGTGAGTGAGATCGATCGGGTTTCGCCTTTTTCTTTTTTTTCCTTTCTCTCTTTCTCTTTTCTTTGTTATTTCCTTCTTCGTTTTCCTTATATCCTTTGTTATCTCACGATCGAGACGTGGTTAAAAAAAGTCCTTTGTTTTATTTCTTATTTCTTCTTTTTTCTTAATTAGTATTCATTTTAATTTATTTTCTCAACCCTCAGAAATTCCATAGAAAAAATTGCTTTCCTTCGTCCACATACAAGAATTATACGATGTGAAATTTTTAGGTATTGTTTACGGTATATATCTAGTATCAAAATTAATTTTTACTTTGATTTTCTTATGTATATAGGTGTGTGTGTAAATTTATATAATGTGCGAAATTTATAGTATTATTTATACCGATGCAGTATTATTTGTCTTAAAATAAATGTAAAGTTAATTTTAATCTCGTTCTTTTTAACTCGTCCTCATAAATAAGAATAATTTGTACTTTAAAAACAAAAAAGATAGAAAGAAAGAAAGATAGAAAATTTTCGAAATAAAAAGTGTCGATTAAAATTATGACGAGAATAAGCGAAATAAAATTGTACAAATCCACAGACGTTTTATAGTTTATGATTTCCAAGTTACATAAAGTTACTGACAATTAATATAAGAAGAACTTTCCTTTTCGCCGATAAAAAGATATAGATGAAAAGAATTAAATAAGATACTTATAAACGTGATATCAGATTTTCTTTACTTCTTTCGAGATATAACAAAATTGATTTTCCACGACATTTTTACGACATCTCGAGGAAAAGAAACGGAACAGGTATTGTTCTTCTTTTTATGATAAATCCCCGAGCAAGAAATCTAGAACGTTAGTGATTTATACCGAGTACGGTCTTTATAAGGTATGATAATCTTGTTTGTTATGAAGACAGTCTAAGTACATATCCTGTATACATAAAAGCGTCGAGACGGGCGTTGACGAAAGCGTTTACTATAAAAAAAAGAAAATAAAAATAAATATATAAAACAAAAGAATAAGTTCGATTGACTTAATTACTTCGCAAAGGACGTTTTTCTTTCCTTCTAACAAACGATTAGCATAAATTTCAACACTTCTATTTATCATAGAAAGCGTAAAAAATATTTTGCGACATTGTACATCAAGTAATATGTGTGATGATTAAACTAAAAGTTATAAAAAAAAAAAAACACGTTACGATAAAAGGTGTATAAAACAAATTAAAAAAAAGAATAATGAAATAAACAATTACCATTACAAAGGTAAAAGGAAAATTTTTGCTAGAAAGTACTTTGGTCAGTCAACACGTGGAACTATGAGAGTATGTGCTATATATATATATATATATATATATATATATATATATATATATATATATATATATATTATTTGAATCGATTTAATGAATTGATGATAATAATGAAGAATAGAAAGGCAACTGAAGGATTTCCTTTGGACGTAAACTGATGACGTATAATATATAATAATACGTACGTACGTTAAAAAAAAAGGAAGAAAACTCGTCAGAAATAATGTACGTCAAAAGCAACGCACATCGAACGAGTTGAACAGGTTGGAATAAACGGTGAACAAAAGTTTCGCGTCAGTAGGTTAGTCAAAGATAGTGATATCTCGAGTAGAGTTGTTGCCCGTTTCATGGTGTATATAATCGGTGGTGTAGGTATACATATGTATGTATCCAGCAAAGAACGAACTGCAAATAATACATCTGAAGGATCATAGACTAAAAAAATTTAATGATTATGATGACGACAACGACGACAATTGCGACAATTATGATGATATTTATAACCAAAATAGGTGATTCACTTCCATTTTTATTATCTTTCTTTTTTACATAATTTTTCATTTCTTTGCGATAACGAAGTAAAATATTTGTGTATTTTATATATATATATATATATATATATATATATATATATATATAAACACGCGTAGATAAGCGTAGATTCAACAATCAACAAAACAATGCGTTTGCTTAGCGAACAAGAAATGTTTAGCTGTGGATGCGTTTATTAGACCGAACGCATATATTTGCCGCAGGGGCGGCCCAACTTGAAACCGGTTCACGCTTATCACCTGCAGCAAATAATTAAAGCCAGGGTAACCGCTTGTTTATTGGCTTATTGCGCGGTAATAATTAATTGCGGCTCCATTAGTACTTTGAATTCCTTCAAGTACTCTCACCCCTCCCCCCTCTCTCTTTTATCCTCTTTTTCTATTATTGCGAGTACCCTCGCGGCAAGAATGCATGATCTTTACAAAGGCATTTTATTTTTATTTGAAAAGCAAGTTACGTACACCTCATTCGAGTAATATAACGAATTCATTTATCGAATAATACTTGTATTAAGTGTTTTCGATCGTATATATAGTTTAGACGTATATATAAGAAACAAACGTGTTTAAAGATGTTAATTGGATAATTGTGATTTAAAGAAAAATAAAAAGAAAAAGAAAAAAGAATATATAGTAATATGAACAAACAAATGTATGTGCCGACTGTAAATATGTGCATATATAGAAACTGGTCAAGTGTTTGATCTTGTACAGTATTATAGATTATATATATATATATATATATATATATATATATATATATATATATATATATATATACACGTAGGTGTGTATGTATAACTTAAAGAATTTATCAGCGAGGCTGTGTTTTTTCGCTTCCTAGTTTCCCTTTGTAGGTCAACGATGCGTTAAACGTTATTCTATTAAAGGCGACACATTACTTTACCCGTATATCGAGGAATAGGACACGACCGTGACATTAAAAGTTACCATCGTTTATGAGTAAACACTAAAGTAAATCCTTTTATTTTATATATTTACACACACACACACACACAGTGTATTTGCATGTATACCTACATATCTACATACATACATACATACATATGAACATCTTTTTATAGTTCGAAACGTATTGTCAGAATGAGCAAGACGAATAAAGAAAGACTGTCTGTAGTAGTTACTTACATGTTATGAGATAGCGTGACCAGAAAAAAAAAAGTTACGAAAAGATGAACAAACACATTATACATACGTATACATAGATATATATATATACAACATACATACATACATACATACATACATACATACATACATACATACATACATACATACATACATACATATATACATACATACATACATACATACATACATACATACATACATACATACATACATACATACATACATACATACATACATACATACATACATACATACATACATACATACATACATACATACATACATACATACATACATACATACATACATACATACATACATACAGACACACATGTATATATTGTTACATATACATGCATACGTCATTTCTCTCTCTCTCTCTCTCTCACTCTCTCTCCCTCCCTCCCTCCCTCCCTCCCTCCCTCCCTCCCTCCCTCCCTCCCACCTCCTTGAAAATAATAACGTTAACA
Organism: Dolichovespula saxonica; assembly: GCA_911387935.1. Lineage (NCBI taxonomy): Eukaryota > Metazoa > Arthropoda > Insecta > Hymenoptera > Vespidae > Dolichovespula > Dolichovespula saxonica. The sequence goes on along the minus strand of OU426998.1, from coordinate 7,839,814 downwards.
GCTTTCAACTAACAAGACGTTAATAGTTAAGTACAAAGTGATAATCGTTAAGGTAAAATGCAAAATATAATAGAGTAGACAAGGGCAATTATTCTACTAATGTGTATATATATATATATATATATGTGTGTGTGTGTGTGTGTGTGTGTGTATGTATGTATGTATATATACACATTATACTACTAATGTATATATATATATATATATATATATATATATATATATATATATATATATATATATATATATATATGTATGTATGTATATATACACATTATACTACTAATGTATATATATATATATATATACGTGTATGTGTAAACAGAGATATGAAAATACTATACGTACGTCGTAGGCCGGAATATTCTCCTTGTCGCGTACAACTGGAGAGCTGTTTCTTGGAGCTATTAAAGCCATTTTTTACACGTTGTTCCTCTTATCGTTCGCCCACCTTTTTTTTTTCTTTCTTTTCTTTTCTATCTCACACTCTCTCTCTTTCTCTTTCTTTCTCTCTCTCTGTTCTCTCTTCTCTCTATCTCTATAACTATCCCTATCTATCTATCTATGTGTCTATATATCTCTATCTCTCTTTATTTCTTCAAGCGTTTTCTCGATTCGTTCGTTGCACGCGTTGCAATCGCGTTTCTCGGTCACCGGGTAGCCGGCATCAGTTCGCACATATCCGGACTTCTTGCTTCGTGGATTTCCTTTTTCGTAATAACATCGAGAGAGAAAGAAAAAAATTCAGATATCGATCGGTTCAATCGGATAAATTGTCGCTCTACCGATCGATTGGATCGGATTCGATCGGATCAAGCTTAATCCTCATCCGAAATTATTCTCTCTTCTCTCTTCTTGTTCTTCTTCTTCTTCTTGTGTTCCGTTCTTTACTTTTATTTCTTTTCCTGCTTTTTGTTTCCAATTCTTTTTCTTCTTCAAGATCACACTTACTATCGTTATGTTTTATTTGTTGAAACGAAAAAGAGTAGAGGTAGATAAGGATAAGAAAATCGATAGTTTCCGAGTTCACGCTCGAAGTGGTCCTTCTACTTCCGGATGAAACTAGCTTCGTCAACGTTACGTAAGCGTCGCGGATCGTGGATCACGTTAGCACGATCTACGCATTAACACTGGCAAGATTTAATTAATCTTGTATACGTATGACGTTTATGGTCGTCGTGTTTTTCTTGCTCGCGCATGTACGCCCGTGTATGTGTGTGTGTGTGTGTGTGTGTGTGTGTGTGTGTGTGGTGTGTGTGAGCGCGTGTGTACATATACGTTTATAATAAGCGATTGCGTGCGTGTATGTATTTCTTTTTCTTCCTTTTACGATTCGATCTCAAAATGTTTTGTAATATTTTCTAAAGCAACATAGGATTTATTAATCGCACAACCTATTTATAAATGAATGCCATTGATTTACGAAGATTTAATTAACGAATTTTCTCGCGACACAATAATAATAGTAATAATAATAATAATATTAATAATAATAATAATAATAATAATAATAATAATAATAATAATAATAATAATGTTAACAATAATAATAATAAAACAGTAACGTACGCGTGATTTGTGTACGATCGTTAAATATGACTTTGGAAAAAAAAAATTTACGACTAAACGTCTCTTCCTCTTCGAAGGGACGTTGATAAACGTTGGATACGAACGAGTGCGTAAAAAAAAAAAATAGTAAAAATAAAAGGAAGAAAAGAGAAAAAAAGAAACGGAAAAAATAAATAGAAATTCTAACGATCGACAAACGTACAAATAAATTTTAATTTCTTCCCTTCCTTTCCATTACCACGAGATAGGATGATTTTAAATGCGACACCTTACGCCATTCTCGCTCTTGTGCATCCTGCATCTTAAATGACCGAACAGTTTTGTCCGTGTACGAGAAAAGAAATGTAAAAGAGGAAGAGATACGGCGCGACGACAACGAGGACGACGGAGAGACGGAGACGGATAACTACACGTACGTCTGTGTATGCATGTATATACGTACATATACATAGGCATACACATATACGCATAGAGTCAATCAAAAATTCACACAACACCTTGATCAGATAGCAGTGTGTATTTCTCGTACGCGTTACAACGTCATCTTTCACGACGTAAACGTAAGGCGTAAAGAAATAACGTAAACGTTAATTATTTTTTCGTATCGTTAGAATGAGACGAAAAACGATATCTTATAGGACACTAATCGTCACCTATCGTGATCCTTCGCATCCTATTTGCAAAAAAGCCGTTGATCTCTCGGGAACAATCGATCGATCGTATTACACGTCTATTTATTCCCGAATAGGAATGATTAGGAGGAAACCAATCTCTAATCTCAAATCTCTAACGAACACAATTATTATATCTCCCGCATTAATGCGTTTAAAAGTTTAAATCGAATTCCTCCGCAATGTCCCTCCACGATAGTTTCCTCTTTCTTATTGTTCTTTCTTTTTTATTTATTTTTTCTTCTTCTTTTTTTTTAATTTATTTTTCTCCCACCCCGTCCACCATCATCCCTGGAAAAGAATGATATCACTTCTAGTTCACATACGAAACGAAAATTAAAACGAAATTCTATTTTTGTTCCTTCTTTTTCTTATTATTTTCACATCCTCGACGACACGAGACACACATGGAAACGCGTTCGCACACGCAAACGAAAAGAGAGACAGATTGGTCCCAAAAATTCGATCCTTTTCTTCTTTATGTGCGATAGCGAGTGGGTGGCGGATAACGTTCGTATGTGTGGGAGCGAATGGAAACGATTCGTACGTAATTGAAAATTAATAAGAAATGAGAGAAAAAGAAAAAAAGAGAGAGAGATGTAGAGAGAATATTGTGTGTGTGTGTGTGTGTGTATGTGCGTAGAGAGAAAGAGCGTGTGTGTGTGTATGAGAGAAAGAGAGAGAGAAAAAGAAACGCGAGATATAAAGCAGAAACGACGTACCACGGCGGACGTCCGACTCTCTACTGAACCGTTTGTCCTCCTACTACCTAACCGAATGTCTCGAGTCCCCCTTCCCTACCCACCCAATCCATCCCCACCACCAGCGACAACTCTTCCGTCTTGTATACAATATATTATATATATATATATATATATATATATATATATATATATATATATATATATATATATAATATATATACACGGTACACATCCACACACACACTCTGTATATTCTTTTCTATTCTCTTACCTTAACATACCGTACCCATTTATATTATACGCGTGTACATTTTTTTTAATATGGATGATATAAATTTTTATCCTTTTTTCTCTTTATTATTTCTATTATTTTTCATTTATTTTGTTTCCTTCTATTATTCCCTTTCCTTCTTTCTTTCACTTATGACAATTAGTACGCTATATCATCATTATTATTATTACTTTTTATTTTTTATTTTTTATTCTTAATCAAAATTTAAATACTTTACGTAAATGTTTCGCACTTCCTCAACGTTATGATTTCTTTCATTTTTTTTTATTTTTTACTTCTTTTTTTATCGTTTAATTTTTTTCTTTTTTTTTTAAAAACATTTTAGAAATAAATACTTCGTGGTCTTTTTTTCCTTCTGCGTCGATAATTTCATTATTCTTATTTTTTATTTATATGTTTATTTGTTAATTCTTTTATCTTTTTCGTTTTTCTTCATTTATTTTTAATAAGTATTATAACAAGGTATTTCGATTCATTTACGATCATATAGAAGAAATGGAAGGCGTTCGAGCTCGTCGTTCAAGAGAAACACGTTCGAACGTTCTTTTTGTACTGAACTAGTCCGTTAGAATTTCACTTGAATCAAGTGCGACTACGGTCGATGTGTTATCTGATCCAAGATCGGGATGATTACTTCATGCGATAATGTAATGAACGTTACGTTATGTTGTTACGACTGACGATCGAGTCTATTATACTATACATACATACGTACATACGTACATACGTACATACACACACACACACGCGCGCGCGTATATTACTTGTACATACTAAGGTTTAAATAATTAATATTATCAGGAAGAAATTATCGATTAATATTACTATAGTATCGAATAGAATGTAATAATATACTTTGTTCCATAGAAATACGTATTAATAGCACTTGTAATCTCGTCATAGGTTTGAAAATATACAGATAAATAAATAAATAAATAAAACGCAAAGTAAAAAATTTAAACAATTCATATAATAGTTAGATTTAAAGAGAGTAACTCCTATCTCTCTCTCTCTCTCTCTCTCTCTCTCTCTCTCTCTCTCTCTCTCTCTCTCTCTCTCTCTCTCTCTCTCTCTCTCTCTCTCTCTCTCTCTCTCCCTACGTTTATTTAAGGAGTTACATGCACCCAGAAAGTTTAACAAAAAAAAAATAAATAAATAAATCAATCCTTTAAAAATAATTTTACTCGATAATATTCCTCCTTTAAAAATTTTCTCTAAAAGAATTTCGATCAGAGAAAATTATAAAAATTGACGAAGTTACAACTTTTTTAAATCATCCCTGGCAAGTTCAACACGTTTTATTAATACATGTATCTTAAACTTTACATGATGCTTTTTCAAAATTATGTTCTTCAAATTGATGCCATTGATATTTCGAAAAACTACGTGAGACCGATTAGAATGAAATTTGGCCACTAATATTTCTCATATCATTATCTAATCTTTCTAATAAATGAATTCTTTTGTTAAGAATCATAGTTTCCATTTTCTTTCTTTTTTTTGGAAATCATTAAAAACCTACTGAAACTTTCTTTTATCGAAAATCCTGATGAAATCATGATAAAATTCGAACTCTCATAGCTTTATTATTAAATAGAAATATTAAAAATCGGCTTCTTGTAGGAGATTGACTAATTTATTTATTTATTTATTTATTTTTTAAACATACTTTGAGCGCTATCTATATTCCTTCCTTTCCATTTTTCATAATAATTCGAGAAGATATTGTAGGCATCGCTAACATCGTACAAAACGGTTCTGCTTTTTCTTCGACATCGATAACTCCAAAAAAATAATAGAATGTTATAATTTTTAATTTTCATTTGTTTATTCTTTTATTTCTTTTTGAAAATATTCCTTACTATGTACTCACTTATGATATTTTTCTTCGTGAAATAAAGTACATGCAAAAGAAATGAAAAAAAAAAGAAGAAAACAAAAAATAAAGAAATCATGAAAAATTGCTCAACTTTTTTTTCGAACAAGACCATCCAAAAGTATGTTTATTATTTATTTTATTGTTATGTTATTACTATCCTGATGTTATCCTTAACACGTTGAATACCACGGGGGTCACCGGTGACCGGCACTCAACTTGGCAGTGACGCCATGGGGGCCACCGGTAACCGGCGCGCTCAGATTGATATAAATATATATAATTTAAAAAAATGACAATACTTATAATTTATTATCATCATCGTTGATGTAGTGGTGTGAAGAAATGAATGCAGTATAAAACATCTGAAAATAGTTTTATTTATATATGAAATATAGTTATACTATTAAAAAAAAAAAAAAAAAAAAAAGTTTTGTTTATTTTTTTTTATTTTTACTGTAACTTATCTATTGAAGATAATATTTCATCATTATATGTATCGCATAATAAAAAATTCATCGTGGCGCCATGGACAATCCCTGTAAAATTGGCGTGGCATTCAACGTGTTAAATTTATCAGATGATACATTAGAGAGAAGATCAATTACATAATGCATTCATATTCACGGATTAATCCAAAATGTTAACGAAGTATCTGGATCGTAGAAATTCTGATGAAAATTACGTGGGCACTTTGGTGAGGCCACTCGTCCCCGATCTTTAAGGTCGGAGAATACTAAATCGCAGACAGCCC
>OU426998.1:7802105-7829605 GCA_911387935.1 Dolichovespula saxonica | reverse complement strand
AATAATTGCCGTAACGTTAACAATCGTTTATTTATATTACGGCATCGTTTAATGTCCTTCGTATATAAAAAAAAATATTATTGCTTTCAATAAGAAAATGAATGAAATAATCATATAACAATTATTATCACATCAAGAGTTTATCACAATTATTTTATTCAAGGTGTTTGAATTAAACGTGAAACTGTTTTATCGATATGACGGATTAATAAGTTGATTAAAATCCGAACGAACAGAGGACGCTTGTCGACAATGTCTATTACGCCTTGAAGTTAGTCGGTAAAGAAGAATTTTCGATTATCGTTTATGTCGCGCTTGTGACTTTTTTGGCCCATCATATACATATATCACATACATACATATACATATCATACATACATACATACATACATATTACACATACACACACACACACACACACTACACATGTACAAATATGTACAAATATGTTTATATCTACATCACATACGAATCAAAAATAAAATACATGTATACGTATGTACACACACACAAACACATACGCGTGCGCGCGTAATCATACTACATACACAGCACACAAAATAAATTGTATCGATTTCGTAAAGAATATAATATAATAAAAAAAATTGGCATGCCACGTTTCCGCCGAAACAAGATCAAATAGAAAAGAAAAAAAAAAAAAAAAAGAAAAATGAAATAGACAATAACGTGGAAATACAAGGCGGCGTCCTCGATACGTAGGTGGAAGGCATCTTGCACGTGACGAGAGAGGAGGTGCAGCCGCATATCTGCATCCGCATACGTCGCGCTGCTCGCGTAGACGTAATCCGATCCCGTCGAGGACACGAGGAGGACGCTTTTCGACGGGAGATAGAGGAAAGTAAAGAGGAGGATGAGGAAGAAGACGGAGAGGAGGAAGAAGGTGAAAGAAGAATAAGAAAAAAAGAAATATGCGAGAGGGGCGGGAAAAAGGAGGGAAAGGAGCTTTGAGAGAGACGACCGAACGTGGAATGCAGGATGCAAAGTGCAACGTGCGAAGAGAACGCGATCCAATGCCCACATGCGAAATATCTATGATCGGAATGATGAAAGAAGAAGACGAAGAAGAAGGAGAGATAGATAGAGATAGAGATTGAGAGAGAGAGAGAGAGAGAGAGAGAGAGAGAGAGAGTGGGCGAGGGGAGTTTAGAAAAATGAAAAAAAAAAGATTAGAAAGAAAGGGAAGGAAAGAAAAGGAAAGGAAAAAAATAAGAGAATCATCGTGACGTCAATGACGAAGTTTCTGCACTGTCGCGAACGAAGAACGCATCCGGTGCATCGGATAGATGTAAAATTGCGTCCGACCATTGTTGTCTCTTTCAAACGTCACGATCTAATCCCCTCTATTGAAAATACTTTCAATCGTGACCTCGATCTATGCTTCGCTAATCTCAAGGCCAAGCAGCGCCCGCTTCAAGATTAATGTTATTAATATTATTATCATTAAATTCATCCTTTCCGACGTTCAATCGAGGCGCTCATTAAAAAGTGCACCTTATCGAGTGCCATTAAAGTTACCCCCATCTTTTTCTTTATTCATATTTTTTTTTCTTTTTCTTTTCATTCATATTACCATTTTCCTTCTAGCGATAATAAACGAAAGGTTTTTATCGATCGTGTTCGTTCGTGGATTCCAGCAGATATTGTATATGTATGAGTTATACGCGTGCGCTTTTATATTTGTACTTTTTACGAGTAAATCGTTGATTAGACAGTATATTTTTTTTTTTTTTAATTATAATACTCTCCCGTTATCACAATATTAAAAATGGTCTTTCAGTCGTTTCTCATGTGTAAAATTATAACATCAATATCATTGGCACAGTTGGCGAAGGTTAATCAAATTATACGCGATTATTCGTATTCTCTCGATAACATCCATTGAGATAAGTTACGCTAATTTACTTTTAGATTCGTTTGTAGGTACATATGTAGTACATACGTACGTACATACGTACGTATATACATACATTGCGTTACGTACGTATGTACACAAGTAATTTGTTAAACGATACGATGACTGACGTTGATCTTAATTTCGTCCAATTAAAATTTTGTCGATGTTATTCTTTTTTTTTTTTACAAAACTACCGTTACTGTTAACTGACACTAACATCCACGATATTTCGTTAAAGAGAGACAAAACTGACGCGCGTTTTATCGTCGCACAATTATCGTGGAAACTAATTTTCTGACTTCACGCAACAAAGCTGCATGCGATTCCTGCTTGGTAATTAACCGTCACCACCACCATCACCAACATCACCAGTACCAGCACCACCACCATCATCATCCCACCCCATTGCTTCCATCTCCATTATCTTTTTTTCTCTTTTCTTTATTCTTTTTTCCTTTTTTTTCCTCTAACAAACGATAAAACGACACGCGCGAACTTCAGTTTAAGCCTCGTCGAAACAAAAACGTTTTGATTTATCAAAGAAGAGTTTTCAACTTGAACGAGTCAAACGATTCCACACACACTGCGCGATAGTCTCTCGGGAGCCTTCCGTTTGTCTGTGAGAGACAGACAGACAGACAGACAGACAGACAGACAGACAGACAGACAGACACAGAGAAAAAGAGAGGGGGGGAGGAGAAAAAGAAAAAGGACAAAAAATGGAAAAAAAAAAACAAACAAAACAAAACGAACAAGACCAGCTATCGCCGTTTGTTCATACAAGGCTTCCTTTATTTGATGTATTCGTCATGATAATAAAACGCGTACGAGTTATCCGCTACACTTCAATTGTCCTCTTTCTTTCTGCATCATTCTTTTCTTTTCCATTTTTTTTCTAACACGAATTGTTTCACGTTTCACGGTAAATAGGGAAAGAGAGAGGGGAGGGAAATAGAACTGTGTGATTTACGATAACAAATCGTTTCTCCTTTTTTTCTTATGCTTTATCAACGGATTTCTTTTTAATCAAGAACCAATAAAAATTATTCTTCGTGAAGAAGAATGCCGCTCAAACACGAGAAGCCTTCCCTTTTAGTTAAATTATTCTTTTATTATTATTATTTTTTTGAAACCGTACTTTCCAATTAAAATACAGGAGACGTCGATAGAAAAAAAAAAAAAAAAAGAAACGTCCGTGGGGTTTGTCACAACGAAACCCGTCTTTTTAACTTTTCCGTCAAAACGTTTTGATCACAGACAACAAAGAAGAGAAGAGAATAGAATACAAAGAAAACGAAAAAAAGAAAAATACAATAGAAAGAAGAAATTGTTAAAGGAATATGCAACTCAACGACGATTCCGTTTAGCATTCTAATAGAATTCGTGCGATTGTTCGCGACAGAGTTATGGTGATAAATTTTAAACAGTTCTGCTAATTAAGTTCTCTTTCGTGAGACACGATATAAAGATATAGATAGATAAATAGATAAATAGATAGATAGATAGAAAGATAGAAAGATAGAAAGATGGAAAGAGAAAAAGAAAAAAGCCACGTCTAAGGGATCGTTGATGATCGACGACGGATTACGTAAGGACCTACTTACTGTGTCTATAGATAGATGCTTTAAACTCGGTGTAACTATGGGTAGCAATGGTCAGAAAATTATTCTCTCTCTCTCTTTTTTTCTCTCCCCCCTTCACCCCTCTCTCTATCCATCTATCTATCTATCTTTTTCTTTATGCATTCAGCGAATGTATACGGAAAGGGTCAAGGACGTATCTAAGTACATACATCCATCTCTATAGTTACTATGCTGAGATATTGCCATTGAAAATTTTGTTCCACAGAAAATTTTCCTCACTAATCCGTCTATGTATGTATGCACGTACATACGTACATACGTATGTATCTATCCACATATGTATATATGTATCTATATATGCATGTATCTCTCTCTCTCTCTCTCTCTATATATATATATATATATATATATATATATATATATATGTATGTATGTATGTATGTATGTATGCATGTATGAATCTATGTATCTAATATGTATGTATCTACGTGTGTATATATGTAAATATATATATGTATGTATGTACATAATTCAGGATCTTTTGTGTTTGCATACTTACAAAACTCCTATATACTATGGATGAAACGAGAAAATGAAAATTTTTTTCGACTATTTCTTTCTCTCCTTCTCCTTCCTTCCGTCTCTCTCTTTTATTCTTTATCCTTCTCTCTTTCTTTCTTTTCTTTTTTTTTTCAATTACTCACCCTGTCTTGTATCCTGACGTTCTCCTGACCTCTTTTTAAGCTGGGAGCACGTAGAACCTTGCTGGTTAACGGTGGTTCCATCATGACGACTGATATCTCTCTCTCTTTCTCTCTCTCTCTCTTTTTCACTCTCTCTCCCTTTCTCTCTCTTTCTCTCTCTCGTCTTCTCCTCTCTCGTCAGGATTTCATTCCTGAAGGGAGACACCCTCTTCTTCCTTTGTCTCTCACTTCATCTTCTGAAACAAAAAAGAAAAGTATACGAATGAATGAATAGATCAGGAGTATAACGTTCGTTTGTATATTTTCAAGATAAAGATTATTAAAATATCGTCGTTTGGTAGATGTAATCGTCGTTTGATATCTCTGTTAATCTAAGGAGATTATAAATTCGAGTAAAATCGTTCGCTCGGATTTACACGGTCTCTCCGATGAATGCCATTGTATATAACACGATATGATGGTAGTACCCACCCTTTACTTTCTCAATCATAAATTATACGACGACGAGGTTATATGAAATTTTCAATGGGGTCATTACAGATGATTAATTTTAACGCTCTATGGCCTATGATAAATCAAATGAAAAAAAATCCCATAAGAGTTTTTATCGTACTTCACTACTAAATTTATTTTCCTACCCTACGATCAAAGGCTATAAATGCGCACGACGTATGTAATTACAGTGATTCATTTTTCGTTTTTCATTTTCTTTTTTTTTCATTTCTTTTTTTTATACAATTTTGAGAAACGTCAAAAACTAGCCATTCCGAATTCGAACGATTTAGTAACGAAAACGAAGTGAATGTAATTGGATGTTAATCGATATTTAGTGAAATAAAATTCGAAAGAAATGCTTTCGTGAAATTTCTGAAAGAGAAAAAGAACAAAATTATATAGATTGAAAAATAATAAAAAAAAAAAAAAAAAGATGAATAGAATTTTACGGACAGTATAATTAACGTGAACGATTCTACGATGAATGAAGTAAAACGAAAATTAATTTCAATCAATACTTCGTAGAATAAAATTCAATCCCACGAAGAAAATGAAGTAAAAGGAACGAAAAAGAAAAATAAATATACTATGAAATCAAAAAAAATCGAACAAAGAAATGAGACTATAGTTCTAAAATGTTATAAATTCAAATTCAAAAAGGGTCCGTTCTTTCTTTCTTTCCTTCTTTTTTTTCGGATACAAAATTCATCTAATTATGATTAATTAAAGAGAATAAAAAAGAAAGAAAAAGAAACAAAAGGAAAAGGAAAAGCAATTGAATGAAGTTTTAATGAGATATTAGAAAGAGTTTAGAGGTAAACAGATCGTGAGTATGTACGGATACTTTGTAAGTAGATATACCATATAAACGAATACATGGAGAGAGAGTCGGCAGGCTCGTTACGGGCGAAAGTAAGAGTCAATGTAAGAGAGTCACAGAGCAGCGTGTGCCTTGTGTTGTGTTGTGTTGTGTTGTGTTGTGTTGTGTTCTGTCGTGTCGTGTCGTGTCTTGTCGGTGGTCGATCGTGGGAGATCAAGACCTACGCGAATTCCGTGTCTCGCGAGTGGCAGCTTTTCCAGTTGGCTTAAGTTAAAGAGACGACGAATGGATAACGGTATGCGAGAGAGTTAACGGAAGATAATGCGTGAACAGGTACCGCAGGTTAACTCCAGTTACCTTTACTAGAAGAGAGAGGAGTTTGCTTACGGGATACACACACAGACATATGTATATATATACATATATATATATATATATATATATATATATATATATATATATATTTATATTCATTTTTCGATTATCTTTGTTTCTTTTATTTATTTATAAGAACTTGTTATATACACGTGTTTATATTATATTAAAAATGGAAAGCAGATACATATAAGGTAGGTATTATATTGAAACGGGTTAATATATCAGACATTTTGTTTTCTAATATCTACGATAAAAATTTGAAATTTGAATTTCTACGAAAAAAAATCATTATCGACATTCTTTCCTTTTAAATATTATATCTAATATAAATATCTATTATATATAATATTTATATATATATATATATATATTTATATATATTTTTTTATAGTTATATATTTCTATATAATTATATATATATATATCAGGAGTTAAATATTTAAAAGAAAAAAGATGTCAAAAATTATGAAAACTTTTATCGTAGATATTAGAAAACAAGATGTTTGATATATTAATACTTTTAATATTTACCTTATATGTATCAGCTGTCCATTTATATATGTATGTATATATAAATGGAAAGTATATATATATATATATATATATATATATATATATATATATGTATATATATATTTATATATATCGGATAATTCATATAACAATCTGATTGTCAATTAACTGTTATTACGATTTTATATCTCCGTTATTTTTCTTATTACGATATTACGTTTCAGTTATCGATATCAAGTTCTTAGTAAGAAAATCGAACGTGTCGAGAAAAAGAAAATAGGCGTGTTCCTATGTTAGCTTTTATACGGTAAGTTTCTTCTCGTGGAGGAAGATCGATCGGTCGAATGACATCGCGGGTGGTATCCCGTTTCGCGTTCCAACGGACATTGGCCGTGAACCGCAAGGAGGAGGGCTGCATTCTAGGGGTTCTACAGAGAGATAGATAGATACATAGATTGACAGATAGATAGATAGATAGATAGATAGATAGATATATAGATAGCCTGAGAAAGAGAGAGAGGAATAGAGAGGGGGGAAGCGGAAGGACAGAATATCTTCGCTTATCTAAGGGCGAGTCTGACATGTAATCCAGAGAGCTTGATATCGATTACCTCAAACCTAAGTTATCCTCCTCCTCCTCTTCCTCCTCCACAATTGTTAATGCTTCCAATTCAAGGATCGACCAATCAGATTCATCCATACTAACACGTTGATTTCATGTTCACGAATCGTACGAATTCTCTTGAAATAATTACATGCCGATCTCATTTTTCCTTCTTTTTTTTTTAGATCGAATTTATTATTAAAATTACTGAAATATTCTTGTATTCTTGATATTCTTCGTTGAATAAATCGAAAAATGAATAAAAATAAAACGTATTAAGTTTAATACACACACACACACATACACACACACACACACACACACACACACACACACACACACACACACACATTTATTTGACATTGCATTAGTGTCCCATAAATTTCTTCCTCTTTTTTTGATGCGAAATGAATACACGATACGGAAAAAAACTTAGGGGACACTCTAATACATTTAACGAGAATGTCGGTTCGTTATTCATTCGATCAATATTTTTAATATATTTTCAATCAATATTTTTAATATATTTTCAATCAATATTTTTAATATATTTTCAATCAATATTTTCAATGAACGATCAGTATTTATAATAAAATTTATATGAATATATCAGTACGTAATATAAGTACATACGGTATACTATATCGATTAATAAGAATACCGTCGATAGTTTAATTAAAACATTTGTAAATGTAATAACTTGCAAGTATTAATAATTTGACCCCTAAACGTAACCATGACAAGTAATTATTTATACCGAACACTTATATTACGATGTTACCGTTATTATTTATCGTAAATAACGATACAATTATTTATATTAAATCTAGATTAAATCCGGACAAAATCCACGACACTTGATTTTATTTATACTGTTCGCTCATATTACGCATTGTATTTTATTACAAATATTAACAATATTATTTATAATAAACCTACATACGTAACCGTGACACATATTTTTTTCTAATATATATATAAATATACCAATCACTTTAAATCACGTACAAATATCTTATTATTAATAATTGTACTGTCATTTGTACCATTTATCTTTTAAAACAAAAAGTATTTATCATTAATTAATAAAAAAAAAAAACACCGAACAAACGAACAAATACAAGTTAGGAAGAGATATCATTAGACTAAGGTAAAATTTGTCTAAGTTCATCGCGTTTATCCAACTCTAAAAAGAAAAGAAAAGAAAAGAAAACGACACATACGGAGCATACGGAATTCATTGAAACGTATGTACGTTCCTAGGTTGATGCATTTTAGACCACGTGCAGTTTGCACCTCTAATTGTCGAGCGCATTTGGCCGGATAAACGACGAATTCGTGAGTAGGTAGAGAGGGATAGAGGAGGACTCTACTATTTGCCCTCCTTTTCCTCATCCTCCTCGTCATCATCCTCCTCCACCACTCCTCCTCTTCCTCATCCCCATCCTCCTCCACCACCATCCCTCCTCTTCCTCTTCCACCACCACCATATCGTTGTCGTTGTCGTTGTCGACGACGTCGTCGACGATTTACGAGCTGCAAAAGTGTAGGACAAGCGTGACCCCTGCGATACGTTGGAAGGATCGTTAAATTCGTTCTTAACGGACCGTTGATGAGCCTTGCCCATTAATATACATCCAATGAGACGAGAGTCGCCACGTTGCTTTCTCTCTCTCTCTCTCTCTCTCTCTCTCTCTCTCTCTCTCTCTCTCTCTCTCTCTCTCTCCCTGTTTGATTCTTTATTTTTTTTTATTTCTCTTTCTCTTTCACTCGCGAAAACGATGAAGCAAGTTTGGTGTCTTGCCAAGTATTTGAAAATCGAGGGGAAAATCAAGAAGAGATTCCCAGTTGTTCTCATCTCATCTCATTTCATCCCCCCCTCCTTCTCTCCCTCTTTCAACGTTGAACCTTTTGCAACGGGGCATCGGATATCGTCGATTCCAACGAAAGTTAACGTTTGCTATTGCCAGGCCGATCCAAATGTGTGCCTCCTCGGTAAATGTAGGTTGTCTGTTACAGTGGAAAACACGGGAGACGACTTTATCGATTCTTTAAAAGCACTACTTTCTTATTACCAATGGAATAGGAGTGAGGTTCCTCTCCCGTTGTCCCACTATCAAACGAGAAACTTTTAATCGATTGCTAGGTATATAAAAACCTGAGCCAACTATACCCCTTATTTATTTCTAATAATGGACTAAAAAATAAGGAAAAACAAATCTGAAGAAGAAGAAGAATGAAGTAGATTGTTATCTATGACGGGGAAAAGATTCTTGTTATTGTTTTGGATATTTGAGAATATCAAAAAAAAAAAAAAAGGAAGAAGATGTGTATATCTTCGGATACATAAGTTATTTGACTCACCCAGTATACCTATATATATATATATATATATATATATATATATATACACGAGTGTATATATACACAGATAGATATGTACGTATATACGAAACATAGGCATCTACAATTTTCTCACATGAAGTCGAATGGGAGAAGGAAGTAGTAGAACATGGAACTCGAAACTTTAAATCAATGATGGATTCAAAGCGAGCCAACTTTATTTTGTAAAAGATATCTCATGAAGAAACAATGGAATCTAGAGAAACGAAGATACCCGCATAATCGTGTATTTTTAGATATTTGAAGGAAAAAAAGACAAAATAAATAAATAAATAAAAGTGTATAGACTTGAGCAAAAGTTTCCATGTGATTTTAAAAATCGATTATCTCTTTTCCCAAACTCTTTAGATTGATTTTTTTTCTTTCTTTTGTTCAGATTATTACAAACTAGGTTTATAATAGTTTCATATACATATACATATACATATACATATACATATATATATATATATATATACACAGAAAAAGAAAGGAAATTAACTTAAAAACTCTTATTACTTTTTTTTTCTTTTTCAGATTATTACGAGCTTGGTTTGTAGTAAGTAACAAATTTTACAAGCTACGATTGTGGTTTTACAATATGAAAAAAAAAAAAAAACGAAAAGAAGAAAAAATAAGAAAGAAACGAAAGGAGGAAAAGAACTTAAAAAGTTTCGTAAGTATAATTGATTTTTAAAATCACTTGGAGAGAAACTTCTGACCTACTCTGTATATATATGTATATATATATATATATATATAT
Organism: Dolichovespula saxonica; assembly: GCA_911387935.1. Taxonomy (NCBI): domain Eukaryota; kingdom Metazoa; phylum Arthropoda; class Insecta; order Hymenoptera; family Vespidae; genus Dolichovespula; species Dolichovespula saxonica. The sequence goes on along the minus strand of OU426998.1, from coordinate 7,819,448 downwards.
ATATATATATATATATATATATATATATATATATATATATATACACAGATATTTATATATAGACTATACAGCTATGTACATACGATATATCATTGTTGAGAACAATTTTCTCTAGCAAAGTCGAAGGGAACGATGATCGACGACCTTCGCGAGCACATAGCGTTCTTCTTACCAAATGGTGCATCACCGAAACGTCTATAGGATTCGTTCATAAGGAGAGAGAGAGAGAGACAGACAGAAAGTAAAAGAGAGTTTCGAGATATTTACTCGATTCACTAGGCCAAATAATGAGAACTATTAATTTGAATGTTCGCTTGTACAGCGTATTTAGTGCACAAGAAGGGCAAATTTGATTGTTCATTCTATATGAATATAATTTCTTTACCCTCCCATATATATATATATATATATACATATATATATATATATATATATCGTAACTATTTCTAATCGTTATTACTAGTAATGATCGTTTATGAACCAAGCAAGGACGTTCCAGTCGAACGAAAAAAAATTGTCCTGTCTTATTGCTTTATCGAGTGGAACTTTTCCTTCCTGCTTTTTTACTCGCGTCCGGTTTTAGATGCACTTAATATTTTTTCTTCCTTCTCTTTTCTTTTCTTTTTTTTTTATCGATAATCCTTTCTCAAATTCCAATTTAAATTTACCAAGACGAGCGCGGTAACAAACGTATGTATGTATTTTAAAGTCGTATGATAATCGGAATTGTCGGGTCTCCAATTATTTGCAATATATAGACCGCTGAAATAAATGCATTGATCGTTGAGAATCTTTCTTGTTTTGCATCGTTTTAAAGTTTATAATATTCTTTATTAATAGCCATTATATCGTTCTTTTCTTTATTTGTGGGTTTATTTTTATCATTTAATCTTATCAAGAAATTTTTTATAATGACCTTCGGCCAATGAAATATGAATAATTATTCTTAAACGAATTTAAAAATCAGCTTTAATGCTGCTCCCTTTTAACGCTCGGAATATTAAAAATTCGTTTGAGGGATTATCATTTATTTGGCAGTTGAAACACTGAATAGGTAATAAAACAAAGAAAAAAAGAAAAAGTTTCATAATATTAATGAAATTAAAAGCGCTTTCACGGACCTTTTGTTTTGTTATTTAAAGATCATAACTTTTGCGAGAGATATTATCTTTTTCTTTATATTTTATTTTATCTTATTAGAATCACGTCGACACGACTGGAATCAAAAGGACAATACAATGCAGATGTTACACATATTTTAACGAATAAAAAGTTTTACATTAAAAAAAAAAAAACCTGCTATTCTATCGAAAAGAAAAATTCGATATTTCACGTTAGACGATCTAACACATATTTCATTTCGTTTAAATAATTTTCGTCGAAATTTTCAATTGAACACATCCCGACGCATAAGCGTTCGTTCATTCGATGTGAGCAACAACATGCATATCGATCATACCCTTTCTAACGCGATTAAGTAAGAAGCACCACCGCAGGGTGAAACTCTTAAGAGAATCGAGAGAAAGTATGCGTAATATTTTTAGGCATCCACTTTGAGAAATAAGCTTCGGTAAAACCAACGAGGATAATAAATAGTTTAGTTGTTATATTAAGCTCGCGTTCTACCGATCGATTAATCTTAGCTTTCTCTCCCTCCCTCCCCCTCCCCGCCCTCTCTCGCTCTCTCACTCTTTTTCTCTTTCTTTCTCACTCTTTCCTTTTCTCTCATTCTTTCTCCTCGTATATTAGAGAAGAAGAAAAACGTCACACTCTACTACTTGAAATTTCTTCTTACGAGATTGTACGAGTCTCTATTATTTGGCCAAGTTATATAGAAACCTGCCGTTTCTTAAAATGACCAAAAAATAAACAAACAAAATTGATTAAACACACAGCAAGTATATATTATAATTTTATAATCTATATTTACCAAAATAAGAAAAGGAAAATAATTACCAACCGACAATATCATAAAATTAATTATACGATATTGTAAATTATTTTGCAGGGAATGTTCTCAAAACCATCTATTGCCACTGAAAATGATTTCTTCGGATATTTTTTCGTCTTTTTTTCTTTTTCTTCTTTAATAAACAGTACTCATTTAATAAGCATGTTGAAATTTTTTGCATGATTTATTTTTTTTTATTCAATAAGCATGTTGAATCTTTTTTATTTAATTTTTTTTATTTAATAAGCATATTGAAGACAAAAAAGAAACAATTGTTAAACACAAGGAACACCGGTCAACGGCGACAATATTAATTGGCTAAAATGATATTTCAATTAGATTCATACGATTTCACGATCATTGATGATTGATATTACTTTCTGCATAACTTGACCGTATTAAACATCGCCTAAGACTCTTTTGTTTTGCTAAATAGATATTTTAAAGAAAGCGATCGCATTTCCTTTTTTTCGTAATTTCACCGAAGTCAAGAATAAATAGACCGTTTACATTTCACGATCTATTACCATCATAATCAGTGAAATTTAATATTCGAGAAGTTTGAATCAGTAGATAAATATGTTTGTACATACATATATACATACATATATACATATATACATATATACATACATACATATATTTATTGAATCGATAAATTATTTGCTGTTTAACAGACAATCAATCGTAAATATCGTTTATGGAATATAATTATTTTATAAGTTCATGCGTTAGATAAGTAAATCGAAATGAAAGAAATCGTTGATAAGTATATCTTCAGTAGATTCTTCTTTTCGCTTCGAGTCTCGACAAAAAGATGTCGTGAGAGATCGCATAAGGAAGCTTTCACCGTGATCCGGAAGCGGAAGCGACAACAAATCCCGTTTTGAGTGAGAGACTTCTGACTTTTTATACTCTTCATCATTTTTCTCTACTATAGCAACGTAATAATCGGGATAATAAAAAAAAAATAAACGAAAATACCTAGATAATACACGATCGAGAGATGGTTTAACACGAATATTCTCGAATTTTATCTTTTTACTAGTATACACACGCGCGCGCGCGCACACACACACATCTTTCCTTGGTCGCTTCAATAGACCATTGAATTTAATGCCTATGCTGTTATCTAACGCAAACTAAACGTTGCAAAGAGAACGTGAGAATCGCAATGACCGAGCACAGGGAAAGGTAAAGATATATATATATATATATATATATATATATATATATATATATATATATATATATATATATATAAGTTCAATCCGACGGTTCAAAATTTAGATTAAGTTTGATAAATAAGGGGGCACTAATATCAAAGCCTGCAACATCTTGTCGATTCATTCTATGTATGAATAAATAAATATATAAAAAGAAAGAAGAAAAAAGAAAAGAAAAGAAAAAGAAACAAATAGCAAAATTAATTTCGTCGATTAAATTAAGTAAATAAAATGGATATATACCGAAACATTTATTTTTTATAATCTAAGATCGTTCAAAATAAATAATTTAATTTCGACGAAAACAAAGGAAATAAATAAGTAAATATATCGATAAGGAAGTAAGTAAAGTTAACCGTTTATATTGATTCGTTCGGATATACAAAGAAAATTGCATAGTTCTCAATATCGAATTGAAAATGCAAGTCACATCGGGATTATTTGGCACGAGACCTACTATCAATCTGTTTTAGTTTGGTAAAGCGAGACCAAAAAATCACCTTCGAGGTTCGTGTGCGAAAGTGTCTTATCTCAGCCAAGGACGTTTCTTGGCATCGTCGATAGACCGGTCGTTCGATCGTTGGATCGATCGATCGATCGTTCGAACGATCGTATACTAACATTCGCTTTTACAACGAATCAACGAACTTTCCCCTCTCCCTCCCTCTCTCTTTCTCTCTTTGTCTCACTCTTTCGCAAAGAAGTAATACATAAGTTCATACTTGTTGCAATTACCTTTCGTTTGAAGATCAAAGTTCAAGGAAGAACGAAGTACGAAGAAGAAATATTATATAGGAATAGTAACACATACACACAGATTCTCTCTCTCTCTCTCTCTCTCTCTCTCTCTCTCTCTCTCTCTCTCTCTCTCTCTCTCTCTCTCTCTCTCTCTCACACACAAAAACACATGAATTAGTTCGTAATAAATTCGAAGAACTTATCGATAATAATATCGATCGATATTTATTTCGTTATAAGTATCGATGATTCTTATCAAAAGACATTGCTTATAACGTATATTATCACGATTGATATTATTTTACATTGAGGTAAGATAAGATCCTTGATGATAATACTCGTAATGCTCGATTGTGGCTTTTTTCCTTTTATTTTTCCCTTTAAATGAATCACAAAAATTAAATGAATCATAAATACGCGATAAACTAACTATATATATATATATATATATATATATATATATATATATATATATATATATTGTTCTTTTATATATATATATATGCATATATCTTTATCATTATCATTAGTTTATAGCGAGTTTTACTTTTTTTATTTTTTTTATTTATCATTTATTTATTTTATACGAAATACAATAATTAAACATAATCATTAAATTAATATTGAAAATAATAAATATAATTACTAATATATACGTATATGTCAAGAATATCTGAAGTATCGTTATTTAATGACATAATTAATACAATTACAAATTTTGTATCACGAATATATTATTATTATTTAGTAAATAATTAAGACTACGTCGAAGTTCTGCATCAATTAATTTTTTTTCTCTTAAATATCTTCTATGCACATATATTATTATTATAAGATTTCTCTCTCTCATTCTCTCTAAGTTTAATGACATCCGATCAAGATGACCTTCTTTCATGTAAGACCGCGTCTACATTATCCGTACGTCCTTCGTTCATCCTTGAACCTGTAATTTTACGAGTCACGGATCCGTCTCGTTAATTTACAATATACTTGCACCGGTCGCTATCCAACACCCACGCAAATTCGAGCTCCTTGTCGAAAGCCTATCAGCACCAAACCAGTAAGTGTGTATGTGTGTGCGCGCGCGCGTATATAACATATATATTATATATATTTTTCAATTTTGCTACATTAAACTCCAGTTGAACTCCACGATATCATTGTGTTTGATTACGTATATCTATACAAATATACATGACTCAGACTCGCGAATTTTCATTGTTTAGGCGAATAAGATAATACGACTCTAAGGATGATATATATCTTTCACTGTCCAATTCTCAGTTTGAATTACACGTAAGCGTATGAAACCCAGAGATATGTATATACATACACATACATACATATTATATATACAAGCGGACGCTCCCTTTCACTCGCGTCCTGTCCAATTACAGAACAATGCATAATACATTGTACAGTGTGCCACGTGCGAATATGTTTGAATCGAGAATCAAGAATCAAGAATATGTAACTCTCTCTCTCTCTCTCTCTCTCTCTCTCTCTCTCTCTCTCTCTCTCTCTCTCTCTCTCTCTCTCTCTCTCTCTCTCTCTCTCTCTCTCTCTCTCTCTCTCTCTCTCTCTCTCTGTGTGTGTGTGTGTGTGTGTGTGTGTGTGTGTGTGTGTGTGTGTGTGTGTGTGTGTGTGTGTGTGTGTGTGTGTGTGTGTGTGTGTGTGTGTGTGTGTGTGATGGAGAGAGAGTTATGTCGATGTATCTAAGCGCTAGACAATGTGTTAAACTATGTCGATAGGAGGCTCCATAGATTTTCGGATTAACTTGAAAGCTTGTCAACCTAAAGCTCGAAACTACCCAACTTTACTATACATGTACAAGGTGTATCAAAATGTTACGAACGGTTTACTCGAAATCAAAAAAAAAATAAACAAAAAAAAAAACAAACAACAGCAACAGACGAAAAAAAAAATAAAAAACGAGTTCTCATTTATCAAATATTGCGAAGATTTCAACTCTTTTTATACTAAACAATCAGATTGTAACACTGTGTACATAAATGTGGCATTCGATATAAAACGATACGTAAGGTTTATATTGAAAATATATATATAAAAGAAAAAAAAAGAAAAAAACAAGCAAAAAAGAAAAATAACGAACGAGAAATTCTAATTTTTTTTATAATTAAATATGGAAGGAAATTCAAAGTATCGCTCATTTTATCTTTTCGTTAAAAAATTAATTTTTATTTCCCATATCCAAAAGTTACTTATTTATTGCCAAATAAAAGTTATACTTTCTTTTTTTTTTTTTTGTTTGATTAGTTAAGTATAACTATAATATTATAAATTACATTGTAAGCTCCATATTGTATCATATAATTTTGTTTTTTTAAACATGAAAAACGAAACGATAATTGGATCATACAGTAATAATATTCAAGAACACAAATATAAAGTTTATCTTTTTAAAATTTTACATACATGGTAATTTTTGTACAATACATACGAATATATTTTATACATAGATATATACACAAATATATATTGTTTAAATATAAATGCGTATCTTTAGTTTAATATTATAATAACATTCGTACGATACAACATCGATCTCGACACTTTATAGAATATCGATAAGGAGAAAAAGAGAAACAAACAAAAAACAGAAAAAAAAAAGAAAATTTCTAAGCGAGAAAGAAGATTAGATGAGAAAGAACGACGAACCTTGAATGAGTTTGAGGAGACGGGAAAGAAGAAAGAAGGCTCGTTTTATTTTAAGCACCGGCCTATACGTTTTCGTCCATTTTTTTTTCTTTTTTATTTTTTTTTTTTTTCTTAGTTGCGAAAGGAGAAGACAAACACAAAAAAATACACACACTCACACATAAAAAAAAAGAGATACAGGATAAAAATTCGCAAAAATGTTCGGAAAAAAAGAACAAAAAATGAAAATACGAATCAAAAGAGAAAAAAATATGAGAGAGAGAGAGAGAGAGAGGATGAGAGGAGAGTAGAATGGAATTTCTCGGGCAGCTGCAAGCCGCAAAACTGCAGCTCGGCGAGCACCTCGTTATGTCTTTCTCTCACGCTTTGTCACGCACGATGAATACTTACGCACGCGCGCGAGCGCACACGATTGCGCATGCAACCGCACGTGCGTTTCGCGAGATCTTTCTTCTTTCTCTTTTTCTTTATCTTCGTCGTTCTCTTTCTCTCTCTCTCTCTCTCTCTCTCTCTCTCTCTCTCTCTCTCTCTCTCTCTCTCTCTCTCTCTCTCTCTCTCACTCTTGCATCGTAGATTCGGCCAGAGTGTCATTGGCCACAATTCGATCATGATTGTTACTTATCAACGATTACACTACTACTTTCTCAACCATTTTAACGTAGATTTAACTTTGTTGATCGTCATTTAAAGAGAAAGAGAAAGAGAAAGAAAGTTTGGTTTCGGAACAAAGAGACAAAAGTTCAGTGAGTTCATAACGTACAAAAGGAAACTTTCTTTTTACTTTAAATCTTTTAACTTCGATTCTAGATTATTTCTTTCCTGATTAGATATAAACAAATTGTTTTATTAAATAATTGTAACTAAGTACGATCATTTTCGATTGCGAGTAAGATAGGATTTAATGCATCGTTAGTTTTATGGGTCGTTCGTGATCCACAAAGAATTATTTGATCGTTTAAAAAGTTTATAATAGTTTTCGATTAATTTCATTTAAATTTACGATTTGTCTTAGTAATTTTATTTCTTTCTTCTTTCTTCTCTCTCTCTCTCTCTCTCTCTCTCTCTCTCTCTCTCTCTCTCTCTCTCTCTCTCTCTTTCTTTTTTTTAATGATACGATCGTGATCCCTCGTTATTATCATTTTATAAATGATTATCATTAAACTAATAGGTATGTATGTATGTATGTACATATGGCATAGTTACCCCTTTATACATTTTAATAAGATTATATGGTATTAACAAATACGTTTGTTTTGTTTCTTTATTAAACGTTATTAAAGAAATAAGGCAATAATAATCGAGAACCTAAGATATTGAAAGAATATATGTTTCTAAGCGTAACTATCCGTACGTATTCTCTATTATGAATTTAAAAGAAAGCAGAAGAAAAAACAAGAGAGAAGAAAAAGAGAATTCTTTTTTGTTAAGAAAGCATCGTAAAAAAGATATAAATTAATATATCGGATGAATCGTAAGTTAGTCGATCAAAAATTCATTATTATTATCGTAAATAGATTTAATTTACAATCGATACAGATAGCATATCATTCACGAAAGATTGCAATAACTTGTTCTACGATCTTCGTTAGATATTGACAACGTCCTCTTTCAATAGCAATATAGAAAATTTATATAAATAATAAATAATGACGTTTTCAAACGTCATAAAAACTCAAATAAAACCTATTTAGAATGATAATGTACTTTTGTCAATTGACTTACGAGCATTACATGTACAATTAAACTCAAAAGAAAGAAAATTAATTATCTTTCGCCATACATTCGATTAGTATCTTTCAACATTTAATCGGTATTCATAAAAAAAAAAAGAAAAATATAAGTACCACGTACTATAAGTCTGTCGATATTACATCAATCAATACAAAAATTCTCAGTATGTACTTTAATTTAAATGTTTCTCGGTATTATTAATTAAAATAATTTGTCAATGTTTCATCCAGACATTTAATTGTTCATTCGTATCACGTGATGACATTTTATCACAAATACTTGTCATTTATTTTGACAGGAAATATTTAAAATAAAAATAGAGAATTAATAATAATAAAAAAAAAAACAAACTAATAAAAATACTGAACAAATGTAGATTGAATTGAAGAATTATTATAGCTGACATTGAGAGCTCTGTTAACCAAGAATTTTGGCATCAATATTTTCTCTCTCCATCTCTCTCTCTCTCTCTCTCTCTCTCTCTCTCTCTCTCTCTCTCTCTCTCTCCTCTTTATTTTCTTTTTCCTTTTTTTTGTCGGGACGATTTACTTCGTAGCCAAGAAGCACGATTACTTTCGACTCGACTCAGGATAAAGTGGCACTACCTACTTCGTAGGTTGAGTTAACGAGGTATTTTTCGCGCTAAGTGCCGCGAGAGTACTTGTCATCGTCATCGTAGTCGACGTCATACTCGTCATAGTCGTCATAGAACGCCGTCGGGGAACGATTTTTTCGTTGCGAGTACTCTCCAGTAGTAGGTGCATTTTTCATTCGATGCACCAGTAGCGCGCGTTACTACCGTCACGTTTCTTCGCGCACGTACGCGCAAGCAACACGCTGCCCTTCTCACTACGAGCAATGTTCGAGAAACAATAAAAGAAAAAACAAAAATAAAAAAAAAAGATAGGAGAAGAGAAGAGAAGAAAAGAAAAGAAAAGACATGAAAGGAAAAGCAAAAGTGCGAGTTTAATTCGCATAACCGCCATTCCTAAGACTCCGCACGACGACTACTTATACCACTCAGACTTCTTTTGTTGAAAATTTTCAGGGGTTGATCCGAAGGGAGGGTTGTTTTGCTCGACTACCAAACAGTTTCACGAAAAATCGAATGAATATTTCGTCGCTATCGATTTTATTATTGTTCTCGTTATTTTTAAAGATTTTCTTCAATTATTATTATTATTATTCAAGAAGTTTTCAATATTAACAATATATATTTTGTGTACGTGTGTGTATAAATAGATTATAAAAAAAAGAAACAAAAAGAAAATAGAAATTAAATCACGAAGTGATATATTTCACAAAGGAACGTTTCTAATATAAGTAAAATGTAGACATGATTAATCCTTAAATGCATGTGATTGTAGAATTATACGAAGTATTAATAAATTTAATACAGTCTAATGCTTGATCCAACAAATGTGCAACAATTTAGTATAGCATTATATTTTAGTAAACAAAAAATATGTACATATAGTATAATTCATCCACTATTTCAGCTTTAATATTTACTTTGAATATTACTATAAATATTACTACATTATAACAATCAGATATTTAATTATTTATATGTTTATTTTTATATCACTTCTATACATAAATAATTATATATACATATAATTATATCGATATCGGTAGATTTAGATGATTTGGATAAATAATTAAAAATATTGAGTTCGTTTAAAAAGAAAAAAGAATAAAGAAAAAACCAATTTTTTTACACTTGTTGAATAATCCTTATATTTAATTAACCAAGCATAAATGCATGGATTAAATAATCTAATGATATAAATTATACTGAAAATATCTCTTTGATTTATCGTGAAACGATAGAAGAAATCTCGAAAAGAAACAAGCAGATCTAGTTTTCTTTCTTTTTGTTTTTAATCCGTAATCGATCGGAGATGACGAAGGCAATGAAAATGACGAAGATGACGAGAGATGTTCGATGTATATACTTTCATAAGTACGTTAGCATAAGGTTTCCTGACCTTGTTGCAATCATTGTCAGGGTCTTTTATCATTGAAGAAAAAAAATATAGGGAACAAATGGAACAAAAAAAAAGTTAACAACAATAACAACAACAATAACAACAATAACAACAATAACAACAACAATAACAACAATAACAACAACAACAACAATAACAAAACAACAACAATAACAGTAATAATAATAATAATAATAATAATAATAATAATAATAATAATATTAATAATATAATAATTATTATTATCACATAATTAATAATAATAATAATAAAAATAAAAATAATAAAAAGAAAGGAAGATAATTAAAAAAAAAATAGAAAAAGAGAAAGAGACAGATAGATAGATAGATAAATAATAAAAGAATGAATTACGGATTGTATTGCGAGTAAGAATGTCCTCAAAGTTGCTCCATCGGCTCATTGAACCTTCGAAGTGACTGATGGAGAACTACGATGGCCGAGCGTCGTCGTTCGACTGGTCGTATTGTCAAAGAGAATCGACGAGACGTACAGAGGTACGTGATACGCGAGCCAACTATGACTGTTCTCTTGCTAGAATGTGAAGAAGAACGAGGGATCATGATGGTTAAAATAAGCGTGAGCGATGTGTGGAAAGTGGTAAACGAAGAAGAAGAAAAAGAATTAAAAGAAGGAGGAGGAGAAATAGAAAATAAAAACATAAAACTTGTTCTCTCTCTCTCTCTCTTTCTCTCTCTCTCTCTCTCTCTCTGTCTCTCTCCCTTTCTCTTTAGCTCTCTATCCATTTCACTAATTTTCTCTTTATCTATCCCTTTCACTCGCGCACACATATGTATTATAGATCGATCACATGACAGTTGGATCAACTAACGTGACACGTTATCTACGTGAAAAGCGTAACTCTTTTCGTTCAAGTAAATGTCAAATAGTAAGGGCGAGACAAACATATCGAAGATATTCAAGTATCTAATCTATGGAAGAGATATCTATCTATCTATCAGAAAGAGAGAGGGGGGAGGAGGAAAGTTTTATTTAACGTTAAACGAAAAGTCGTAGGTTAAAGTTAAACTACGTCTACTACTTAAGATTATATATCTTATAGAGACTCGAATTACATTTCGTTCCGCGTTCTCTATTCCCAAGATAGATAGATAGATAGACAGACAGACAGATAGATAGATAGAGAAAGAGAGAGAGAGAGAGAGAGAGAGAGAGAGAGAGAGAGAGAGAGAGAGAGAGAGGAGACTGACGTCTATCCGGTGTCTGCAAGAACGTTTGACCTTCCCTCTTCAAGAATATAGTTTTAGCTCGGAGTATTACGTCACTTAGGGGAGTATAAAAAAAAAAAAAGAAACGAAGAAAATAAAAGAAAATACAAAATAATACAGAAAATACAAGGAGAAAAACAAAATGAAATCGAAACGAAACAAATAACGTTTCGTATCTGAAATAAGATTACGTACGTACGTATGTACGAATACATATTTATAACTCTCGAGAACTTGATTAATATAATAGCAATTGTTTCTTCTTCTTTTTCTTTTTTCTTTTCGTTGAACGCAATATATATTCGTTTCTTTCTCTTCCCTTTACTATTACTATTACTGTTATTACTATTACTATTATTATTATTATTATTATTATTATTATTATTATTATTTATTTTTTTATTATCATTCCTATGACGATTAAATTATCCATTCAGGAAGAAGAGAGTCCCATCGATATTTCACTTTCACATATTAATTAATCTTCTCGTCTTTTTCTTTTTACCTCTTCTCTCTCTCTCTCTCTCTCTCTCTCTCTCTCTCTCTCTCTCTCTCTCTCTCTCTCTCTCTCTCTCTCTCTCCCTCTCTTTCTATTTTTTCCTCACTCATTGAAATACGTATATGCAAGGCACGAATGAAGTGGCTCCAATAAAAATGATATGTTCCGATCATTAAGTCTCAATTCGATACACTCGCTAACACTCGAGGTCGAAGGCTCGGCTCTCTTCTCTTTATCCTCCTCATCCTCCTCTTAAATTTAAACAACTCGAACGGATATCGTTTTATTACAATTACTCGATTTACAATCGGTAGGTAATAACTTTTAACGATTCGATCAGGAAAACAATAATTTACAATTAGCTTGGCGCGATGACATTGTTGAGTGATTAAAAAAAAAGAAAAGAAGAAGAAGGAAAAGAACAAGGAGGAAGAAGGAGGAAGAAGAAAGAAGATGAAGAAAAAAGATACTTATCGTCATCGCAAAAACTCGTTTGATACACACCCATCTTGTATCATCGAGAAACACACACTCGAATTGGTTTGTAAGATTTATTACAAGAACAATTCTTTTTTTCTTTGTCTTCTTTTTCTGATGATGACGATGATAATGATGATGATGATGTAATTAATGGACCAGTAGTATCTATTCGCATACATACATACATACATACATACGTATATATATATATATATATATATATATATAGGTGTTGTGTGTGTGTATATATATAGGTATATATACTTTACAATTCTACTGAGAAGAAAAATAAAAAAATATAGAGAGAGAGAAAGAGAGAGAGAGAGAGAGAGAACGGAAAGAGAATATAAGAGACGGAAAGAGCAACGTTGATAATGCATAAAAATGAAAGTTAGCTACTGCTTTATTTCTCGGCACGATGCAAATTTCTCGCCTGGCAGATAAAGAAAATAATAATTCCTCTTTCTGAACGTCTACCTCTCTCATCTAGCCTCGCAATATTTTTCCTCATCCCGTATACTTTCTTACTCGCGTTTGTCAATGAATTTATATGAAAAAAAAAAAAAAAAACGAAGTAAAAGTATCCCACGTTTTTTAATAATCATACACGATTACTAAAAGAAAAAAATTAATAATATTAGATTACAATCTTTATGAACTTAATCGCTCGTAAATAAAATCTATTTATTACAATAATAATGTATCTTTGACTACAATCGAATTTTATGAATTAAATAAAATTGTAAATTCGTATTAATTATCCGATGCCATTTGTTGGATCGGTATTTTTAATACATTTAATCGATATTTAAAATAAATCTTTTAAATAATATTATTCAAATGATATTTTAAATAAATTCAATAAATAGTGATCATTATTCCGTTAATATATACGTACGTATATATTATATATAGGTACGTATGTGACCTGTGTACATAATACATATCTGTCCTACGTAAGTACTCGAACGTATTGGACGCGAATTCTCACTTATATATATATATATATATATATATATATATATATATATATATATAAATCGTCGCGCGTTTTACACTAGGAACAAAATCGTACCGTGTCGTTTTTTATACTTATCAGAGCGTTAACTGTAGTTATAAGTGCCAGCTGTAGAACGTGAAAAGAAAGAAAAGGAAGAAAGAAAATGATGGTGGTATGAAACAAAAGACTGCTTCGATGAAATCTGATTCGTTCGGGACAAAATTCAAAGCCATTCGCTTTTTGATCGAACATTTTTATTTATTTATTTTCTTTTTTACGAACAATCGTAAAATTATCAAATTTTTGTTCGATCAATTTACGTACGTGTAAGTCGTAATAATAATCGTCAAAAAAAAAGAAACCTTTATATTTCTCCCTCAATTAAACTTTCGATTCGTTTTACGAACTTAACTCCTCTCGCTATTAATTTCCCTTGCCATTAACTCAATTATCTAAACCACAACTACTCGCGATCGTTTATAACAGATATAACTTAACGTTTTATATTATAATTTTCCATAATATACTTTGGTCATAAAACGATTAAAAACATGAAATAATCTAATAAGTTGGTAATAGTAATAAAACATGCCGAATGCGATATATTTTACTTTAAACCATAAAAACGAGTTCTCTTCTTTTTCCTCGCATAAGATACTATAAAGAAATAAAAAAAATAAAAAGAAAAAAATCTTCGCAAGGAAGTTTCCTCGAAAAGAAAGAATCCATCTACCTACATATTTTTCCCCGCATATTTCTATGTACTGATGTACCTATTTACCTACCTACCTACCTACCTATCTACCTACATACATACATACATACATAAATAGATACAAAAGTGCACGCACTTATAGTTTATGAGCAGAGCGTGTGCCATGTAATCGTGATTATAAAACGGTTGCTCGTTCTAAAGTCCATATAAAGTTATGAAACGCGTCGGATGAGTGAATTTGGTTAAGAGAATGGAATAGGAAAGAAGGGAAAGAAGCAGAAAAAAGGAAAAAGGGAGAGAGAGAGAGAGAGAGAGAGAGAGAGAGAGAGAGAGAGAGAGAGAGAGAGAGAGAGAGAGAGAGAGAGAGATGCCAATATATGAGAGTATCTGAATACCAAGATCTGAGAAAAGCGACGTAATTAATCCAAGTAGGTCGTAAAGGCTTATCTTGGTTCTTGAAAAATGAAAGGAAAGATAAAGATGAAGAAGAAGACGTGGGAAATGAAGAAAAAAGAAGAAAAGGTAGAAAGAAGATTCTTGGCGGAAAAACTCGCGAGGGACGCTAATCTCGCGAGTCTTCTCTCTCTCTCTCTCTCATTTTCTTTTACCCTATCTTCATACCTCTCACTCTAAAAAGTGTTTGCTGAGCAAAGATTAGGATGAAGACGAGAGAAAGAAAGAGAGAGAGAGAGAGAGAGAGAGAGAGAGAGAGAGAGAGAGAGAGAGAGAGAGAGAGAGAGAGAGAGAGAGAGAGAAAGAGCTGGAGGCACGTTACTGTTAATGTTGACGTTACCTCGTTGCACCGGATTGGCCGAGTTTACTATCGTCGAATAACGATGTAAGCTCGTCGCCATAGCTCCTAGTAGCTCGTCGACTTTTCCGAGTTAAGCTTACTACTACTACTACTACTACTACTACTACTATTTTTCCTCCTTCTCCTCCTCCTCCTTATTCGCAGTTAACAGAATTTTCAAGCTAGATGACGGCGAAAATTCACCGAAATCCAGCGACGACGACACCGATAGCTGATCTCCTCTCGGGTTAACTTCGAAAACTAAAATTAACGAACGACGTTTACATCACGATGAAATTGAAGGTACCGTTAATAGGAAAAATTATCGATATTTTTTTGAAAAATTTGAGAAAACAAAAGAAACAGAAAGAGAGATAGAGAGAGAGAGAGAGAGAGAAAGAGAGAACATATGTAACATGTTTAGGATACACGTGAAATCAAAATCGAAACTGTAGTTATTTATTAACTGTTAAATTAATTTCCAACGTCAAAAAAAGAAAAAAGATAAGAAAAAGAAGAGGAGGAGAACAAAAAATAATAAAAACCAAAAGGTGAGCGGCCTGATAATGTATTATTCAATGGAAACACGGAAATTATTGGCTACTTTTAGCTGACAGACGTTAAAAGTGTTACGACCAACGCGAGACGTAGACAAATAAATTTTCCAGGACGAACCTTGCCGGGACTGCAGCGGCATATAAACCTGCGGATTATCGATCCATTTTCCCGACCCTTCTTGCTCTCGCTATCCTGTTATCCTTCTCTCTCTCTCTCTCTCTCTCTCTCTCTCTCTCTCTCTCTCTCTCTCTCTCTCTCTTCCTCTTCCTCTCTCCCTATCCTCTCTCTTTCCATTCTCTCTTCTGCTTTTCCTTTTCCAGCTTACCACCAGGACCACGAGAGAAGAGACAGTCAAGGTAAAAAGTAAAAAAAAAACCTATTTAGTATTTTCCTCTACATTTATAAGTATACACGTACATTATCTAATTTAAATTAAATCAATCGCAATTTTCAATTATACACTATTTGTTTATTTGGCCTTAAAACAATCAATTTTCTCATCATTGATTTTAATCATCTTACTGTGCCCTTCCCAGTTAACTATGGCTATAGATTTATTCAACTCGTTTAACGCGTAAAAGTTGCAACTAACGCAGACATATAGAAAAAAGAAAAAAAAAGAAAAGAGCGAAAGATAGAGAGAGGTAGAGAGGAAGATAGAGAAAGAGAGACAGAGAGAGAACACATCGTACCATCTGCTCATATTTCCTGTTCACCTTGGAAGCCAATACTTGCCTCCGAGACTAGTCAGTCCTTTCCCCAAAAATGGCAAAAAATGACAAGTTCTCCTAGCAAGTCATGTTTTACAACCTCAAGTTCACGTCATAGAGCTCCGTAAGTCAAGCGTCCAAGGTCAATCTTTCCTGCAGCAGCTTTTGTTGTGTTCTTTTGAGTGAAATCGTTGTTTATCGCGAAACAAGAGTAAACTTTTTCTTAATCGAACGTAGCAATAATTAGAAAAACGGAATGTTAGAAAAATTGTTTGTGGAAATTACTGAAAAGTATTCTTGTGAATAAAGTATTCTTTTTTTATTTCTTTCTTTCTCTCTTTTTTGTCTTTTTTTTTGTTTTATCATCGCCATACGAACGATGCAGATGTTCCAACTTATCTACGAGGTTATCTATCTAACTTGCATTTAAAGTTCCAATTTAAAAAAGAGAAAAAGAGAGAGAGGGAGAAAAAAAAGAGGTACACTAATCCATCCTATGAGATAAGATTTCTCCCTGTTCATAAGATTTTCAATCTTAAAATATATCTATACATTAATACGTGTTATATACGCGCGCGCGCGAACACACACACACAGAGATTCATACTGTAAATAGATGGATAAATATTTTCTTCGATTCGAACCTTATAGGAGGATGAACGAATGTTATTTAACGATGACTCTAGAGAGTCTTCCAAAGGGTTTTATTTTCCTTCTCTCCTCACTCCTCTCCCCCCCTCTCTCTCACGGTTAACTATATAATGCACTTTCGTTGTATACATTTTATCAGAGGTCACGGAATGACGTACGAGGATTATGTAGGAAGACTTTGGGTCAAGAAGATTGTAAAAGTATGTGCGCATTAAATTACATGTATGTAGATCCCTCTATCTTCGTTGTGTTGCCTACCAAAAGTGTAGCTAATACCTCTTGAAATTATCTATGCGGCTCACTATTCTTTTCCTCTTCCTCTTTCTCATCCGTTCTTTTTTCCTTCTTTTATCTCTCTCTCTCTCTCTCTCTCT
>OU426998.1:7794605-7797105 GCA_911387935.1 Dolichovespula saxonica | reverse complement strand
TTATACTCTGAAATTCAAATACGATACTATATGCAATTGAATTAATTTTCAATCGTACGATCGGAAAATAAGATAGAACCAAATCGAATCAAATTAAATCAAATAAAATCAAATTTGATCTGTAAACTATATTTGAAAGAAAAATGAATAAATAAATAAAAATACAAATCTTATACTTTGCTAATGTGTTTGTGAGATGTATGTTATTCATTTATTTTTTACTTTTTTTTTTTTTTATTTAAAAATGATAAACATGTAAATCAATGAACTGAAATTGATAATAACTATAATAATATCATTATACGAATTGACATTAGATCGGAAATGATTAAAAAGAAAAAATAATTTGAAAGTTTCCGAGTCTCCTATTTGTTTTTCTTTCTTTTTGTTAACAATTTTACCCATGAATAGAAGGAATAACGGCTCGCGCTTGAGTTTGGATGAACTTTGGAACGTTAGATGACACGTTATGGTGACACAAAACGTCTAACCCAGACCGAGAGCATTCAACTTAGGTACTCTTACCCTCCCTCTCCTTTCCCCCCCCTCTCTCCCCGCCAGTTTTACGAATAGCGAAGGACGCTTCTAGTGCTTAGCAGAAACCTTCTTTGACATTTTCTACGAATCAATGGAGTCCTTCCCTTTCTATTAAGGGGTGACTCTTTACGACGGTCCTAAACGATGAATTGCGAACTTCCTTCGAACGTTACGTCGCATCGGCTTAATAATACAATCTTTCCGAAAACGTTACTTATCCGAAATTTATCCTGACTTTTCAACATATTATACAAATTCTCCTTTTCTTCAAAAGAAAAAAAAAAGAGGAAAAGAGAAAGAAAAGAAAAAGGAAGATAATTCATCGTTGACAATAATTAAATCAAATTAGATTCATTAGATTCATAAATTTAACGAAATTATTACTAAATATTTCGTTATTTCGTACTAATTGTCGTTTTCTCGAGAACCATTATTTAAATGGAACATTATATTAAAAATAATAAATAAACAAATAAATAAATTCCTATAAATACTTTTGATCAAATTTCTTGTTTTAATATATTCAATTAATAGACGAATTGTTTTTAATGCCACATAAAAATTTCACAGATCGGTCTACCAAAACTGATACATTTTTAATATCGTTATATACGTATACACTGACATGATTTGATGTGTGTGTGTGTGTGTGTGTGTGTGTGTGTGTGTGTGTGTGTGTGTGTGTGTGTGTGTGTGTGATCATTTTTATCATATAAATCATTTTTTCTGCTCGAATGTGTGTGTGGAGGGGGGGAAATTCTAAGGAAATTCTAACGGAAAAAATCTGTACGAATTTTTCACGTACTTTTCGAAAATGTTAACAACGAAAAAAAAAAGAAAAAACCGACATTCTTCAATTAAAAAAAAATTATTTTGAATTATTTTTTTCTATTTATACTAAATGTAAAATCGATCTCGGTCTTATAAAACGACAACCGACAATTACTAGAATGAAAGAAATATAAAATTGAAAATAATAAATACGCTTATTGATACGATCGTATCATTAATACTTAAGGCATAACGAAGGATTACTGCCGTAAAACCATTAAATTTAATACACTTTCGAGATTTCATGGGTATAAAGGATATAATGGAAAATCGTCAATGGTAATAACGCTTTGGCCATTGGCATGACGAGTTGGCAGGTATCGAACGCGGAGAGACGGACGAACGCACAGACGTGAACAGAGAGAGAGAGAGAAAGAGAGAAAGAGAGAGAAAACGAGGGAGGAAGAAGTCGTAGGCATGGCAACCACCATCCACCCCCGCGTCTACAACGCCATAGAGCAGAGCGTTTACACTGTATCAAGTGTTCAAGAAATCTGACACGAGCCACGCTAAAAATATCGTGTCCTGTTTATACGTCTACCATGCGTAACTCGCTTTCCACGCAGGATTCACGACACCGTAACGATCCTACGTATCTTTTCCTTTTTATTTTTCTTTTCGTTTGTTTCCTTCTCTCTCTCTCTCTCTCTCTCTCTCTCTCTCTCTCTCTCTCTCTCTCTCTCTTCTATTTTTTTTTATGCTTTTATCATCTCGCGCCGCATAAGTAAGTAAAGTACGTTAATGGGACACGTTTTTCATCTCTTCCGCAGTTTCAACCCCTTTTCTTAATCGATCATGGAAAATGCAGTCACTAACCACCGGTCGTATTGATTTCTATTGTCTTCCTCTTCTTTTTATTTTTTTTCTTGTTGTTTTCTTTTATTTTTGTTTTTTTTCCTTTGACTTGAGAAAGGTTGATCGTGTGGATTGAATAAAAAAAAAAAAAAAGGAAAAGAAAAACAGAGAAGAAAAAGTAGTTTGATTTAACGTACTCACGAAAAGAAATGGTTCAACATTGAAATCTTAATTAAAAAATTAGGGAAGAGAGGGTTGGTAATCCATGAAATTTGACCTCATACGTTGGCAAATTTAATCGCATAATAAAATCCGACGTTTTAAGCGTTCCAAAGTT
>OU426998.1:7769605-7789605 GCA_911387935.1 Dolichovespula saxonica | reverse complement strand
CGTACGATGTTAATTTACGCTCGAAATATCCGGTTATGCAAAAGAAAAGTTAGCTAAGAAGAAGAAAGGTAGAACGTTGTGGTAGATACTTCTCCGACCGCTTGCTACTAGGCTCCTTTCGAAAATTCTACAACGAAATAACTTCCTCTTTTATGGCGACAGGATAGAAAAGTATATACTTCGTTATTTTTTCTTCGTTCTACAGAAAGAGAAAGAGAAAGAGAAGGAGAAAGAGAAAGAAAAAGAGAGAAAGGAAGAATACATTTAATAAAAATCTTTATGCACACGTACACAAGCTGACTCATTTTATTTAACACTAGATTTATGGTACCTGCCAATTTCAAGGATTTCTTCAAAGCTTCATAATTAAAATTAGAGAAAATATTAATATTATTTTTTTTTCACCATTTTTTTCGCGTTTGCTTTGATCGATGTAATAACGTGAACTAATGTTATTGCGAAAGAAGAAAAAATAATTATTTATCTATGTTAATTAAATTCGAAATTTTACTATACACAATCGATGTCCGCAAAACTTTCAGATTTCATAATTAAAAATCATAAATATCATTTTTTAGCAGTTTATGTTTTACACTTTTCCGACGGCTTATCAACAGACTCTTTCCGAAAATTCTACGATGAAATAAATTCATCTTTTCTAAACACGAAAAAGGAACAAGAAATTATTTATCAATTTATTATCAAAATATAAAATTTAGTATAGACAATATCGATATCTATAAATCTTTTCAGATTTTATACTGAAATCATAAATATTAATTTTCTTTAACAATTTCTATTAACTTCGATTAGAATAACATTATGAACTGATGTTACAACAAAAAAAAGGAAGATTTCTTTTAATTAAATGAAAATTCAACGTACAATCAATGTATATAAATCTCTTTCGGATTTTATAATCATATCATAAACATTATTATTATTTAACAATTTATGTTATTTTTAATTAAAAATTAATGAGATGTATTAACGTTATAACGAATAAAACCGCCCTCCCTTCAATTAAATTTAATTAATTAAAACTTGAAGTATGCACAATTAACACCTGCAAAACCCATTGTGTTGAATGCCTTATACATACGTTAGCATTCATTTCATTTTTATACGCATCAAAAAAGAAAATCCATAGAGATTCTAATTAGAAAATCTTCGAAAAGAGAACAAAAAATCCATACCGTTTTGTTATCGACATTAACACGTTTCTTCGTTCTTATGTCACAGCATTCTATAGAGAACAAATAATAGGGAAAATGACTATGAAGAAGGAATACTTCAAACGTTCATAGATTATATAGAAGCACTACCTACATCTAAAACTGCATTCTCACCGACCTGTTCACCGACTATGACCTAGTTATGTACCAACATGCTCAAATTTCAGTTTCGAGACGTCGACGTCGTACCTATCGATAAACTATTGGAGCGCTAACGGAATCAGATATGAATGCATTCAACTTAACAGGGGAAGGGAGGGCATCTAACCAATTCTCCTATATACCATTGTGATGAGTATAAAAGCATAATTAATGTTCCAATTTCGTGTCAAACGTATGAATTGTCATTAGTTGTAGTAAGTTGTAAGGATAATTATTCGATAGAAAAAAATTTAATCTTACCTTCGAAATTATTGATAAATTACACGGCGAATAAATATTTTGTAATTGTTCGTCGTAATAAAATTGTTAAATCGTAGATCGAATAAAATTTTTTTCTTTTCTTTTCCTTCCTTTTTTTTCGATTGTATATAAAAGTTATACTTTAGAGACAATATCGCTGCCCACGAAAATTCTCTTCGTCATTACTTCACAAATAGAGGATCAAATGTTATCCATGGGATTAAATAAATCGTTTTTCATGTAACTCTTGTCAATTTGTGAATGTATGATTTTCAAAAGTTACTCGAAGTCGGATGTGTCATTTTTTATAACAAACAGGACGTACATTTAACGATAGGACGAAACCTTGGAATAAATCGCAATAAAATTTCAAGATTATATTAGTGTCCTCTAAGTTTCTTCCTTTTCTTTTCATAGTCATTTATAACGTGGCGCGGAAGAAATTTAAGGGAAACAACCTAATATACATATATATTTTAGTTAAATATCTCATTTTTTATAACAAAGGGAACGTACATTTAACGATCCAACGAAGCTTTGTAATAAATCGTAATAAAAATTAAAAATTATATATACATATTTCTTCAACGAAATTTGAAAGAATAGGAAAAGGAAAGAAAAACAAGAACTTGAAATAATCTTCGATAAGAGAAAAAGAAAGAGAAAGAGAGAGAGAATATTTGTCTTCGATGTTAAACGATCAGATAAAACTTAAGTGGAATAGTTAAATCGTCTTACGACTTTGGAAATCCTGTGAACGTAGATTCCCGATGTAGATTGCTAGTAAATTTCATTAACAATAGGAACATTACTGTTAGCTATCCGATATGGAGATACTAGAAGCGAACGATTCTCTTGTGTCAGAGGGTTAGTATTATCCTAGCTAGCTCATCTGCATTTTTATGGAGAACCCTTGGTTAATCCAAGTAAGATTTGAGAAAGACAGAAAGATCTTACCAAGCGAAAATGAAGACGAAGAAGAAGAAGTAGAAGAAGTAGAAGTAGAAGAAAAAGGAGAGGAGGAAGAAAAAAAATAAAAGGAAGAAAGACGAAGAACGGAAGTTCGAATTTAACGTAATGGCCTGAGAAAGTTCGGTGCGTGGTACGAGTAATTTTCAAGTTTACTGGAACCAAATGGAAAGTTCGCCATGATGTATACATAGAAGCAACCACAACGATGTATTCTATTTTTTTTACTGTGTAGGTTCTTATTTTCACGGGTCAAAGATAAAAGCCATGGGAAAAAAAAAGCTAAGATCTTAACGACGAAAAATGATTTCCACCACTGAGTTACCGACACCGACAATAATTCCAACAATTCCTAGTAATTATATTTAAATATGGAATTCGATCTATCGATTGAACGTTTTCTTCTAAATTCTAACAAGGTTTATCTATACTTTAAATATTTATTATATACTCATATTTCTATAGATAATTTTTGGCAAGAAAAAAAAAGAAATTGTTGAAAATACAGTAGAAAAATGTATCAAAATAATATGGCGGACGGATAACAGGAAAGATCCGAAATTTTATTCCCAAAGAAACAAAATATATAAAATTTCAAACTAAAATTCGAACTGAATCTTTTTTCTTTTTTTTTTTTTTTTTTCTTTACACCCGATATAGCATTTTAACACTTCCATATTCAAAGATTTAACCAATACAAACTCGAAAATGAGAGTTAATCGAAAACGTTTCTTGAAAAATCTTCTTACGAGTTCTGAAGCTTTTGAGAAATTACGGTCTCTCGATTTCCTCGTTATTTTTAAGAGAAAATGATTCTAAAATACAATGACGAGCAACCCACGACACCAAAAAACGTTACATTTTATTATTTATTATTTAAAAAAATAAATAAATAAAAAAATTGTATTAGAACAGAGCTTTCAAACGTATCTTCCAATATTAATAATTAAACTTATTAATTAGAAAAAAAATCTATATAGAAAAAAAACGAATACCGTTCCATAAATCAAAAAAGATCATTTCTATTTATTCGATCAGTATTTTAACTAATTAATAATAAGTATTTCGTAAAATGAATGGTCAGTATGTACACACACATACACACACAAATTTTTCTTTCTTTTTTTAAATGTATCTTTTGATAAGTAATTACAATAAAATATCAGATAGCGTAATACAAGTGATCATTATAAATAATTAAGCGTCAACTTTGAATCTAAATATATCACAAATATTGATCATTCATTTACAAAATACTGACAATTCTTTTTTCTCTAAATCGGTGTGTATTACTGATCACTTATATTACATAGGTCAATGATATTTTATCACTGATATCGATTATTTGTTTTAAAATAACGTTTAAAAATGTTTCAAAATACTGACGCAATGTATACAGAGATCAATGAAAACTTTAGATGAATATATTACGTATTTAATATCGTGCGTTCGTTCTTGCCCTTATGGAATATTAAGTTTTCAATTATGGCCGTCTGTAGAACAATGGTTCCCGCTCATCTAACCACAAATCTCTTCTAACCACCAATCCGTGCTTATACACGTACTTATATACATATATACATAGATACATAGAGGTATAATGGGGAAAAGGTCTTGGGTAAAACATGGGAAGGGGTGTCCATAAGTTCGCGAGGTCGTCTTCTAACTGTCTACTGATGCAGAAATAGATCTTTCGAAATAGGTACTCCCCTAAATACCTTTCTACAATGATCGGCTCGATCGTCATTCGAACGTGTCACTGTTTCTATTCTCGAACTTGCCGTTTGAAACAATTACAACCAATTTAGGTTATAGAAGATAAAATTTATATTTAAGAAAAAAAGAAAAAAATAAATAAAATAAAATAAAAATACAAATACAAATACAAATACAAATACAAATACAAATAGAATAGAACAAAACAGAATGGAATGGAATAAAACGGATATTAATGGTTCAATGTCTTTATCATGTTACGCCCTACGCTCGTATACTCATCGCTAACGATCGTACATCCGGTACATTAGTATAATTAATCTTCTCGTCCGCTCGCGGAAAGAGTATGAAATTGGGCTTAATTTATTATACGTCATATTTTCTATCATTCTTCATTTAAGGGAATCGCACACGCCTTAGAAAATTCCAAAAGAAATGGTCGATTTTCCAAAAAAAAAAAAGAAAAAAAGAAAAAAAATATTTTTTTTCTTTTATAAATGAAAATCCCTGTTATGAAATTTTAAACATTGACAAAGTTACGAATCGTTTTAAGTAAGAATCTTGCCGACGTTCGACATTTCGTTATAGACGGTGTACTAAACTCTAAATTCTAAATTTTAAACGTTGTTTCTTTTTTCAAACCTATGTTCTTCAAATCGGTGCCTGTGATTATTTTGAAGAACTGTTGTACCAATTCGAATGAATTTTTCGATATGATTATATCTCATATAATTATTTAATAATATAATAATATCTTCGTAGTAGGAAAATTTTTTTTTAAGAACCTTAGTAATTTCTTTTTCTATTACTATTATTTTCTTTTTAATCATTGAACAAATCGTTGAAATTTTTTTCTATCACATTTTAGGTTAAACTCGATCGCTCGTGTATTTCTGTATTGAATAAAAATATTAAAAATCGATTTCGTCAAGAAAACCGGTTTTTTTCTTTTTTAAATACACTTCAGGGACTTTTCGTTTCCGTTTCTTTTTTCATTTTCATTTTCGATATTAACGTAACGAAACAACATTTATCGGCTCGACATCAGTGACACCATAAAGATGACAGATTACTTCAATCATTTTTCTTTTGGAAAATATTCCTCGAAGTACATACTATCACACGCATTCAATAACATTTCTTTGGTAAAATAAATTACACGCAAGAAAAAAAGAAAAAGAAAAGAAAAATAAAATCGTCCTTTCTTATAGAAAACTGTCTAGGTGTAAGTAACCCATTAAAGGCGTCTAGACAACTTGCACCCGGAAATTTTCCCATGCTCAGTGCCCACTCGAATAATATCCAACACACATTTCGTTACTTTT
The DNA here is from genome assembly GCA_911387935.1 of Dolichovespula saxonica. Taxonomy (NCBI): domain Eukaryota; kingdom Metazoa; phylum Arthropoda; class Insecta; order Hymenoptera; family Vespidae; genus Dolichovespula; species Dolichovespula saxonica. The sequence continues at coordinate 7,783,958 of OU426998.1, read as the reverse complement.
CTTCTTTTTCTCCTTCCTCCTATCTCAGCCATTCAGCGTGGTAGTTAAAGAGTCGTACAAAAATCGCATTTGCATAAGAATGATCGAACGAACGAGTCTCGGAATGACGTGGGTTTTAAGAATGGTTGCGTCGATATATGCATGTATAACGAAATCGACAATAAATAAATAAAAAAAAATAATAATAATAAAAATAAAAATAAAAGTAGAAGTAAAAAGTACACACACTTTTATAATGCCCCCCCACTCTCTTTCTCGTGTGTGTGTGTGTGTGTAAACTATTTGATTTTAGTCGAACTTTGGGTAAAAGCATTTTCAAAGGATAGCAATACAAAGATCGGTAGAGTAAAAGAGAGAATGAGGAGGGGAAGAGGGGGAGAGAGAAATAGGGAGGAGGCTAGGTAGGGAATTGAAGTTTGCTTTTCGTTTGGACATTATCCAGAAGCTTTTAATTTGGACAGATCCATCCAACGGCCGAATTTGTTTTTCCTCATTACTAGGAAAGAGTCTTCGAGCTGATGCTTTCGAACCTATTTCCTTTGTTGTATTTCCCTCCCCCTCCCACTGGTTTGAAACGATTTTCCACGAAATTTCCATGGAAACGCAGACGTGGTATTTCGATTTTAGTTATATAGTTATCATTATACAAGCCAAGATCTGCCGAAGCACGTCATCCAATTCTATATATACGTGGAATCCCTCTACCACAAAGATAGTAATAGATTGTTCTTAACTGTATCTCTATTGCTTTGTGACTTAACTCGGTTGTTGTTATCTAACGATTTATCGAAGCAAATAATTCATTGTTACGCTTTGAACATTGTCTTTATCGAAGTTCTACCGTTCTAAGTTTCCGGGATGTTCACGTTCGAACGATTATAATCGTACATATATGTAGATTTTTTCTATTGCTATATATATATATATATATATATATATATATATATATATATATATATATATATATTACTATTCTTTATATATAACATCTAAATAACATACGAAGAGTCTATACTTCTCCTAGTATAATAAATAAATAAATAAAAACTTTCTTATCCGTCTTTTTCACATTTCAAAAAATTGGAATAAAAAACTGTATGACCTAAAAACATCGAAAAAGTCGATTCTTAAAGAAGTCTTTTAATACTCGTAGAGTATAAGCTACAAAAAATATGCAAACAAATATTTGATTTTAGTAGTAAAAGAAGTGGGCTTCTATGCAAACTGAAAAAGCTCATAGAAATTCTTTAATTAAAAATAAAATTAAAAAAAAAAAAAAAAGAAGAATAAGTAAACGCAAGAAAAAAGTGTATATAGAAGATATCCTCGAAATATTCAAAGCATCCAAAGTTTCAATAGACTGACAGCGTTAGTGATCTGAAAAGAACTGATAGATCTAGTACACGCACGCGCACATACACACACACACACACACACACACACACACACACACACACACAGTATATATTATATATAATTATAAAAGAAAGTTTTTAATTTGCAAAAGGAAAAAAAAATATCTCCATATTCGCAAGCTGTATATTTTTTTCGTATATAAAAAATTTATGAAAAACGTTTGCAAAGATTTTATTACCATCACGTACTACAACTCATCATCATCTCCCTCCTATATAAAGAATTCGAAGAAGTAAATTGAATGAAGTACAAGAAGTAAAATAACAGATAGTCTTATTGGATAAGGGTACACTAACAGGTTTGATTTATCGAACGATATTCCTCTTCCTCCTCCTCCTCCTCCTTCTTCTTCCCTGCTAATACAGAACGGTGCGACAAACGAGAATATTATCTTACCGGTAGACTCTACCGACGATCAAATTACCTAGCTGATAGTAGATAGATGATAATAGCCAAGCACGACGGCTCCTATTGACGCTAATTACGAATGAGCATCCAAGAGAGAGAGAGACAGAGAGTATGTGTACATATATATATATATATATATATATATATATATATATTCACACATATATACTACTAGCACTTAAGTGACACCCTCGTGCTATCTTTCAGTTAACTAGCGTACATTCAATGACAACAAAGTGACTCCGTCCTGTAAACTTTCAGTGAACTTTCGACGCGTATAAATGACACGTGTTTATTTCTCTTTTCTTTTTTTTATTTTCCCCCTCTCTTCCTTCCCCTTCCACCTTTTTCATTCCTTCCTTCCTTCCTTCTCATTTCAAATCTTCGCACGATTATTTTTAGTCACAGAAACTCGATGAATACTAGTAGTGATAGTAGTAGTAGTAGCAGTAGCAGCAATAGTAGCAATGGTGTGGTTACACGAATATCGCGTGTATCAAGTTTGAAAATGTGTACCGATTAAAAAGTTCAAAACGATTGAAATCATGCGAACCGTTCGTTCGTTCCGTCTACTAACACGTCATACTTCTCTTCTAGTAGGCAATTGACACGGATTAACATGCACACATGCGCGTTTTGCACTCGCGAGTTGCAAAAAGAAGAAAAAGAGAGAAGGAGAAAAAAAAGAAGAAAAAAAATCTCCCTTCTTTGACTCGGATCGAACGCATCTGCGGCACCATATGCGCTCGTCTATAATACACCACACATTTTCGTGAGTCTTTATAGAGTTCATTCTAATGTCATCCCTCTAACTCTTTCCTATTACTGTCGTTCAAATGCAATATATTACTTTGTTAACACGCAAACACCTGCGTGCGTAAGTCATTATCGATGTCTTAGGCGTTAATTAGGATGGAAATTTACAAAATTAACGATACGAAATTTTCCATCTCTATAGATACGCTTTTTTTTTTTAACTGTCTCATTCATCATATAAGTATTTATGTACACATATGTATGCGACGAACTGGACGACAATTTGAAACATACTTTTTAATACACGCAATTCTTGATTCATAAGCGATGCGTTTTAAAGTTAAGCAATAATAAATGATTTTTGTAAAAATTAAAATCAACATTTCTATTCTATTATCAATCTTACACGCGTTATTAATTATAATATATAATAATAATAATAAATTTCGAATCACACGAAATATTCTTCACCACTCATTTATCCTATCGCATAATTAATTAATTAATATAAATATCTATGTAAACGATAACCCGAAACGGTAATTTGAAATATCTTTGCCAATACTCTTATTGTTATAACACATTTTTGTTTCTTTCTACGATAAATTATCATCCACATGCACGAGAGAGTTGATAAAAAAAAGGAAAATGAAAAAAGAAAAAAAAAACAAGAAAATAATAAACAATTTCACAAAAATCATATTAACGATTCGAATCACACGAAATAATCTAACCTCCTACTATTCATCTATCCTATATAAATCTAATTATATTATCACGATATTAAAACTCCATTGAAGTATAGTATAACATTATTACAAATCTCTTTCTCACGTGTATTATTATATCGTAGAAGTCAATTAGTATAATAAATGATATCAAAGATTTTCTCTCATGTGTCGTTAACTAGAAACACCATGGATAGTAAGTATTAAGGTTGTACCTATCCTTCGGTAAGAATATTTCACCTTTCCTACATATCCCCATAGGCTAAATTTATCTTTTACAACTCGTAGGAGATGTACTTACTCGTCTCGACATTAGTATTCCCGAGCTAAAGCAGACGCGCTCTAGTCGGGCGTACCGCATTAACGAAGCACGTAGCTAAAACCACTGCCTTCGCGCATGCCGCTCGATAAGCGTGCCTGCCACTTTCCCTGACCAATACGCGTGTATATATATACACGTAAATATGTATATATTTATATATGTATATATGTGTATATAAGTATATGTACCTATAAACGTATGTATGTATAATACGTATAGATGCATGTACGTCCGTTCTTATTATATTAATCTTATTCGTTTCTCGTCTTACGCAGAAACACGAGATATCACTCAGAAAATGAAAAAAAAAAAAAAAAAAAAGAAAAGAAAACAGAAAGAAAGAAAAGAAAGGTTTTTTTCTTAACATTATTCTCCAGTTTTTCACTCTCTTTTCTTTTTAAATAAAATTTAAAAAAATATATCTTTTTTTATTAATACAGAGATGTTATGACTAATAATAATAATATATTGTTTATTCGTAATAATATTATATTAATTCTATGTTAATAATGTTATAATAAATTTATTTATACGATTAGATAAAATAAAATTAATACTGGTATTGTAATATTTTAATATATTGTATTGGTATTAAGTTAATCTTAATTGATATTAAATATCAATTTGACGCTCTATGTTAATTAAGAAATAATAAATTATAAGAATATTGGTTAAATTGATATTAATAAATACATACATACATGCATGCATATATTACCATATGATATTCCATTTTTTAATATAATATATTAAATATCAATTTAACTAGTTTTTTCCTGTAATGATATAATTAATATTTAGATTACTTAATTTTATCTGTAAAAAAAAAAAGAAAACGAAAAAAAAAAGAAAATTAATTCATATATCTTCAAAAATACGAGAATTATTAGAACGTATCTCCAACTTTTCAAGAGAATACGATAAATGATGATATTTTTCAACGTCGAAATAAAATTGTTTTCATCGTAAGAAATGAGATATTTCTTTTTCACCCTCACGATGTGTACCTATTCCGTTTATCTATCTATCTATCTATCTATCTATCTATCTATCTATCTATCTATCTATCTATCTACCCATCTATCTATATGTATTTCAGTTTCTAACCTATCAAACGTTCGAAGTGCACATTCGTCGAACGTGCAACGAAAACCACAATTCTTTAACAGATGAATAGTCTAGACGTGTACCGCAACAACACAACACGCGGCTTAATAGCCTTTCACAAACCCGGTTAAGTCCTCGATTTCGCACTAACGCCACTCTCTTCTAACCTCAGTGCACGATGGATTCCAAAAAAAAAGGAAAAAAAAAAAAAAAAAAAGAAAAAGAAAAAACTAAAGAGAAGATTGGAGAGGAGAGTAGTGGTGAGAAGAGGAAAGGAGTGGAGAGGAGTGGATAGAGAGTCCTTGAGTCTATAATACGTCGGCAGAATTCATGAAAAAGATTTTATGACTTTTACGATCGAGAGAAGAATCATATATCTATTAGGATCTATACGAAACAAATATCAAGGATTGTATAATAAATATATGTAATAAGTATATACCTATACGTACATATTTATATAAAATACTTTCACTTTCGACAAAATCGACAAAACCTAGATATTAATATTATTCGACGGAAAGGAATCTCTCTCTCTCTCTCTCTCTCTCTCTCTCTCTCTCTCTCTCTCTCTCTCTCTCTCTCTCTCTCTCTTTCTCTCTCTCTCTCTCTCTCTCTCTCTCTCTCTCTCTCTCTCTCTCTTTCTCTCGGCCATGAAATAAGTTTAAAAGATAATTTTCTATTAATCCACATTGTATTATATATTTCTCGTATTTTCGAGATGACACGAGAAAATTAATTTAAGGAACGTAAACGATTTTATTATGGTTTTACATACGACTAAAATATTAGTAGTTATAGAATGTATGTGTAGATACAAAATGTCTGAACTCAGGCAGGTTAAGTTCGACATTTAATTTAATTTAACTTAGTTCAAATCTTTCGATATCTTCCGATGAAATTCCCATAGAGAATATTCTTAATAGTATATACACACAATGCTATCTCATAGAAATACTTTTGAAAAATTAATCTTTTTTTTCTTTTTTGGTAGTTTTCTAAATACACGTAACTCCTCAAAAATTGAGGTGTAGGAAGGATTCTTCCTTTTTCGTTTTTTTTTTCCTTCTTACTCTTCCAAGAGAAAGTTTATTAAGAAGACGTCCTTACCGCGTATAATAAATTCACTTTCGTTCGGATAAAACAGATACGAAGAAACGTGACGGTTCGTAGTTCTTTTCGAACGTTCAGAACTTGTGTGCCTAGAATCGACTAAGCAGGTAGTCGACGCATACGTACATATACATACACACCAACATATAATCTTTTACACATATACATCATACACACACAACATATTCTTTCTTTTTTTTTATTCTTTTTCCTTTTTTTTTCTTTTCTTACAATGACTTGACAAACGAGTTGAACAACGTAGCCAAAGGGATCCAGCATAATCTAAGGCATCACCCCGGCATTTGAAAATTCGAAAGATGAAGAAAAACGTTCGAAAAAGTTATTTCACAAACATACCTTTCCATCCATTTTCATTTGTAACAGTATTTAGTGGAAGAGTATATTAAAAAATAATAACAAAAATAAACAAAATCAAGATATAAAAATTTAGTTCGTACGATAAACTACAATTTAGATTCTTTAAATAGAAAGAATTCGTTTCTTGTGTATACGTGTGTGTGTGTGTGTACTCTGACGAACGTAAAAAAAAGAAAGAAAAATACAGATTAAGAAGTATACCCCTTTTACTTGACGAAACAACTTAACCTAAAAAAGAAAAAAATGCTCGAGACGCTTTGAAAACGAGTGTTTCCACCAGCTACGAGTTTAAAATTGCCGCTCAATTCTACGTAAAAATGACAGAGCTAAAGAAAAAAAGTAAAATAACTTTCGTTGATCGTTGACTCACCTTATTTTTAACTATACGATCAAACGTCGTCATCTTTTCGAGATCGTATCTAATATAACGATTTCTTGATAAAGATTATTTCGAAACCGTTCAGGTTTCCGATAGACAATTTAGAGAACTCATCAAACATTGTTTATACCGAACGTCGTACGCATCGTCGTATATAATCGTATCGAGTATTAACATCATAGAAAATAAATTGAGTGACGAAATATGATCGACAAAATTACGAAGTTTGAACAATAGAGAAAGAGAGAGAGAAAGAGAGAGAGAGAAGTAATACTATTCTGTCGATATTCAATAGAAGAAGTGAACTGGAAAGAGATGCTAACGAACGACAGCCATCGGACACGATCCTGTCACTTTTGATTGGTCGCTTTGAAAAAGAGTAAAGAACGCGCGGCCTGCTCACTCGATTCCCGACAAAACAAAAGAAGAAAGAAAGATGTCTGTCCGGTACATGATTGGTTGACTACGTGCAAATAATGAACTGGACATAAAAAAAGAAAAGTAGATAAAATAATATACAAAATAGAGTAAAAGAGATTTTCGTTGGATACCGCATATACTCGTATTTACAAAAGTAGTTTCACCCCACAGTTATGGGAAATTTAAAAAATATAAGAGGGAGGGGAGAAATAAGAAGGCGGGACTTTCGAGGTTACGTTTCCAACGTAACGGTCGTTGTTAAAAGAGAGAGGGGAAGAGAGAGAGAGAGAGAGAGAGAGAGAGAGAGAGAGAGAGAGAGAGAGAGAGAGAGAGAGAGAGAAGTGAGGAAGGGAAAGAGAAAGGGAGAGAGGGAGAGAGAGAAACAGAGAGGTTACGTTTATTCTAATTAACTGAGACTGTGCGAGTGCGTTTATACTTACGATTCGATTCTCAACGCACGCTCTGTCGGCAGAAATCGCCGGAATCCGAGGTGCACAGGTGTGTCCTTGCGTGTACTACCAGGTGGGATAATAAAGATGCCAATAAGAATGACGACGAGGAGAAAATTTTCGCGATAATGTAGAAGTCAATGATTACTAAATCGACGATTATTACGGACAAAGACGACAATGACGACGACGACAACGACGACAACGGGGGAGAAAAAAGATCGAACACACGACAACACACACTCTCTCACAGAGTCACAAAACAGACTAAAGCCCGCTAGTCTAAACGGAAAAAACGACCATCCGCCGCGCCGTCGCCGAGCCAACTGGCGATGCGAGCCGTAACGCATCGTTGTTGCCCTCTGTCGGTAGAGTTGACACTACGAACGACGCGCCATCACCTTTTGCCCGACGGAACATGAACTATTTGCTCTCATTTCTCTCGTCCGCGCCAAATTCGAATTTTTTTTCCTTCTCTTATGATCATTATTCTTAATTTATATAAGGACTATTTGACCGGTGTATAATTTTTATTTTAATCTTTGGATATTAACAAATACGTGTAGGTGTGGCTTGCGTGTACGTGCATTCTCTTATAAAACTAATAATAAATTATCGTATATAAATATTAATTTTCAATGTCAATCCTATTCTATTCTATTCTATTCGATGTTTTAATGCTTCGTATAATAATAATAATCATTAGAATAATAATAATAATCATTAGAATAATAATAATAATAATAATAATAATAATAATAATAATAATAATAATAATAACAATAATAATAATAATAATAATAATAATAATAATAATAATAATAATAATAATAATAATATTAATAATAATAATAATTTTTTTATTTTAAAGTGTGCCAAATGTTGACTAGTTTACGCGGACTTTGTAAAATCAAAAACCAATGTAATCTTTCCATAGAACCTCTGACCCCCTTTCCAAGAGCTACTTTACCGATAAAAATATCTTCGGTCTTTTTAAACGAATTTACCGAAGAGTCCTCGCTGTCGCTTTGATGCTCGTTGTAACTCGTAGGTTCGATGTTTTTCAACGAAACCTAAAAAAAATTGTTCTCTTTTAACATACTCCCACGTTCTCCGTTCTCCGTTAGCCGTTCGTTGAAAAAGTTTCAAGATAATCAATTATACGTACCTTGCTGCATAATACAATTAAAAATTGTACAGTATCCAATTGATCATATGTCACATCGAATGTCAACGTCTCATTGAATTCCGGTTGAGCGCAGGCGTGAAGCGTTCTCGTTTTTCTCTTTTTCAATTTCTTTCCCGTCTTTCCATTCAACATCAGTACTCTTACATACGGATCTGAAAAGCGTATAAGATAGAATTTCTTGATAGACATTTAGAAAGTTATAAGTTGAAACGTACGAGAATTATAACTTACAAAATTCATTTAAACTGGGTACGAATTTGAGAACTTTAATATTTCGCAATTCCATTATATTAATCGTTAGTCTTTGCGCTGTTGGCAAATAGCTTACACCTAATAAAATTTTGCCGAATTCCTGAGAATATCAAATTATAATGGATGTTGAAAATTCGATAGGTAATGAAAGGAAAAGAAGAAAAAATATTGAAATAATAATTGCGATTTATACCTGATAGGATGGTTTCATTCTATAATTGAACATATGCTTCTCGGGACTTTTAAATATTATCTTAACATCCTTGATTGCCACTTTCAATGAACACAATTCAGTGTGATTGGCATACCTATCGTGATCGTACGCTGCTATGTCTAAAGCCCATTCCTATGTGAAAGGAATAAAATCAAAAAAAAAAAAAAAACAGAGAAAAAAATAATAATAATAAAAAGAAAGAAAAGAGAGAAAACAATACGAATTAAAAAAAGCGACAAATAATTAAACTTCGATTCGAAATGAAAGTAGAAAGGAGCAACGAAATGCGGCGCCTGCAATTGGCAACCCGTTATACAGTCAAGTGTAATCGAATCATTTCCCGGAGTCACCGAAACGAGCCATTTCCGTAGCAGTATGTAATGCGAAAGCGAGGTCTCGATTTCATTGGCAAAAAAACTGTTCGAATACATTTCGAGTTAACTTATCTACGTAAAGCTTAACAAAGGTAATAACTTTTTTCAACGAGTTTAAACGCTTCTCCATAACGAAATTCTGTTATTTTTAACGGCTCTTGTTTCTCGCTGGAATATTATACGAACTTTGTCATTGGTATTTTGTGCGAGAACAAAAGCAAAAAATAGCTTAAACGTGTACGTTAGGACGAAAGGATTATACTACTCCAACACTGGCTTATCTCTATCTCTCTTTCTCCCCCCTCTCTCTCACTCTCTCTCTCTCTCTCTCTCTCTCTCTCTCTCTTTCTCTTTCTATCTCTATCTCTTTTTCTAACTTCCTCTGTCTTTTTTTTTCACGACATACTTTGAACGTACCACATTGTGACAGGATGTGCGTATCTATTAAACGCTTTAAAAAAAAAAGAAAAAGAAAAATAGAAAAACAAAAAAACCAAGTGTATATACCTTAACTTCGTGAGGTTTTGCATTGGCCACCACAAAAGTTTCCCTGTAAATCGGATTGGCCGTATGTCTGATGCCTCTTGTTCTGAAACTGTGCAATTTCATTTGCTTCCTGTGACTCCACGATTGTTTCACAATATTTAAAGCTACGTAAGGCTCGACCGTGCAATTGTATTGTTTCGGTGGAAGGCTGGATAGCGCCTATGAAAAGAAAAAGGAAAAAAAGGAAAAAGAATAAATAAAATGGATATCCAAACGCATTCGAATAATAATTATTTTCATTCGAACTGTATCCATAGGAGAAAAAATCGAGATAATTTCAATTCGATACCCCATACCTCGATGCCAACTACGAACTTTCCTGTAATAGATTCGTCGCAAGGAGGAAAATATTGTAAACTTAAAGTCAATTCAGTTGGAAATTCCTTATCCTTTTTATCGTTCTTTCGTTTTTCGGTTTGAATCAAGTTCTGCAAATGGAATAAAACGAGGAATAGTTATTTATATATTAAAAAAGAAAAATGATATCGTCGTAAATAAAGCTCTCTCTATAAAGGATTTTTCAGAACTTCAATGATTTAATATTAATTCGGTATATTCGAATAAGAAAATAAAAAGAAAAAAAATAGTTGATAAAAATATAAACTATTCCCCCGATATGATCTTATTTCGAAGATTTAAATCAAGTTTTTGCATCGATCATTTACAACTTTGCCTTTAGAAAAATTGCTCGAAGTTATCAACCTCATTTTTAATACAAACTTCTACAACAATTTTTATAGTCGCAGATTTTGACCCGTTCAAAATTGCCCGTTATAATCTGAATATATTGACAAGTCCCAATAATAACATGTTTCCGTAATATTTATTTCAACGTTATCTACAATTTACTGTATTGCGAACTAACTCGCATTAGTAACTGTCCTGCTCTATACCGCAGATAAAAATCTATCGGTTTTAAATCCGATCGATCCATTTATTCGAGAGATCGTTCATTCAAACGAAGAACTTCGGTTTGTCGAAAGAATTATTGAGATACAGAAGATCGATTGTATTCTTAAAAAACGAGATCGTGACGGGAATATAAAATCCTTCGTTTATAAAAAATCATTTCTCTTATTTTTTAATCTACCAAAATCATGTCGCAAAATTATAATCACACGTTCTGAAACATCTGCCTTTATACAAACCGATAAAAATAAAAATTTCGATTTGATTTACCACAGTCGATGATGTTTCGATGCTTTCGAATTGGCCGCAAGTCGAATTAACCGAGTTCCTTTGGAATTCTACGTTTTCGCTGATCGTTCCTATATTTATAAATATGTCTTTTTTGTTTTTGTTTTTTGTTAATTTTTTTTTAATGAAAATTTTCTCAACACGAGAATTAACCCTAGTCGTGTACATCTCAAAATAATTTCAAGTTTTCCTTGGGATGAGCTACGCCCCAGGCACTTTGAACAGCTATCATTTATACAGAATGAATAATTTTGACTCCAAAAGAATACTATTATATTCTTTGGAGCTTCGGAAATAATAATCGGTGGATTTGAAAAGACATTTCCAATTCTGTCATTATACAAAAAAAATTCATGAATCATGCAATGTGCAAATTGTTTTAATTGAACTCAAAATTTGTCTGGAGTGTCCTACATCCCACAGGTGCCACTAGGGTTAATATGTTATATATATATATATATATATATATATATATATATATATATATATATATATATATATATATATAAAGAAAAGAAAAATGAAATCGCACCATTGCCGTTGTTACCATTTTCGTAAAGACTTCCCAATCTCCAAGATCTGTAACTTACTTCGTTCAACTTGACATTGTCGTTACTTCCTCCTTTCATTCGTGGCAGAATATTTATTGTTTCTTTCTCTAGAAGAGAAAAAATAAAAAAAAATAAAAACAAAAAAAATAATAATAATAATAATGAAAAAAAAAACCTATTTATCCATCTCCAATTAGATGCATTCTTGTTATTTATTATAGAATATATAAAACATTAAACAGATATGCAATTTAATATAATAATAAACCATTACGATTATAACAAATTATAAAATATGCGTGTGCAAAGTAATACGCTCATAGTAGTTACATACTAGTCAACTCGCATAGTTAATTACGTAATCTTTGAGAGGATACGAAGAGTACAATGATGACGTTTTTACGTTACTTATTCGTCCCGCGCAAAAACAAAGGCGTAATTGGCTTTGTCTCGACTTTATCGTAAGTCATTTCTTTGTAAATATTTCGAAATTGTTAGTAAATAGCTCGATCGATCGAAGTAGTGGTGTATAGAATACATATATAAAATCTGTTAGATGTGTAAAATGATAAATATTATATGTATATATATATATATATATATATATATATATATATATATATATATATATATTATATTTAAAAGTTATGTATAAATGTTATGTATATTATATACAAATATCATAATATTATAATAATATATGATAATATAATAAAACTATAACTATAACTTTTTTTATTATCATATTATTATTTTTATACGTATGTAATATGTCTTAATAATAGCTTACTGCGTTTTCTTGCACACTCGTAACCGATGCATCCAGGTGTTAAGAAGCAGGCGATAATAAGTAAGACAAAGAGGACAACCGTTGCAATAATGACGATCAATATAATTTGGCCCCATGGGCCAAATAATCCGGTGTCCACCATTCACTACGATCACCCGGTCAAGGTCCTTTAATACAGAAGTCAAGATACTATTCTTCTAAACTCTTTTCCTTTTCATTATTATCTTTTTTCGACAATTATCAGATATGAAAATATTATATATATAAGAAAAAAAAAGAAAAAAGAAAAACTGAATGAAAAAATATACACTATAAAACAATATTATATAATATGATGAATTATTATTTCCTTATCTCATTAGAATGAGAAAAGGAAATACAAGTAACTCACGCATACTTTATTTCTAGCACGTTATCAAGTCTCTCTTTATACTTTTTTTTCTCTTTTTTCCTCTTTGCGTCCTCGTATATCCGACCGATAAGGAAAAAATATATATATATATTTATATATATATATATATATATATATATATATATATATATATATATATATATATATATATGTTTGATATAATTGGCCAATCTCAAGGCTAGCTACATTACGTTTTGTAAATTTAATCCCACGCTCGTAGACGTTACGGTGCATTTCTAACGAGTAAGTTGAAAAAAAAAGAAAAATAGAGGAAAGATGGGACGCAAAAAAAGAAGAATAAGAATAATAATGATAAGAAGAAGAAGAAGAAGAAAAAAAGAACAGAAACAGAAGAACTGGCAACAAGTGGAGAACACTTGTGTCACCAAAGCTTCGCGAACTCCTGTTCGTAATCCGTATATCGTTGACGAATTCGAATAGAGTAATAAAAAAAAATAAAAGAAAAAAAGGCCGATAAAATCGATTCTACCTTCTTCTCCTCCTCGATGTATCATGTTTTAAACGATGAACAATCGTCAAGATTTCCACGGTTTTCTAATGATGATATTTTTAGAACGATGAATCAGGCACGAACCGCATGGACACACCTGCATCGTAATTAAGAACGAATAGATAATAACGAAAAATGAAAAAAAAAAAAAAATAAAAAAGAAGAAGAAGAAAAGAAAACCCTATAAACGCGACGAGAAGAAAAATAATAGGAACTATTCACTTATTCGAGTTTAACACGTCAAAAAATATCCCATTGAATTTCTCAAATATATACGTATTAGAATATACCTACTCAACACCATTTTCACATTCGTCGTTTCACTTTAAATGAAAATTTAACGTAAGCAAAACGATAATTCACTCCGCTAAAATTATCGTTCAACCACTTCCGCGACGGATTCTTAACATTAATTATTTACTTTTTGTTGTTACACGATCACTCATCACTTCCTTCCGAAAATTATCGATCTATCAATTGATCTATCTATCGACCTTCTCCTTTTCCGTCTTTTCTTTCTTTTTCTTTTTATTTTTCTTTGTCGATTACCTTCTTTAGGAAACACTTGTACAAGATAGAACAAATCCATGACTGCTGACGCGAACGTTCGTTCGTTATCGTTTAATCGTCAATGTATCGATGAATTCACCAAGAACACAAAGTTTTTCTGCACATATATACATATATATGTATGTGTAATGTGTACGACGTAAGAGTGTCGTAACTTGACCAATCGAAACGAACGAATCGATCGACGTCGAACAAACGTCCTTCGTCGATCCTCCTCAACGAAATAAATAAGACGGAGAGACAAATGCAACGTGTACCGTACAACCTGAAC
>OU426998.1:7754605-7764605 GCA_911387935.1 Dolichovespula saxonica | reverse complement strand
GAGGAAACTTCTTTAAATACCAGCGGTAATAGCCAGTCACATCAGAAAACCCAGTCTACTGCTGCGAGCAAGGAGAAACTAGAAGAACTAAAAAAATTATACAAATCAGTGACGGTTCATAATAAAACTTAAATTTGTTTATAAGAAAATGCTTACGCGCGGCATGAAGTCATTTCCCGTAATATGTACCGTAATAAAGACAAAAAAACAAAAAGCAAACTTCATATAACAATAGTTCATATACAAGTAAGGTTTATTATATTTATTAATGAAACATCTTTTACACAAGCAGCATAATTAATATTAGATCAATAACACAGCTTAGGCAAAGAGAATTTTTATGAGAAGATTTTTTCATGCGGTATTATTTCTCTCTTTCTAAATATATATATATATATATATATATATATATATATATATATATATATATATATATATATATATATATGCGTGTGTGTGAGTATATATCATGGTTACATATATTTCATTTTATTGAAGCTATGCTAAGCTTTACTGTCTATGTAAGATAAATGTGATATTAATATCGTCAGAAGAAAGTGTAATGGTTTATAAGAATAACCTGAATACATATAGTTACAAATACATACGTTTTCTGATTACTGCAAACATGAATCCAGGAAAGAGAGACACAAAACACCTGCGTACAATATTTTAGTAAATAACAAAATTGCAATAAACTTTTTAATTATATTAAGCGATCTTATCAATATATATGTGGATTAAGCGAATAATTATATTCAATATATTATTCAATATACGTTGTTATGTTTTACAATAAAATTAAATGTCTCAGGTATATATTTCATAATAAATTTGTACCAGATGCAGTTGCTACAACATTTATGTGAAAACTATTGCCCTGAGCCACTATGTTAGATAAATTTTTGGAATATGCACCATTATTTAATAAAATCTATATAATTTGCATGTTAACTCACAATCAGTAGCATTCATATTACCAATTTGTTACATTTCCGACACTTATACATAATATTTGGTTTCACCATACAAGAAGTGCATGTACCAAAAGGAAATATCTTCATTGTTGCTCCAGTACTTATACATCGAATACATGTACTTGTTCAAACATCTTAATTGATCTGAATGATACATTGACACCTATAACATAAATTAAAATAATTGAGATTATTTTTTATTAAATGCATTGCTATAATTCCAATTTTGTGTTTGTGCAAGTTAAAGTAATATATAAGATATGATTAAAGTATTTTTAAATATAACTTACATTAAAATATATGATGTAATTAGACTTTTTTGTTTCCAAAATTAGTCCATTTTAAACATTTATTTGAGTCAAATCTTCAGCGCTGATCTTCAATATCATTATTCTTTTGTACTTCGTCTATCTTTTCTTTGATATTCATTTTCTTTTTTGAAGAGCCTTTATATTTCTTAAGAAGTCGACGTCTTTTCATACCAAGCTTTACTTTCTTCTTGTTCAATAAAATATCCTCCACCGGTTCTATTTTTACTTGTTTATTTATGCATGTTTTCGTTTCAATTGCAAATTCTTCTTTTATGTTTTGAGTATTAATATCGCTATTTCCTGTCTCTTTCTTTATCATTTGAATATTTTTCTTTGAAGGATCATCTTTAATGACCTCAACTTTCATCTTTTGGTCGCAACTTTTGATCCTATTAACATCTACTTCGGTATTCTTTATCTGTACTGTTGCATTATTATTGATTGTTTCAATATGACGGCCATCTGAAAATTGCATGGTCATCTTCTCTTTCTGATCTTCATTTTGATCTGTTACAGTATCCATAGGCTCCTCCTTTATTTTAGTTTCATTCTCTATCTTTTCAACCGTAAAATTCTTTTCCTCCAATTGCATTCCTTTGGACTTTAACCATTCTTTTAATTGTTCATTTTCTTTCTTTACGATATCTGTATCATACTTCATCAAACGTAATTTTTCACGGAGTGCCTCCTTCAATTTTGTTTGTTCTTCATTTATTTGTTTCATCAAAGTTTCCATTTCAGGATCGACAATCTTTATGTCCATCCAAAGCATGTTTGTACGTATATGTTCTATGTTAGAATATCTGTTATTTTCTTCTCGAGCCATACTTCCGAGAAGCGAAAAATATTAATCACCACTGATGAGATTCGATAAATTTCTATGGCTTCTTACGGTGTAATCGGCTTTGTCATCTTTCAGTCACGTCCTATATTAACGACATAACACTAGAAATAGATTGCAGTGCCATCCATTTAATAGGAAATAGAATTACATAATTTAAATTGTATTTTATTAATATTATTATAAATAATAGAATAAAAATTATATATAAACGCGGCCAATTAGCTCTTGCCAGTTAGTTCTTGCGTCATATTAATTAATGTATAATCCTTATCACGAGTAATATCGGATCTCATCACGTGAAAGTTACTGTGTATAAAGAATCATGAATTTTGATTCTTTTTCTTTTTTTAATTATCATTACAAATCTAATAAAAAAAAAATTATAAAATTGAATATCACTTTATAGTTTAGGAATAATTTAATAGTAAACTTTCGAAAAAAGTTAACTGTATTAACTGTGTACTGTATTATCGACACGGTTTTACTCTGTCGATAATTCAGCGTCTTAGATAGGACATCTCAGAAGATGATCTTAAGTCTACCTTATTATCTAATTAATAAAAAACTTATATAAAAATTTCATAGATCATCATTATCGTACTTTTGATAAAAATTTTTTTTTATAAAATTCAGAACAAGAATTAAATTAAACCAAAACAATACTATCGTTAAATATGTTTTTTCTTTTTTTTTTGGTAATATTACACTTATTAAAAGGAAAGCAAAAACAACGACGATCAATGTTCATATTTTCTTATATATCCGACGATATACAAATCTAGAATCTCTTGATATAGACAGTTTTATTTGTATATTACATACATTATAATGCATCACAATGAGTAATTATATTTGGTTTTTTTTTGTTTTTTTTTCTTTTATTACCTCTTGTGTGGTATAATTAAATCCAGGAACGATCACGTCGTTTCCAACATAATTATAATTCCGATTAAAATTTTAGAATCGACGTGACCGAAACGTAGATACATATTTTAGGAATCGTAATGTTACATCTATTACAACCTTATACGTTAACAGAATATTTCGCAGTGTTACATTAATTAACTAATTACAATATGATACATTTTTTCTTCGAGCCTTTTCAAAAGCTCCAGTAACTTCCAACAATGGATTTTGAGGTACGATAAGCAGTAGATAAGAATCTTCTTTTCACTCTATACTCAACGTCCAGTAAAATGTCGATCCTATTTTAAAGCTTGATTGACCTGTTATAATAGCGCTTGATAGAAAATGAAAAATGAAACAAAAGAAAAGGAAAGGAAAGGAAAGATAAGACAAAAAAATAATAAAACAAAAAACAAAAATTATCACAATGAGTAATTACATTTGTTTTTTTTTGTTTTTCATCTTTTATTACCTCTTGTGTGGTATAATTAAATCCAGGAACGATCACGTTGTTTCCAACATAATTAAAATTCCGATTAAAATTTTAGAATCGACGTGACCGAAACGTAGATACATATTTTAGGAATCGTAATGTTACATCTATTACAACCTTATATGTTAACAGAATATTTCGCAGTGTTACATTAATTAACTAATTACAATATGATACATTTTTCCTTCGAGCCTTTTCAAAAGCTCCAGTAACTTCCAACGATGGATTTTGAGGTACGATAAGCAGTAGATAAGAATCTTCTTTTCACTCTATACTCAACGTCCAGTAAAATGTCGATCCTATTTTAAAGCTTGATTGACCTGTTATAATAGCGCTTGATAGAAAATGAAAAACGAAACAAAAGAAAAGGAAAGGAAAGAAAGATAAGACAAGAAAATAATAAAACAAAAAACAAAAAAAGAAAAGAAAAACGAAATGACAAACGTCGAACAAAAGATTTCGATTACTTTCAATGAAACTACGTGATTATTTACAAACTCGTACGTTACGAAAGAAAGGAAGATCGACATTTTACAGGTAATAAGTAGGTGTCGCGTATAACACGCGTAATATTAAAAAGGATGCTATCTCTTTCGAAAAATTCTCGAAAATCTTTAAAGCCGTACTCTCTCTTTCTAAAGAAATTTAAACGCGTTCAAAATCTCTCCCGTAGATACCTAAAAGAAAAAACAGAAGAAGAAGATGTCCGTCGTTTCGCTTCATTTTTTTCTTACGATCGTGAAAAGATCAAAGAAAAATTTTGAACGACATAAAAAATATACACAGATTCTCCCCTCATCTATTCTCTCTCTCTCTCTCTCTCTCTCTCTCTTTCTCGTTACTCGTTTTTTAATGTTTCAGTCGATGGGGAATCCATCCGTCGTCGTCGGATTCTTATCACGTGACGTTGATTTCCTCGTCCTCCTCGTTTTCGGTTTGTTCTTCCGGTCTCTGAGGACTCGTAAGTGGACTCACATCGCTGAGGTCCATCCTTGGTCTGTCGCCATCAGCATCGCTCAAATCCGGATTGGGATTGTTCTTATTTGGTAAAGTTTGTTCCCGAGAACCTCCTGTAGCTAGAAGCTCTCTCTCTTTACTGTTACGCCATTTCATTCGTCGATTCTGGAACCAGATCTTTACCTGAAACGATAGATTAAACGAAATTATGATTAACATAAATCCTTTCAAAGAAATAAAAAGAAAGAGAGACAGATAGATACACAGATAGATAGATAGATAGATAGATAGATAGATAGAGAGAGAGAGAGAGAGAGAGAGAGAGAGAGAGAGAGAGAGAGAGAGAGAGAGAGAGAGAGAGAGAGAGAGAGAGAGATAGGATGAAGTGAAAACTTCAGCAAGAAAATAAAGTAGATATCTATTTCTCGCGATATTAATAATGCGTGACGTCGAACGATATTAAAATTCATTCGTCCCACACAAACCGGGTACCGCCTCTTTCCGGCCGGACTTTTCAATAAAGCGCGAAGGGTGTTCGCACGGATGACCGAGCTCTCTTTCTCTTTCTCTCTCTCTTTCTCTCTCCCAACTCTTCTCTATCATCGATTTAAATCCTCCTCTGTTTTCTTTTTTCTTTTTTTTTTCTCTTTCCCGAAGCTCTCGTCTCACTCTCGATAAAGACATCGAACGAGCGAGGGAGAGAAATGGTGGTGATACGTAGAAAGAAGTAGAAGAAATTTTCTCTCTCTCTCTCTCTCTCTCTCTCTTTCTCTCGCTCTCTCTCTCTCTCTCTCTCTCTCTCTTTCTTTCTATGTATGTATGTATGTACGTATGTGTACATATATGTATATATACGTGTTCCAGCAGAGGAGATGAAGGAGAAAGAAAGAAGATGAAGTGGAAGTAAGAAGAGAAGAGTCACCCCCTTATTTTCGTACGCTAAAGACCATGCATTACCCGGACCGTTCAACGGGCCAACGTCAAACGCACACGAGACCTGAAATTCTTCCCCCTCCCTCCCTCCCACCCTTCCTATCTAACCACCCACCCACACACCCGAACCGAACCGAACGAACCTTCTCTGGCGTACACCCTCTCTCTCCTCCATCTCTTCTCAAGCCACCCTCTCTCATCTCCCTCTCCCTTTAACCTCCGCCAGTACCTACTACTCTCGATACCCTTCCTGCCACCGCTCAATCCCATCCGCCACTTTATTATACGCGTTCCTGCCTTGAGCTATGCTCCACGGAAAATCGTTGACCCCGCGGCCGGATTGATTTACCTAAACTGCTTTTCGAATTTTCATTCGGTGGTCGAGGTGTGCGCTTGACACCCTCACAGAAAAAGAGAGAGAGAGAGAGAGAGAGAGAGAGAGAGAGAGAGAGAGAGAGAGAGATGAAGAAGAAAGGAAGTGGATGTTCTAAAATCTAATACTATAATTGCTCGTGTGTAATTGCTCGTAACTCGTAAACGATCAATTAATTTTAAATGTATAATATTAATTATATTGTCTTCTTTGAAATAAAATTATACAATGTGAAACAACGTGTACCAAAATGTCTACTGATTATTAACAGATATAATTTATAATTGATAAAAAACACAAATTTTCTTATAAAACGAATTAGACGAGACGAAAGTATCGAATATGAACTGACAATTAATTTTTATCGGTAGGAGAAGATTCAAGGGAAACGTGAATAGTTAAACAATACAACATACATACACAGACGTATGATATGTATATATATATATATATATATATATATATATATATATATATGTATGTATGTATGTATGTATATGAGTTATATAATACAGAAGGGTTAATAACGAAATTTATCGTCGAAATTGTAAGACGTAAAAAAACTGTATGCGTTATTTCAGAATAGGAAACAGAGCTCGTGGAGCAATAGCGAGTCCATTAATTGCTCGTAATCCGTTTCAGAGCGAGCATTAAATCCGTTCGCGAATGGGCGAACGGACGTTTTTCGAAAGTTTCGCACAGTGTGATCGCAGGCTCGCGACCGGCAATTTAACGCATAATCAGTGTGCAGTTGGTTATTGTTTAAAACATTGGGAATTTTCACGCAAGGCCGCGCGTATGCACTTGACACCTTCGGACGCGAGCGATATGACGTGCTAATATACTCCAGCTTTTAGGCTCCGCTCATACGAGCAACGTTATAACGTAAACAACATCGTTCACAACAATGCACGCGTGCATCAGATATCGGCCGTGAGACTAATTACGAGCACTCCATTTTCTAATTCTAATATTTGATATTAATAATACTAGTTAGTTGTCCCGTCGTTATGGGATTTATTCGTTAAGTTTGGATGCTTATGGTATATATATTATTATCTATATCATTTCAATATAATTCTCTTTATTTCATATAATAATATTACTATTGATATACCTTTACGTACGAGTGAATCCGACGAATATTTTTTTTTCTTTCTTCTTCTTTTTTTTTCTATTTATCTACGTACGTTAACTCATAGATAGATAAATGGGTTCAATTTTCATTTGACATTGGAGGTTGGTTACTATTACTATTGCTGTCGCTACTACTACCACTACTAGTATTATTATTACTACTACTACTGTGACTAACTCTTCCTTTGGAAATATTTACAAGTGAAATTGATTGTTGTACTTTTTTTTAATACATCGAACGTTCTTTTATATTATATATTTATAATAGAAATTATTAAACGATAAAACTGTTTTATTTTATATTCTCAATTCGTATAATAAAACAACTCATTTTACGGAAGATAAAAGGTTCAATTTTAACGTAACAAAAAGGCAAAACGTCCAACGTTCGTTCGGGATTCTGCGATCGATATTTATGGAAATATCGAGATAGAGGATTAATCGTTGAATTATGCCGCTCGACGTGCCAACGCTTTTGTACTCTCCACCACGTTTAGGATATACTCGTATGAAATTCGTTAGCAAAACTACTACGTACAATGGGTGCCGGTTTAACTCGATGTTTATATATTTATGGCCGTGTGATATCGGGTGCTCGCAATTGTATTCAATAATTACAATCTCGTCTCGCTTTATGCCTTCGCTTTGACATAATAAAAGGGAGAGAGCATGCAAAAAAAAAGAAATAATTGGAATGAAACTAACGAAAAAGATTTACTTTTATCGTATATTCCCTGATCGCGATCAGTTTCGTTATCAAAAACGTCTCGATCGACGTTACACGACACATACACCGTAATGTTAGGGATTAGTGTCGAGGTAAAAAGAAATATGTGAAAGTTAAGAAAGAGAAAAAAAAAAAGAAAAAAAATAAGAAAAAAAGAAATAGAAAGAAAGAATAAAAAACAAATATGCTTCTTTACGAAATGAAGAAAAGTTTCGATGCTGGATGGCCGTATAGCGAACGATTTTCCAAAATTTTCGTCTGACGTGGCCAAAGCGTGCATCTGACGCGATCGCGAAACCCTAACGACCTGACGTGCTAATATTCTCTTTGGCCTTAGGGTGTACTCACACGGAGACGTGTACTGACCCGACTCGACCTCTGTCATGCGAAAAAGAGACAGAGAGAGAGAGAGAGAAAGAGAGAGAGAGAGAGAGAGAGAGAGGAGAGAGAGAGAGAGAGAGAGAGAGAGAGAGAGAGAGAGAGAGAGAGAGAGAGAGAGAGAGAGAGAGAGAGAGAGAGAGAGAGAGAGATTATAGAAGGGGTAGTGGTAACAGGTACGTAAAGGGATCGTGTCATAACCCTTAACACGTAAGCGTTGAATTTTCCTTTAACTCGCCGACGATGACCACCACTCGGGGTGTTGTACGTATATATATATATATATATATATATATATATATATATATATATATATATATATATATATATATATATGTATGTATGTACATATGTATATATAATGTGTTACGACAAAAGAGGAACAACCCGCGAGCAGCAAAGTCCGGAAATGAGGTATAAGCAGAACGTATTTGTCTTTGGAAATTCAACGGTGCGTTATCCTGATCGCTCAAAGTGTTCGTTAATGTCACAAGAAATTCCGTTTTCCCGGACGGTAAATGTCCAAGTTACTTTTTTTTTTGCTTCGTTTCGTTTTACCTCTCCTATTTTAGACGTCACGTAGGGGTTACGCGACAACGCGACTCGTACTTCCTTTCCTTTCTTTTCTTTTCTCTCTCTCTCTCTTTCTTTCTTTCTTTCTGTTTTTCTCTTCGCACACTTTTTTATTTAACAAACAAAAGTCGGCGCACTACGAAAGGAGGCTTTACTTTCTGGATCCCTCCTTCTTTTCGTTTTACGTTTACCGGGAAACGGCGGTGATTGATTGTCCCGTCAACGGCAGGCAGGACGGAAACTAACAAAAGTAACAAAGCGCCTACGCTCGGTAGAAAGCGAGAGCGAGAGAGAGAGAGAGAGAAAGAAAGAGAGAGAGAGAAAGAAAGAGAGAGAGAGAACGAGAGAGAGAACGAGAAAGAGAAAGAAAGAGAGAGAGAGAGAGAGAGAGAGAGAGAACGTGAAAGAGAACGAGAAAGAAAGAGTCTGCTCTTTTCGGCAAAGTTGAATTGCTCGTTGTTCGTTGATCTCATCGTTCAGTCTGTTTGTCATTCGACCTTAATTTCATGTCGACCTTGAGATGATCAAATTAGAATGAGGACAAGGTAGATGGACGTAGATGGAACGTCGTTTAAATAAAAATTCTGATGATCTAAAGATATCGATATATATCATAATGTAAGTATATTTTATATATGTATATGTGTATGTATGCACGTATGTATTTATAAATGGTTTATCCAATACAGATAGTTTGATCATTTCGTTTCCACTTCATGACGAGTATATAGCATAATACCTTCTTACGTATTATCCGCTGAAACGATCCCCTATATCTCGATTTTCGAGTGATCTCAGACAGCATTCTCGTCTCGCGAGTGAGCAATCATATTTCAACTTCGAAAGCGATCCCCCAGGTTCTGTCTGTCCTTCCTTTCAATTTCTAAGGATTCATTCTCATTCTCGAGTCCAACTTCTTATAAATTAGTTCGATAATCGATTTTATATATATATATATATATATATATATATATATATATATATATATTCTCGTGATTATTTATCGACAGATATAGATATAAATATAAATCAAAATATATATGTGTGTGTGTGTGTGTAGAGAGAGAGTATGTGTGTACAACTTATGCTTGAAATAGCCGGATCGAGCTTAATGACGATATCCAAAACGCGTTACAGTACCTCTACTATTGTAACAGCATAATAGTTAAACGATTACCCGTCGCATTTCTCTCTCGTATATCGTAACGATATAACCGAATGAAATATACCGGTAAACGCGAAAGCTCCGCAGAGCCATCGGAATAAAAAGTTAAACGGTAGCGAGTTAGCTCGATGGAAAAACGAGCTTGGTTACATGGAAACGAACGAGAGAACTTTCGAAAACACGAAAAAAAAGAATATTAAAAAAGGAAAAAAAAGGGCAGTAAAAC
>OU426998.1:7749454-7754405 GCA_911387935.1 Dolichovespula saxonica | reverse complement strand
GAGAGAGAGAGAGAGCGAGAGGGAGAGAGAGAGAGAGAGAGAGAGGGAGAGAGAGAGAGAGAGAGAGAGAGATAGAGAGAGAGAACGTATTTCGAGAATCGACGTTGGTTTCCGTTAGCGTTGGTGGTTCGCTCGAGGGGTGCCTGCCGGTTGCCTTTACGCTCGGGACACAATTTGCGAATTTACAATCCGTCTGCGTGCTGGTCGTATAACGCGGCTACAGCTGTGAGAGTGACTACGACCTGGCACAAATCGGAAGTGATATTTATCAAGAGAAATATCTGACGAGCTAAAAGCGATAACCGGACGTTGCGCGGAATATCTTTCTTTTTTACGAATTTTCCAATCTAACGAGGAAAGTAGAATAATAATCATCGATGAGCAATATCTAAGTATTTATTTAATCGCTAATGTCGTTAATTTAAAATCGATAAATTAGTATACGTTCACGTTTAATTTGATCGTCGTAATGATTAGGATCACTTGTAATCATTCAAGTTAGTTTTTATCGTTCGACGGAGCAAATGTCAAAACTCGAGCGGTTCTCTCTCTCTCTCTCTTTCTCTTTCCTCTCTTTCTTTCTTACTATCTCCTCTCTCTTTCTTTCTTTTTCGTAGAAGTGATTAAAGTTGATTCACGAAGGAGAAATCTATATGCATACCAGAGTATTGTATATTCATGGTTTCTTAGCTCCTCTACCTTCAGGATAGCGTCGCGTTCTCAAAGTAAAATCCATAATGCATGAAGGTCCATGGGCTAAGCCGAAGAGCTTAAGCCGCAAGATATTGCGCAACGTTATATTCATGTTATGCCCTGCAAGAGGCAGCCTTTGTTTTTAATATCCACGGCAGATTGTGAGGGAAGTTAAAACGGCGGGTTACGTTATAACGAACTTTCATGCCGGTTTACGCGACTCGAATCGTTAGAGAAAGAGAGATAAAAAAGAGAAAGAAAGAGAGAGAAAGAAAGAGAGAGAGAGAGAGAGAGAGAGAGAGAGTGTGTGTGTATGTATATCTATTGCGTTTCACTATTCCTTTGGCGAAGCTTTTCGAAAATTAATGGGAAGATTCAATATCAGTACGTTTCCTTTTGCGGCGATATTACTATTATCTTTTTTCTTTCTCTCTCCCTTTCTTTCTCTTCCTTTCTCTCTCTTCCTCTTTTTCTGTTTCTTTTTTCTCTCTTCGAAAAGAGTCAGTAGTAACTAAGATAACTAAGAATAAATCGAGTTTGATGCTCTGTAAATACGAATCTTATGTTAGGGAAGCGCCTTTTATAAAAGGCAATCTCAGTTCTGTTCTAATGGCTACAAATTGATTTGACCGATGAAATCCTGGAAACTCTATATCCCGTTGAAACGCAAACCTAATGGTCGATCTATCTAACGTGTCAGTGTCAGTTTCGTGGGAAAAGGCAAGCTGCTCGTTCTATGGGCAGAGATTGAATCGAGTACACAAGTTACTCTGAGCTTCGCGGAGTCATTAGCGACGTTGAATTCGATAAATTCCAAATAGTGAGAGAGGAAGAGAGAGAGGGAAAGAGAGAGAGAGAGAGAGGGTGAGAGGGAGAGAGGGAGAGAGGGAGAGAGGGAGAGAGGGAAGAGGGAAAAGTGACTTTGTTCTACAAACCGATTTCAAAAGCGATCGATCAATCGATCTAATTTGATTGAAAAGGAGAAACAATTCAATTTGATAAGAATTCAAAAAAAAAAAAAAAATAAAACAAACAAAAAAGAATGAAATCTCTATTTCAAAATTAAACGGTTGCCAATATTAAGGAAACTCGATTGTTATATTTAATTAACGAGATACTTGCGATTGTAATTTCGAAGGATATTAAAGCCCTTTGAAAGAGGATCAAGGTAGCGAAATGTTCGGGCAAGTGGTTTAATCAATTTTAGTTTGAACATCCGTGTTTGTTTAGTTTAAACGCGAATGAGAAAACTCTTCGTCGTTTGGGAAAAGAAATAGAATGGAATCTATTGTAGCGATATAATAATAATTTCGTTTCGATTCTAATAAGATATCTAATTACTAAGAAAATATAATCTGTTATTATCGTTAAAGAAGAAAAGGCGAGAATCCTGTGACACGAAGTTAACGACGAGGAATTAAATGGTAGGACGACAAGTAAAATCGTTCTCTCTCTCTCTCTCTCTCTCTCTCTCTCTCTCTTATCGCGAATTAAGAGCTCAGCGTGACTCTGACAGCCCTGCCAAGTTGTAAGAAGGGAAACTCCCGTGCCGTCGGTTTTGATTATGAAAAAGATAACAAGCCTTCAGGGCTTTCTCCGATTTTTCCTTAAAGCTTTCCGCTCGTCCGACGGCGGGCGAAAATGTCTCGGGCACGAAAAATAAAGAAAAAAAAAAAAAAAAAGAAAACGGAAGAAAAAGGAAAGAAAATGAAAAGAGAAGTATTCGACTCGTCTTAATTCCAGATAATTTAAGACTGACGCGTTGATGACACTTACCCAGGGGCGACGGAAAAAAGGTTCTGACAAAATAAGACGTGCGATAGGACGTCTATCTTTGTTGAAATAAGTATTAGACAAAGGGATAAATAGTGGATACTGCGTATACGCCTTGACGGGTCTTATTAAAAATCTTACATCGAACTCGTATATCTTTGTCGGAGTTCAAAGATAATAAAGTATAGCCAATGAAGAAATTATAATCATACGATTGTTGAAAATTTGATCGATCATAACGATAAACGCACAATGTTACAATGTTCGACAAAACGTAGATAATAATTCAAAACGTTGAAATACGTTTAATATTTAATACATTTATTGACCCGACGACGGCGTTAACATTCGCATAATTTCATCCACGAGGAGATAAGATATCGTAGTGATCTCTCGAAGAGGATGTCCAAGTTATTCGACGATCGGTCTCTATAGATATAACGAGGCATGGCGGGTAGGTTCACTCGCCATCACTAATTACTTTAGTTATCCCCCTTTAACCCTCGGTGTTTTCTCTTAAACCCACCCTCGTCATAAACTGTAGTGAAAGCTCGAGAAGGCTGCCGAGTGAAACGGCACCTCGACTTCTCCTTCTGCTCCGCCCCATTCTCTTCGACTATCGCAAAGTGCGGATGCTAGCCCGCACCGCCACCCACAAATCTCCCCGAACCCTCCACAACTCCCACCTCCTCGGAATCCCTCCTTCCCCCCTCTCCCCCCCTAGAAAAGCTTTATTATTATCGTGCCGCTCGTAGACCGCACATCTTTAATTAAAACTGAGAAAAGATTCACGGACCATGTGCGTTAGAGAGCTCGATAACTCAATAAAAATTTTTTCTCCGATGATTCGCTTTTCATAATTCAAGACTATTTTCCTCGGATCGTTCATGAAATAGATAGAAAGAAAAACAACATAAATTTCCTGTATGTCGAATTTATCACCGAAGATTCAGGTCTTTCAAAAAATATTAAAATGAATTATGACAATGTTGGCTATTTAAAAAAATACATACACATAAATGTGTGTGTGTGAAAAAGAGAAAAAGAAAATAGATTATCCGACATGTAGGCGACGAAGTGAAATTTGACGATTTTCCTTTTATATCGTACAAAATCGCAAGACGTCAAAATTCACTTTTCTCGAAGGAACTAAACGACAGATTTCTTGTATCTACGTGTGTGTAATATGTAATATCCAAGTGTGCAAGTGTATGTAGCGTGTGTGTCTGTGTGCCCTCGTCCATGCGCGATCTTTAGGTTTTCTCGTAAAACCAGTAGCAGAGTGGCTCTCGACCAATCAGGGTAAAGGCATGGCGCTCGAGGTGTGAATTATACATGAGGATATATTCCCTCGCGTCACCCTCTTTCCTCTTCTCTATTGCCATTCACTCCTTTACCGGTTACCAGAGGCTTCCCTTGTCCTTGTTTGGACGAGCTTATAGCCAGTAGTTACGCACACGTAGCGTCGAACGGGCCTTGGCGAACGCCGTCGGGTTTTTCTTCTTTCTCCTTCCTTTTTTCTTTCTTTCTATTCTTTCTTTTATTTATTTATTTTTTCTTTTTTTATAAATTCTCGCAGAGACAAATCAAAATATTTTTTGCTCAGAAAAGATTCTCATAAGGGTTCACGCATCCGAGGGGGAGTAAAAAATGCGATTTTCGAAGAAAAATCTCGTCCCCTTTTTTCTACCTTTAATATTTTACACGTTGCCATCAAAGTTTCTCATTCGCAAACGTTAACGTGGACCACACGCTCGGCGGCTACGGGAGGCGAAGTACGCTCATGAAATCAAATGAAACTAACTCACAGCGCTATTTCCCGGTACCGTTTAGTTTCATTAGCGCCGCCACAGCCGAACCAAGCTGGTAACACCAGGTACGACGACATTGGGACGTTCGTGTGTTGCGCGACGAGCGAGCGAGCAAGCGAGTGAACGCGCGCGCGTTCGCGTTCGCGTTAGCGTTCACGTTTTCATTCGCTCGTTTAGCTGCTCGGTCGTACGTGTTGTAGGTAGGTAGATAGGTAGATAGGTAGGTAGGTAGGTACGTGTGCAACTAATGAACTGGCATCGCTCGATTAACCCCAAACCGAGAGTGTATTATGTGCCTAACTCTACGTGCATCTACTCGACGTTTCTCTTTGTGTTGGTACGTATATACATGATACTACCGTCAATGAAACGGACAGATAGATATCCGTCCTGGCGCGAATCGTTCGAACGAAATAATCCTAAATTAATAATCCAATTTTTACAATTGATTTGAATAATAATGAATGAAGATAAAATTATCCGAAAGAAAAATATTCTCACCTGAGAGTCCTTAAGGCCTAGCTTTTCCGCTAGTTTCTTGCGATCGGGCTTGCTGATGTACTTTTGTATTTGGAACCTTTTCTCGAGGCCGCGCCTTTGAAGATCCGAAAAAACGGCTCTTCTCATCATACCCCTTCGCGGCTTTCCACGAGCGTTCGTCGCCCAGGGAAAGA
>OU426998.1:7656954-7746954 GCA_911387935.1 Dolichovespula saxonica | reverse complement strand
GGATTAAGGTTTTTGATGCATTATTAACTAGATACCACTGCAGGTTTTCCCTGTGAATAGGAAGCTAAAAAAGAGAGAGAAAGAGAGAGAGAGAGAGAGAGAGAGAGAGAGAGAGAGAGAGAGAGAGAGAGAGACATATGTGCACGTTGGGATATGCAAGTGAGGTAGGGATCTGTGGAATGAATTCAACGTAGGCCGTTTCAATGTGATCTCTGTTTATTTTACGCGCATGGTTAACTAACTGATTTCCTGCTACATAATTTCATGCTCGCCTCGGTTAGAGAGCATCCTCTCGATTAATCGTCCGTGCAAGAACATCTTGTTTTTCTAAGGAATTCTTTAAGGGTCGCATGAATTTAGAACGAGGGATGAAGATCGAATGATGACGAAGATTTCGTGATTTCTTTCTCTCTTTGTCTTTCTGTCTGTTTCTACCTCTCAACCTCTCTTTCTCTCTCATTCGCTCACTCTTTTTCTCTTCTTTTTTCATCTCTTCGACGTACTTAACCGAAACACAACGTTTCTATCGTTCGCGTGTACCTGAGTTTAATTTAAAAAAAACCGATAGGCAGCCACGTCGCGTAGCCATCAGTCGCATAAAACAAACTAAATCGGGAGACAGAGAAAGAGAAAGAGAAAGAGAGAGAGAGAGAGAGAGAGAGAGAGAGAGAGAGAGAGAGAGAGAGGAAACAAAGCATATATGTATATCTCGGAACCGAGTCTCCGTGTTCTCTCTCTATCGCGATTTATAACGAATCCCGTCACGTCGACACATTCGATATCGGAAAATATCAATAATCGCTGTATGTAGCAAAAACATGAACAGACAGAAGGACAAAGAGCGAACCGAGAATGGGAGTGAGAGAAAGAGAGAGAGAGAGAGAGAGAGAGAGAGAGAGAGAGAGAGAGAGAGAGAGAGAGAGAGAGAGAGAGAGGGAAAGGCAAGCTAGTAGGAGTGACAGAGAAAGGTTCGGTAAATCGTCCAACGACCGGTGAAAATGGTATTCGAAATTCAACGTCGCTCTCTCGTCACTCCTCCTCCTCATGTACCTCCTCTTCCTCTTCCTCCTCCACCTCTTCCTCATCCTCCTCCACCCTCTAACCGTCCTCTTCTATCGTAACATCCCACCGGGCGAGCGGCCACCACCCATCCGGCCATTCGACGACGCGTGTACCCCGGCACGCACTCTCGTTTCGTCGATGAATTTCGAGTTTGTTGCCAATCACTTTTTCGCGCAATTATTTCACTACGTTTCGACATGACGTACAATTGGTTGGCGAGGGTGGAAGAGGGTGCCGGTCGGTTCGACCTCGCGAGAGGGGGAGGAGGTGGTTACCATGGCGGGCGAACGAGGAGAGATGAGATGAGAGGAGGAAGGGGCCGAGGAAGAGGGGGAGGGCAGGTGAAGCTGGAGGTGGAAGTGGAGCGAGAGGCGAGGAGGAAGGGATGTAACACATGCACGTGGCACGGTCAATGCATCCACTATATCCCGACAAATGCATGAAATCCCACCCTCCGTATCGGCTTCTACCTCACCCCTTTCCCTTTCCTCCCACTACTCCCTCTACCACCTCCTCCTCCTACTCTTCCTCTTCCTCCTCCTCCGATTTAGCCACGAACATCCTCGCGGTCCTCACGGCGCATGCATGCAATTCGCTGATGTTAAATGCAACATTCAACTCCCCCTGCCTATCTCTGTCTGTATACCCCTTCCGATTCTCTCCCCCTTTCTCTCTCTCTCTCTCTCTCTCTCTCTTTCTCTCTCTCTATCCATCTATATATCTATCTATCTATCTATCTATCTATCTATTTATCTCTTGCTCGCTCGCTCTCCTCTCAACCTCTCTATCTTCCTCCCTCTCTACCGATCGTGACGCCTCGTGCAGCGTGCCGTACCGTACCTGCTACGTCTGTATCCGCTACGTTTATCGCGCCGCGGGTGGACTTCATCGACGGTGTGTCAATCACGGAATGGTACAGATAGAATGGAGGAACAAAAAAAAAGGGACGAGTCGGGCGAGGATCGCAATGACGGGATGGCTGAGTTCACCGAACGAACTAAACTCATGATTCCTATGTATTACCTCTGCTGTGTTTTTTTTTTCTTTTTCTTCTTCTTTTTACTTTTCCATTTGCCCCGTTTCTTTTTTCTTTCTTTCTTTTTGTGTTGTTTTTCTTCTCCTTTTGTCAGAAAAATTATTTTCCAAAGAAAAGAACGCCATGATCTCGTTCGTCAATGAAAGACTTTCCGTTATGATACTTAAAACTGCTATCGGAGATCCGTCGGACGATTAATACGCGTCATTAACATTATTACGAGTTCTATAACGTCATACTTATCATGAATGATTGGGAGAAATTGAAAAGCGGATAATGTAATCGCAGCGCCAGGTATGTACCTTGGGCTATCGAAAATGAATTGGCTGTCGAAAGATGTACAACGTTAAACGATTTATTAATGACATCATGCCGATATCTCGAAACTTTTGTATCATTTATTTTAATTCCTTATCGTTTAGGGCGTCTATTATAAACCGCATAACTCGATGATAGGTTAACGCGTAAAACGATTTAAAGTTTAATAGCGATACGAGCCTGTTAATGGTCAGACAATTATCAAAAGGTTATCAATATAGTGACCGGTTCGTCGGCAGTTGAAAGGAAACGCGATAAGAGAGGCTGGCAATACATCATTGGATTCTACCGCTTGTCTAATATTATAGGCACCAATCGTAAGGGCTTAATATTGGGGTGAAGGTAAGTGGCCGACCAGCTGACGCCCTTGCTCCACCCTGCACGCACGCTGCGACTCGTCTTGAGGGTGTGCGGATGAGATTTAGGGACCGCCGACAGAAGTCTGCTCGCGACACTGATTTGTGGTGAGCTTTGTTTCAACACTCTAAATTCTATC
The DNA here is from genome assembly GCA_911387935.1 of Dolichovespula saxonica. Lineage (NCBI taxonomy): Eukaryota > Metazoa > Arthropoda > Insecta > Hymenoptera > Vespidae > Dolichovespula > Dolichovespula saxonica. The sequence goes on along the minus strand of OU426998.1, from coordinate 7,744,042 downwards.
CGACGAGTAAGGAAAAGTTTCATCTCACTACAATCGACGATAGAATGTTTATTCTTTTATTGCTAAATAGAGTACACGTGTTTCTTTTGAACGTCGTTTAGAAGATGATAGTTTCAAGGAGAAAAAGAGAGAAAAAGAGAGAAGAGAAGAGGAGAGAGAGAGAGAGAGAGAGAGAGAGAGAGAGAGAGAGAGAGAGAGAGAGAGAGAGAGAGATAGAGAGTTAAAAAGAGGAGACGAACGGGAATCTAATTCGATTTAACGACGTTAAATATCATTTTCCGAAGACGTTATTATCGTACATCGAAGAGAAAACATTTACCAGGATGCGGTCTCCTATCGTGATTGCCACCGAGTATCGCGTTGACGCTGAACTTGAGCTGCGGCTTCTCCTTCTCCTGTATGGTCCTACAGGCAGGTCCCAAGCATTGCTCGTCGCCGCAGGAACAGGCGGTCGTCCTCTCGCCTATCCTGTCGAGTCCACGCTCGCTGCTCACCGAGGCCTCCCTCTCCCCGTGAATCGTCATATCGTCGGACGTGTGCATGACGTTTCTGCATCCAAGGTCGTAGCGCCTGTCCGCATGGATAGAGGTAGGGACACGTTCGCCAGTGAGAATTCCCGAATCATCCCGATCCCTCTCGCCGTGAAGACCACCGTCCATTTCCGTAGAGACACGATCCTCATCGGCATTCGAGTTGCACGAGTCCATCGCCGAGTTCGATCGATTCTCGATCCTCTCGTTGCAGAGTCTCTCCATCGCGCACAGACGCTCGACGACATTATTGTGAGACTCTCTCTCGCTCTCAACGTCGACGTACGCATTCTGACCTCTCTCCATAGGTCCTTCCTTTCCACGAAGGAATTGCATCCTCTCGTCCCGTTGAATTTGACGATCCAATCTACCACTGCTATTACTACTACTACTACTACCACCAACACCACCACCGACGACGACACCGTTGTTATTCGCCCGCTGATGATCCCTGCAATCCATCATCGGACCGGATCGATCGATTCCTCGTGATCCAACTACCGACGATCTTTGCTGTTCAGAGTGTTCTTGACTCACACTCGGTGGTGTCGGAGACAATCTCTCTCTACCGATCCGTAGATTAGCCTCGCATTCTCTCTCCCGCTGTCGTGCTACCAAACTAGCCGCCCAGTTCAAGGTCAGACTGGTCAAGTCTGTCCCCGACGAAGCCTTACTTTGGAGGAGATTCTCCATCAAGAAGGGCGAGGTCATTGCACTTTGCTGCAGATTCTTCAGCATCGCCGCTGACGAGGGGAACATAGCACGGCTCCCTTGCTCCACTCTCTCTCTTTCTCTCTCTCTCTCGTTCTCTCTCTTTCTCTCTCTTTCTCTCTCTCTCCCTTTTTCCCTTTCTTCTTTCGTTCCTTTTCTTTCCTCTTCTTTGGTCGAACGATTATCGAGGACCCCTTAAATCATCCACTTTGAGATCTCGTACATTTCTGCTTCGTCAAGATCGAAAGACGTACATTCTTTTCTTTCTTTCTCTCTTTCTTTTTCTTTTTTTTTTTTTATTTAATAATATCAACGAATCATAATCGCAATTCTCCCCCCAAAAAACTATCGTTTTATTTCCACGACGCTACGCTATTTCCGATATCGAACAAGAGAGACATTAATCCGTCATTCTGTATAAATTAAAAAATGATCATGAACAATACTTCTCTTCTTTAACTTCCTCGCTCGTGGAAAACCATTGGAAATTTTGTCTCACTCACTCTCGTACTCACACGAGATATAAGAAAAATAAATAAGACGACACAAGCACCATTTTCAATATAAAATTACGTAACGAAAGGGTTAAAAGAAAAGGAAGAAAAAAAAGAAATACTCTTAGCGTGGTCGATCGTATGGAAGAACGCGAATGCGAGCGGGTAGAGAAACGTGCGATTTCGGCAGCGGAATGTCAACTGACGTGCGCTTGAGAACAGAGAAGGGGGGTTAGTGTGGCAGCGCGCAACGTGCGAGCGTGCGACCCTCGAATGAAGGCCCACAAAGCAGCATATAGTTGGCACTCGAGATACCATCCTCCCTCCCTTTCCCGGAGACACCCCACCTACCTTTGCCACGGCCGGGAGTAAACGAAGAAGGGAGAGAGCGAAGGGGTGGTGGTTGCTCCGACGCCTCCTTCCTTCGTCACCCCCTCTCCCTCTCTCGCTCTCGCTCTTTCTCTCTCTCTCTCTCTTTCTCTCTTTTCTCTATAACCCCCACCAAAGCACCCTTTTCGCTCTTAGGTGAGATAATACAGACTATAAGCCGAGCAATTCGGGGTTTGGCTCGCTCGGTAATGCCGTAATAAAATCATACTCCCATCAAACGGTGCTGCTGCGTTCACCCCCCACCTCAATTGAGAAAAAGGGAAAGAGAAAGAGAAGGAGAGAGTGAGTGAGTGAGTGAGTGAATGAGTAAGAAAGAGAGAGAGAGAGAGAGAGAAAAGAAGATGAAGATGAGAGGGAGGCGTTTCGATAGGGGAAGAAGGAGACGACGGTAGAGTAGTACCGATGATGGTGGTGGAAGTTTTCTACACCAAAGAAGGCAGGAAAAAAGCTCCGGAGATTCGCATTCCTTTGGTAGCAACGATTGGATTTTATTTGACGAAGCCGCCCCACGAATCGTCCAATCGCTCGCTTCGACGTTATCCCCCGGCCACGCCCACTTACCCCTCTGCGATACTTCTCTCTCTCTCTCTCTCTTTCTCCCTCTGTCTGTCTGTTTCGATCTCTCTCTTTCTCTCTCTCTCTCTCTCTTTCTCTCTCTCTTTCCTGAGGTCGAGTGGTAGGGGACGTCGAGCAGCTCACTCTACACCCTTATCAACTTTATTATCTCTCACCACTACGCATGCACGTCTTCCGGCGTCTCGTGTTTCTCTACTTAGGAGCGCAAGTAGTGAGGGCCAGTATCGCGCGCGGCATGACTTATTCACCGGTGTAATTGCACACTTCCGATCGTCCGTGCTCGTTCTCCGTCGCCTCGAGTTTGCAAGTTGCTATAACGAAGACGACGACGACAACGACTACGACGACGACGACGATGATGATGATGGTAATAATAATAATAATAATAGTAATAACTATAATCGAGACCAGCCACTTCGGCGATCGGCCAATAATAACGCCTATAAGATTATTAGAACGCTGTTAACTTACTTGTAGAGTTAATAACGATAATAATCATTGCGATAATCGTCATAACGAGAGTGAAAAACTTTTTTATTCTATAGTTCACTGGCGATATTTTTGTTTCTCTTCTTCTTTCTTTCTTTCTTTCTTTCTTTCTTTCCTTCTTCCATTTTCCATTTCTATTTTTTTCTTTTTCTTAATACGAGTTCAAAATAAGAATCGATAAAATCTCGATCTATTAGGATCTTAAAGAGAAACGGTATAAAATATTTATCTCCTTTATTTCAGGAGAATATCCCTGTATTGTACATTCCGTGATATTAAGTGAAGACGCACATTGCGCACACAGATAGATAGATAGATAGATCGATAGATAGATAGATAGATAGATAGATAGATAGATAGATAGATAGATAGATAGATAAATAGATAGATAGATACATAGGACGAGGAGAATTCGTTGAAGATGTATGGCGGCAATGCGCGTCCGGCGGAAATGTCGGTAGGGTTAATTAAATTAACGAGCGGCATACCGGTACTCAGGTCGGATTCGACGAACGCACGCGTATGCATGTACGTATAGTTTCGCAGGTGGGGGATGAGGTTGCGAGGGCGCAGAGATAGAATGGAGGGAAGGTTGGTTAAGTACATACATAATCTATACATCCATACTATGTATAGCTATATGATACCAGGCCGATGCCTAATACAGGATGACTGGTAACAAAGTTCTCTCGATATGCAATTAACGAGGTAGGTACATACGTAAACTTGCGCATTATATGGGTGCACGTATAACCGTCGAACGATCGAGGAATAAAGTCAGGGATGCGAGAATAGAGGAGAGGTTGAAAGAACGGCAAGTAGATGGGGTTGACGGTGGGGGGGTGTGGGTGGATGGGTGGGTGTAGGTGGGGTGCTGATTCGTCAAGGGGTAGAAAAGAGAGAAAATCGTCGCGCGGTGCGTTTAAGTGGACTCACCGTCTATTAGCGGAAAGAGATGGAAGAAAGAGGAAGAGGAAGAGAGAGAGAGGGAGAGAGAGAGCGAGAGAGAGAGGAGAAGAGAGAGAAGAATATAGAGAAGGAGGGAGAGGGAGAGAGAAAGAGAGAGGGTAGTTTTTCTTACACGCTTTTCCACCCTCTAAAACGTCGGCCACCACCGACATCCTCGTCGCCACGTGGTAGTGGAGGGTAGTGGTAGCCAACGAGAGCATAGCACAGGCCACCCTACCCTTCTCGATTCCACCTCCACTATGGCATTCCACAGCCACGCCTACCCTTCGAAATCACCTCTACCTCGTCGACGTCACGACTTATCACCCTCTCAGCGACGTTCGAACCAACCGGTGGGGGTGCTGGCTGTTCCTAGCTATACCCATGCTAGTAGTAAAGGTGGTGGATGGTGGTGGTAGTGGTGGTAGTGGTGGTGGTGGTGGTGGTGGTGGTGGAGGAGACGGTGATGGTTAAAGCGAGGAGTGCCGAAGGCTCGCTCGTAGAAAGAAAGAAAAAAAAAGACAAAAAAGAAGAAAAAAGGAAAAAAATCACGAAATGAACATCGGAAGGGAATCCTCGAATTATTATAGGAGATTCTATTATATGTTTATTACTCTTCCCGCTCCATCGGTTAACAAAAAAAAAAAAAAAGAAAAGGGATGCCTTTTATCGAAGCTATACGTTTTTAATGTCTTCTCGAATAATTCCATATGAATCTCTTTTTGTAAATCGGATTTTCCGTGTAACTTTACTTTCCGAATTTATATTATGGCCAAATGTTCGTGTTCACAAAAGAAAGCATGAAGAGACAAAGAAAGAAAAAAGAAGAAAAAAAAGGAGAAAGGAAAAAAAAAATATATTTTTTATTCCCTTAGACAAATTTCATTAGATCACAATTGAATGTACAATAGGGACGATAAGTATAAACGGTACAAGAAAGGTAGACAATATTTTCTATTCCTTTTACACCGATATAACCCTTATTTGCATCCTTGTACCTCCCTTGTCTGTGCTTCAAACTTATTTGCGGTCCACGATCTCCGAATAATGCTAATGAAGATACCGTCTGTTAGAAACTGATATTTTCACTTGTAAGCTGCTCCGTGGAAACATTATTTGGAGACAATGATTACTTCGAATGTAGTAGAGGATTCATCGTGGAATTTCGATGATTTTCTACGGTTCACGAACTCGTTTGCTTTCATTGATGCTAGCTGGAGAAAGATATCTACGAGAAAGTGAACGCGTTACGCTCCGGAAGGATAATAGCGGGGGTGGCGAAGTAATAATATTATTCTGATAGGGGGCAGTTATGAGCATATGACGCCACGGTATTATGTCTCTTATCCTATGACGCTGCTGTATCTATCTATATATACTATATGCTTTAATGTATATATATATACATATATACACATATATATATATATATATATATATATATATATATATATATTATTTTTTCTTTCTTTCTTTCTTCTTCTTTCTATTATATCGACTATAATCGTTGTGAGAAGAAATACAGTTATGCGTGTGTTACGCCGAATGATACGAATCAGCCGTTGAAAATCGACTTTATTACATGGGACAGATTTTCCAAATGATCTGACATTATATAAGAATACTTTTTCCCTTTTTCAATTCGTACATCAATTTTACGCGAGTTTATCTATAAATGACAGATCATACGGTTTTTTGAAATTTTAAATGGGCAGGCGGGGTAGGGGAGGGGGAGGGATTAGGAGGAATAAATAATATTAACGACAATTAGTTGCAAAATTATTAATATCAGACTCGAGACGTTTTAAGATATAAAACGAAAACAAAAAAAGAAAGAAACAAACAGAAAATAAAAAAGAAAAAAAAAGAGAGAGAGAATGCCATCGTTTCGAATGGCAGATCATTCTTCTTTCCTTATCAACAGATCGTAACAATTCGGGTAAGAACAATCGAGGTAGCAAAGCGCGAAAACGATTGTAGCTTCGTGCGAGAAAGACGTATCGAGTAAGTTATTATATAGTTGGGTGGGTATATAAATTGTCACCTAGCAGTCGCACGTAGGGGCTGCTGTCGCTACGAGTTCGAGATTGCTTTGTTTGGTATAAAGAACGACGGAGGGGAGGGAGAGACTCGAAGCAGAGGCGGATAATAAAGGAGAACGGAAGAAGAAGGGTGAGGGGGAGGGGGAGGGGAGGGGGAGGAGGTGGTATGAGGGGAGCCAGGAAAAATCCGATATCTCGCTGAAATGAGAACTTCGGTAGGTACTACAGCCGATGTATGCCTTATACAAGCTCGTATATACATTCCCGATGGAATCTACGAATCTTTTTCTTCTTCTTCGTCTTCGTCTTTTCTAGTTCTCTCTGTTTACCATCGAGAGGAAAACACGTTTCTCGATACAATCCCAGTACGATTCGTATAGACTCGAAATTTCAAAAATATAAGAAATGACAGAAAAAAAAGAAAAAGGAATGAAAGAAAAAGAAGGGGAAGAAGAGGGAAAAAATAAGGAAAAAATGATTTTAAAGCGTTAACTGTGTTTTCTTTTTTTTTTTCTAAAAACGAATAATAATGCAACATTAAAAATGTATATACGCTAATATAATGTTTCAATTAGTGAGATGATATATTCACAAGTTTTATTCGTAACAAAAGAAAAAGAAAAAAAGATATATTAGACATTAAAACAAATTGGAACGAACGATTTGTTTCAAAAATTGTCGTTAAAAGTAATGGGCGTATTAAATTACCCTAAGAAAGTAAACTTTTACTTTTTCTTCACGTAGAATACATACGTTAAATATCCACGAAAGGAATAACGCCGTGTGCCATGGTCACGTACGTCGTTGGAAAGAAAATGTAACGACTAAGAAAAAAGAAAAAAGAAAGAAAGCCAAAAAGAAATGAAAAAAAAAGAAAAACAAAACGTATTCCATCCAGTACTATACAACATTCTCGTGGACATCGACGAGGGAAGGGTGAGAAAACAATTTCCAGTTCTGCTCGTGCCTGGTTTCCGTAAAACAGAAAAGCGAAACGGGTGAGTCCTCGTCCTCGTCCTCGTCCTCACCGTCGTCGTCGTCGTCGTCGTTGTCGTTGTCGTTGTCGTCGTCGTTGTCGTTATCGTCGCTCGTAGACACGTTTTCGCCGTTTTGGCGTTGCGTCCACCTCGAAAGTTCACGCCTTTAAAAAAAATCTTCACGCGTTTGCGGCTGTGATTTTTCGCCCTCCGGCATAAAAGCACAAAAACTTCTGTGCTCAGCAAGAAGCGGATTGATATTTTTTTGGTTTTGGTTTTTGTTTTGAACTATGCTAAAAAAAAAAAGAAAAAAAGAAGAAGAGGAAGACGATTAACATTTAACGTTTTATCTAACATAAAGTACAAACCTAGCGTCGGTCAGGCAAAAATGATTAATTTCTAAGCTTGTCGTGGTGTCTTCCAGCGCAGCACCGCTGTGCGTTCCTCGTGTGACACTTGAACCCTCGGTCCCATGCCTCCAAGGGTAAATGTGCAAGCGAGTTTGCCGTGGAAGCATGTGGAAGTTGGTAGGTGAGAGTGAGAAACGAATAGAGAGAGAGAGAGAGAGAGAGAGAGAGAGAGAGAGAGAAAGAGAGAGAGAGAGATGGACAGTCGAAGGGTTCGTGTTAATTAATATCACGTCACACGCGTTGCCCGGCTAAAATCTGTCTCCACCTCTGTTCCGCCAATATATATATATATATATATATATATATATATATATATATATATATATTTCCTTCATCCCCTCCATTATTCCCCCCCGCACAATTTCTATTTCATAGCAATCTTCTTCGTTAAGTTTTTCATACGCGCAGTTAGGTAAAGTATGTACAGAAGAAAAGTATAACTCGTACGTAAGTTTTTACGCTCGACAATTTAATTACAACGTTGTACCACCCTCTCTCGATTATTAATCGCAACGTCCGACGCTCTATCACGAATGCAGATAACACTTCCATTAAAATAACAGAGCGCGCCCATCGATAACAGGCTCGAAATGTGAAATTAATTATCCATCCTAGTCTTGGTTAAACAAAATAATAAAATCATCAAAATGCCGCGGTGCGAAGGTAGGAGGTAATGATGGTGATGGTAGTATCTATCTATCGTCTGCCGGACGAGATAAATGTACGAATTAAATATTTTAAATTTGATCTCGATTAATTGTTCCTGATAAGACAATTAGTCTGATGGTAATGTATATTACGAACGTACGATAATTTACAATAAACATTTGGAAATGAAATAGTTATTAACTAATTGTGAAAATTCAAAGTCGACTGTCTTGATGGTGATGATGATGATGACGATGACGACGACGACGACGACGACGACGATGATGATAATGATGATGATGATGATGATGATGATGATGATGATGATTGATGATGATGATGATGATGATGATAATGCTCGGCAAAGATCTTTCAATGACGATAACATTTTGATCATGTTGATTATAATTTAAAGGCAACGATTAACAAACTTTGATCTTGACGAATTGGACTCGTCGATCGCCCATAATGTTACCGTCCCATTGGAATGCTTTATATCATGCAGGAGGCGCAGGACAGAGTGATTCTGCGGTCCATTCACACACGCAATCGTGTTGACGCTTTGATCATTTGTTTCATACCACGGACGATGTGTTAAAGCACCGGATGAAGGTGATGACAGCTAATGTACGCCGTGAGGGTGTGCCTGTACAACCGCGATGTTTTCACGGTGGTCAAATTCGAATCTTCATCTTCTTGTTTCCGTTGCCGAAAAGGAAAAGAAACAACAAAAAGAAAAAGAAAGAAAAAAAAAACGCTAAAAAAGAATAAAATAAAACGTCAAAAAGAAGAACGAATCTTTTCCCTTTTATTTTTTTCTTTTCCTTTATGTCTCCTACTTGTTACTTTATTTCCTTCACCTTCTTAACTCTCTCTGCAACTTTCATCTCGTTATAATCGAGACACGGGACCTAAAATGGCATTTGGTCTCTCTCTCTCTCTCTCTTTCTCTCTCTCTCTCTATTTCCAATAGAAACGACAAAAAGCAAAGGAAGTTTAGCGGCGCCGCGGCAATATAGGCACAATTCAAGAGGGGAGTCGCGAATAAATTATGACGAAGATATTCCATAAAAAAAGGGAGGAGGGGAGGGAAGAAGAGGGATACGTTTTTCAATATTTTATTACCATCCAAGATTGATACTATTCCGACTGTGAACTACATTTTGATATTATCAACGAACGTGATCGTTAAGCTTAGACTTTTATCAGAATTTCTTTTATCGCATTATTATTGAATCGTAATGAGACGCGAATCAGACGCGAACGAAATGAACGAACAAATAAATGAATGAATGAATGAATGAACGAATGCATGAACGAACGTAAGTACGAGAACGAAAGGGACGATCACATTTAATTCAATTGCGATTTATTCCCCATGGACAAAAGATCGTAATCTTCGTATACGTTGATCGAAACTATAGTCAATAAGAAAAGAAAGGAAGGAAAATAAGGGAAAAAATGAATATCCGCAGAGTCAAATATCTGAAGGGAATTATTCACGGTACACTTGGTTAATTTGTATTGCGTATGGCGGTGATGCCGTGATATTAAGGGCAGTTATCGCAACGTATTGCTCCTAATCGTTCCACTCCAAAGGGAACTGTCGGGTAGAAGGTACAATCGGAAAGCATAGGAGAAACGAAGACGGAGAATTTTCCAAACCGGGAAAGAAAGAAGAAGTGAGAGAGAAAGATGTATATATATATATATATATATATATATATATATATATATATATATATATATATATAGAGAGAGAGAGAGAGAGAGAGAGAGAGAGAGGAACAAAAGTGTACGTATATAGGGGCGTATGAAAGAGAGAAAAGGGCGAATACGAGGAAAAGAGATGGAACGAAAGCGAAAGAGAGAAAGAGAGAGAACGACCGGGGAACAGAGCGTGCACTGGTGCTTTTGACAGGCCGATGAATTGAATAATCGCAAGTCGAGTCGAGGGGGTCCGCCAAATCTCAGTCCCCCAATACGTCGGTATATAGATGTAGGATATATCCGTATTCGTCCTGAACGTGTAAGTTTACGTGTGCGTGTGCGTGTTAACACACACGTAGATACCTCCTACGTACGTTTACCTACATGATACGGTAAATTGTATGCGTGAGAGAGCTCACGGAAGCTCGATCGAGGATTATCAGGTTCGTGGAAACGAATCTTTTGGAAGGGTGAGAGAGAAAGAGAGAAAGAGATAAAGAGAAAAAGAAAGAGTCGAGGGTTAACGATATTATTCTGTGTCTCGCAAAGTGTATGGACACTTTTCCTGATCTGTTTCGCCTTCAAATTATATGACCGACAAATATTTCCTGTCGCTTAGGACTATCTTCGAATTAATAACACGTACGTTATTTCTCTTTCTCTCTCTCTCTCTCTCTCTCTTTTCTATTATACGAATGAATTTTACAATCATTTTAGGCAATCAATTGCCCTTCGTTTCGTTCGTTGTATATGTGTACGTACATAAGTACGTTAATTATATTCTTTGGAAATATATAGGGTTAGAATACCTTTGAAACATTCGTGATTGTCTTTCGACCCCTTAGCTGTAGAAGACGATTTAGATTTGCTTATTTAACGCATTAATTCGTTTGCCACGATGAAGAGCTATGAAATTACGCGGTTCGACAGTTCATAAGCCTCGAGCGGCGCCTGGCTCGCTTGCACGTGACCTCCTCGTCTCCTCTTCCGCTTCTGTCTATAATCCTCCTGTTCTGTTCCGAGCATTTACTCAGCGGGATGTGCCTTGATCCTACAAAGCAGGAGGATTTCGTTTCTTATGGCTACCACGTACTAGTCAAATATTAACGTAAGGATATGAATCTTTAATATGTATAATATAACTACGTTCGAAATAAATGTATCGACGCGAAAAAAATTGAATCGTACTGAGTTTAACCCTTTTAACTCGTATCTCACGCTGAAGGTGACAATAGAAATTTGTTATAAAACTCGTATGTCATATCTGAGGTGTGACAACAACAATAATCGTTTGACGTTGTGGCATATTTCCCCAGTAGATTATTTTTATTTATTAGTTTGGTATCAACGCAGGACAAACAAATAATTATTTTTTCGTTTCTCTTTCACACGCCATACCCAGAGATGCGGCAACGTTGAAAAAAAATAAATAATATATATATACATATATGCATGTATATCGAGTTCAAAAGGTCAAATTCTAACGTAAACACGTTAGTAACTTCTCATGATACTTTGAAAGCGATCATTATTGCCTATTTCTTGTTCTATTTTTCTCTCTTTCTTTCTTTCTTTCGTCTTCTTTTTCTTTCTTTTTCTTTTTTATTTAAAGATCGTTGAAAGTAAAGTCGGAGGAATAAAAAGGTAGACACGTATAAACGAGAATGGATGTATACAAGTTTAGGTGGACCGTTCTGAAAGGCAATATGTTACAAGGTATCCAACGAAACGTTAGGTTCGCCTTCTGACTTGGACCCGGCCTACGTATACAGAGGATGAAAATGGGTAGAAGCACTCAGAAAGGGAATGGAGAGGCGAGCGCCGGAGTCGAGCGGCTGGTGCGTTTGACGTTGATACCACGATAAGATGAAAGAGCCTCGAAGCTTATATCCGACCTATATGACTGTATTGTTGCGCACGTCTAAGCACAAGGTAATGCCATGCCGATACACGCTGATATGTCTTATACCAATGGAAACGAGCATGATACCAAAGAGATCCTCCTATCCAATAGAAAGGAAGCGGACGCGTATACGAAGCGACGCAAAAGCCATCCAATTCCATTTCATATTAGACGGCGAATCGTAAGAGGTTTGATATACGGCGCAAACGAATCTTACAAATTCGAACGACTGACCTTGTTATTTCTTCAAACATTTCACAAAGCTTTCGAACATTTTTACGAACATTTTCACTTCTTAGGAATATAGAAAAATCATTTAATCTTAAACTCTAAAGGAATATCACGTGCAATCGACGAAATTACACTGGATATACGTAAATACTTACGTAGCCGTTCAAAATCAAAATTCATCTATGAAAAATATCTTAATAATGTAATTTTACATTATCGTCCGACGATGCGTTAAATAATTAACAATTTAATTGCACAAGGAATAATTAAAAATACTGTATTATATTTGTAATACAATTATAACGTATTGTACGTACACGATTATATGTATCTATGAATTCTGCGCACTGTCGAGATTGAAATCGTCTTCTCCGAGCTATTGTTCGACGTGGAATGATAGAGAAATGAATGATAGTGACGTCCTTTGACGTTTGTTTATATTTCGTATAGACCCAAGAGACATGATGATAACGTAAGACGAGTTTAAAAAAAAAAAAAGAAGAAAGCAAAAACAATGTACATACATACATACATGCGTAAGTAATACGAATTTCTCATAGCGTGTATATGTATGTAAATAGCTATACCTATGTATTGTCGTCCTGGTTTACCTGATCCTCGGCGTTTCCACGATTGGCTGCCAGTACCGGCGTCGTTTCGTGTTTTCCTTTTTTTTCCATTTAGTCGTAGCATAGAGAAGGAAAGAGAAAGAGAGAGAGAGAGAGAGAGAAAGAGAGAGAGAGAGAGAGAGAGAGAGAGAAAGAAATAGAGAGATGGAGATAGAAATAGAGAGAGAGAGAGAGAGAGAGAGAGAGAGAGAGAGAGAGAGAAAGAATGGGCGGTTCGTTTGTTTAAACTGCAGGTGCCGGTGGAAAAATGCAGCCTTTTCTCCCACCTATCGGCGATATCCATACGGTCTCACACTACTCGACCTTGTATACGTGTATTCCTATAACTTATGTGTATGCATACGTGTATGGACGCATGGGTGGAAGCGAGCAACGGGAAACACACACATTCGCACTACCTGCGGCTGACGAGCAGCCGAACAACAAACGCCACCAGGAAAACGCGGAACCGCGACTGATTGCGGCTTGAAAATCAAACCAGACCCATTGTCGGAACGTCCTATTAGTTTTCCATTTAGTTCTGGCCTCTATCCTTCCTCCCCCTTCCCTTCCACCGTCCCGCCACTCTTCTTTCTTTCCCGTCCCCCGTGCCTTTTCCAGCATGTATACCTAGCCGATGGAACAACTTCTGTGCCTCGAGCATGATCGCAAGCAAACCGTGGTACCAATTCGATCTCTCATTTCTGAATAAAATTCTAAAGTGAACGGTACGATTATCGCGAAGAATGACGTTGTAACTTCGTGCTTCGAACATTGACTTTATATATATATATATATATATATATATATATATATATATATATATATATATATATATTTTAGGGTGAAGTAGTTAAAGTAATCTGCATGTCCCTGTACGTTATCAATCCCACGATCATCAACCAATATAACGGGGGAAACACGTACTCGATGTCGCATAGCGGTGTACCATCTCTACGTGCGATTACATGTACATGTGGCATTGATTGGTCGGTCCAAGTACCCTCTTGAGTATCTTAAAGGACCCAAGGGAGAGACGAAACGAGAGGTTCCAGTCATGAGAAGGTCGTAGTCGCGGTATTATAGTTGCTATCTGTCTTCGCGTATGTATGTCGAGCGACAGTCAGGAACACTCGTCCAGAAATGTCACCCACACGCCAGGTCTATAAAGGATTTCTATAGATCGGTCGCGTGCCACCGAGTTCTATATGGACGTCGTGCGCGCTTATGCTAGTGTCCTTTCATTTTTAAGTAGATAGAAACGCTGGTAACGTTCAATACCCCCCTACTAAACATCAAGGATTACATCCCTATGATCGTAACAAGCTCGCTTTCATGATTAATAATAGCATCACGATAACGATCTACTTTGTTAAATAGAAATGTCGATTGTCAATTATTATTGTACCAATCAACGTCGGAATTGCGTTCTTAAGTTAAATAACATTAGATTATATTTTTTTTTATAGTATGCGTATAAGGATCGTTTCAGATTGTTTTCGTTGATGGAAGGAAAAGAGAAGACTGAATCGCGATTTACCAGAAACATCCTTAAATACAGGCCAGGACTATTCGAAATGAGATGTATAATGTCTGTTAGTGATGTTGCGTCGTCGCTCAAAGAAATTCTGACAATTTTTCATTCGCTTCGAATACAACGAGAGACTTTTCCCTACGACTATAACCATTTGTATTTTCTAAGTTACTTCCTCTCATTGTCCTTGACGCTCGCAAATTACTCGATGGCATTCTTATACTTCACTCAGGAATGGCAATAAAAAGTTTCCGTGACATTAACCATCTTGTCTCTATTTCGCTCGTCAGAATTTTACCTGGTTGGCTAGGCGAAGCAGGTTATGCAAATTAACGAGCACCGAATACGTCCGATCCAACGCTACTGAGCTATGGGTGCCCGGGCTTCTGCATGCGGCGCGAGAGAGACGCGCGGATTTTAATTACCGAATTATGCGGAAGGCACGTTTGTCCTCGAACGAGACTGTTTATTGTGCCACTCTCGCGGAGAAACTCTCGGCCCTTAATCGTTCAATCGAGCGGATCAAGTACAAAAGGGTACGTTCTTTCTCTATTATATGAATCCGTTCTCTTTTATACGAGGAATAATTAATGTTACGGAGTACGATGTAATTGCTTGTTAATACGCGCATCTGTTCACATATCTTTCCTGTCTAATATAAAAGATTTACGTGCAAGCTTGTGTTAGTACAGTAACTAACGCGACATATCGTTTTTAAAACTAATCGAGTTCATTTGATAGATCATTTATCATAATGTCCAATTTTCACGATCGAAATTTTATATATATATATATATATATATTACATTTATTAACATATAGAAATTTCTGAACGATGGTGTTAACATAAAAACGTTTCATCAAATGTCCCACAACATTTTCTTGTAATACTACGTGAAAGAAGAAGTGGTACAAATATTACGAAGAGCTTTTTCTCTCTCGATGAAAAAAGAAATGTACCGAGTGTCTCGAAAGGCACGTTCGATAGTTTTCCGATGTGTTTGTTGCTGAGGCTACTATGTATCACACGTGTGCACACGTACACATAAGATCTATATGTTGCGCTATGGACCTTAGAGTAAAGCTATGCCATGCAGCAGCAACGCGAGTTGGTTCCATTTGAGTCAGGGTATCGAGGTGTCAATAGCAGCTGCTATGCTACACAGAAGACCCCTGCCTACGGCACCCCCTTGTTGCATTCACTTCGCTTCTTCACCCTTATCTACAACTCGGACTTGGATACCGAAGGCATATTCATCTATGGACCTCTCCCTCCCTCCCTCCCTCTCTCTCTCTCTCTCTCGGATGCCTTCTTACCTCGACAAATCGACTATTTTCTTTTATATGTACCTCTGTCTTTCATGAATAACAATAAACCGAAAGCTCAATTTGATGCTAACAATGAATATCAGGAATAAAACCAAAACTTAATAACTCTATACAATTATTTAAAAAGAAAAAGAAAAAGAAAAAGAAATGATTGTTAATCTAACACAAAAAAAAGATCATGTCCCATGAGCAAATTACGATCTCTTGGACGAATCGAATTTATTTATTATCCTGGCGTCGAAAGACTAATTAAAGGAGCAACGATAAATGAAGTCCTCTCACGCTAATTATCGTCGTTCCTCGATGATTCCAATGGTAGTGGAAGCATCGGATGAAGGTGTGCAAGTAAGTCTCGCGATTTTACCAGCGATAAAATGCGCTTCCTCGCGGATGCGCTCTCTCACCGTGTAGGTGGAGCGACCCCCCCACGGTGTTTTTAAGCGTCGGTGACTAATTGGTGATGTCGCGGCCAGGCGTTGAGATACACCCCCTTCGCGCTCTCGCCCTCTTTCAAGCCGTCATACCCTCTCCCTCTTTCTACCTATCTCTGTCTCTCTTTCTCTCTCTTTCTCTCTCTCTCTCTCTAACTTTCTACCCTTCTCTTTTCCACAATGTACCCTCCTCTTGCTTCATCTCACAGCAGACGCCATCGTCTCCTCTCCGTTATGTACATCCTGCTTTCAGTAACGGCTCTAGAAAATACGAGCCACTCTTCCTCTCTTATTTACATTCTCGCCATCTCTTTCTCTCTCTCTCTCTCTCTCTCTCTCTCTCTCTCTCTCTCTCTCTCTCTCTCGCTCAATCCTCTTCATTAAGGACTTCCCGTCATTTCGACGTTAAAATTTCCTTCCGCATCTTAAACGAGCAAAACTTTTTATTATTGTTTTACTCTATGTCGTTACACTTTCATACATTCGTGTTTAAAAGGAAAAATGTATATTATGGTAGTTTCACATTTACGTTCATAAGATTTTTTTTTTCGGTAAAAGAAAACGAAAGGAAAGAAAGAAAGAAAGATAGAAGAAAAAAGAAAGTAATCTTTATCGGGGTCCTAGAGAAAACGACGGGATGGATGTTAAAGGGAAACGTGACGCTACTGGTTTTCACTCTCCGTCTCTTTCTCCTTCAATGTCCCTTCACGATATAGATGCTAGAACTCCAGGCAGCCTGTTATTATTACTATATACGCCTACTACTATCGTTATATACAGTGAGAAGACGACCATATCCCGACATTGGCACGCGTTGGACGACGAAGGGTGTGTATTACTGTGAGAAGGAGAAGGATGAGAAGGATGAGGAGTAAGGGAAGGAGGAGAAGGAGAAGAAGAAGGAGAAGGTGAAGGAAGAAAGGAACGAGAAACGGTACCCTTCGTTAAAGGCGTTGGTTAACACTTGGCTATAATAATGTAATGGAGTAAGTACACTCCGCTTCAAAGTTAAAATCGAAAATCTATTTCTTCCGTAAATAAACTCAGTAATACAATTCGTGGCTAAATGTTAAATCGATCGAATTAATGGATACTCTCGTGGAATTAGAGAAATGAAGGATGTACTATAATGGTGTTAGTATGCTTTACTTCGTATGGTCGAGCTGCCATTAGTCAGTAGGTAACAAGGGTTAGCCAGCTCGGTATATTTGCGGCAAGATCGACGTTTATTGATAGGCGACCTAATAATGGGCGCAAAATCAGCTTTCCAACAATGAGGATCAACTTTGTGCGAACAGCACGGTTTTATCCTATACCCATATATATATATATATATATATATATTCGGGTCAAAAAAAGAGTCAACCGACCGAAGAAGTGAAAAAGAAAAAAAAAGAGAAAAAAAAGATCAACCCTCTACGCGCACGTACCCCTAACTTTTTTCTACTACTTTTTTTCCACGTTTTTAGAAACGGCCGAATTATGCCGCCCACTTCTATCGTTTCTCCTCCGAAGTTCTTTCTTCCCCTTCTCTCACTCCCCACCCCCCCCGATCTCACCCTGCCACCCTTAGTCTCGTCTCACGTCGATAATCGAACCCTCCCGTTCGCAGCGAATCTTTTTTTCGCGACTTTTCAATAGGAACATCGTACGGCTGTTAACGTCTACTCGGCCATTGTACGAAAAGTCTCGTGTCATCAGTCATTTCCTTCGATCGGGGCTACCGACAATAATATGGCGTAATAGAAACGGCATAATGGCCAATGGGCTTGTGTCAGGCATTTCTCTCTCTCTCTCTCTCTCTCTCTCTCTCTCTCTCTCTCTCTCTCTCTTTCTCTATCTTTCTCGTTCTGACACGAAATCGAGAATTTTATTATGACACATTGGCGATCATTATACGCGTGGCTCTTCTAACCCTCGTTCTGTAATCTTTTACGTAATCACTTTTCCGCGTATTTATCGTATAATATGTTCTTCCACGATCATGGAAATGTAAATTAATGGGTAAAGCAACGTGTCGAGTCATGACCAATTCTAACCATTAGATTTAGATTTAAATATAATATAATATATCGGTGATGCATACAGTATGGTCGAAGAAAAAGAAGAAGAAGAAGAGGAGAAAGAAAAAATAAAAAGAAAAAAGGAAAAGATATAAATTCATCGATAGAAATTTGTTCAATACTATGGCATAGATTATTTTTATACAAGTTTTTGTTCACAGTCCTTTCCACAATTGGATTTTAAAAAAAGGGAGACTGTGTGAGTTTAAAGGAACGTTCAACGGCTGTCACGAACGTGGGCGTATACTTTTTCAATCTCCAGAAAGAATTATTTTTTTTCGAGTAGTAAAGCTTAAATCTCTCGTTTTTTTTTTTTCCTTTCATTTCTTTTTTCTCTTTTTTATCTTTTTTTTTTCTTGTTTTCCTCCGCTGTCTTTCACCCTACCTCTTCGCTTAGTAGCAACCGAATATAATCTCCGTAACGCCATCGTGGCCAGCATTTTTGCCGGAGGCGTCGGGGTTACTAAAAGGCACACTCCGATGTTTGACCAAGCTGTGCAAATATAAACGAACATCGTGTATATCCGTATAAGAGAGGAATACAATTCGAATGTGCTTCCACAGCCTCCCTGTTAGCAAACATTTTAACAGGATTAAGGCACACTTACTAAGGCTAATCTGGCACAAATAGACCTATGGGAAACCACATAGTTTAAGTAGCCTGTCATAGAGTCCACTCTCGGTTTTGCGTAATTTACCGTACATGATCACAACGGTACTATATATTAAAACATTGAGAATCGTTTTAACAAAACTTTTCATGATCAAGGTGAGAAAAATGATTTCATCGACACCGATCGAGTTTTCTATCTAATTACGAGCACATTATAATCCAACCGTTTATCCAATTATCCTTTATATCGTCCATAATCGAAAAGTAATGTATGATATAATAATAAATGTTTCCAATAAATCCGCGATATGAAGTTACGCCGGTGTGTAACGCGTTGTTTCTGTAATCGTGCAATTATTGCCGTTAATTAATTTCTCTCTTGCCGATTTTACGCTAATTTAATTTTTACCCGCGGAGAATTAATTACCATTTTCTCTCCGTTTCTCTTTCTCTCTCTCTCTCTCTCTCTCTCTCTCTCTCTCTCTCTCTCTCTCTCTCTCTATCTCTCTCTCTCTCTCTCTCTCTCTTTCTCTCTTACTTTTCAAACGCGGAGAATTGATACACTTGCGATGCGCGCGCGTGTTTCTCTCTTTCTCTCTTTTCCTCTCTCCTTTCTCCTCTCCCTCGCCTCTTCTCTCCTCTCCTCTCCTTGCCACGGTATAAACAGAATACATGGCACACACGGTGAAAACCGTTTCCAGCCGATGCAAATACTTTCGAAGCGATGCACCGGTAATGTATTCTCTCTATCTCTCTTTTTCTTTCAAAAGGGATAGGGAGTGAAAAGGATAGGAAGAGTATTTGCAAACTGAATCTTTGCGGTGAGCGCGCTCTCGCACGTTCTCTCTCTCTCTCTCTCTCTCTCTCTCTCTCTCTCTCTCTCTCTCTCTCTCCCATACACACACTCACTCTCTTTTTCGTCTAACTTTTTGTCCGTCACCGCTTGTTGGCCGAGCTTGCAGCGGCTATTATACATTCAAAATATTATCTTTACATGCGCGTCTACTGTGTAAATGCTATATGGAGAAAAAGCTACGGCGATCGGATCGGTGGATATTTATTTAGAATGGCAATAGAATGTCGGTGTCTCGTAGACACGTCGCTCTCGTAGTCCCTCTCATTCTCTCTCTCTCTCTCTCTCTCTCTCTCTCTCTCTCTCTCTCTATCTTTTTCTTTCTCTCTGTCTATCTATCTCTTTTGTATAACGCCGACGTTCGATCATTCTTGCTCGTTATACATAGAAAAAAAATATTTAACCCTTCGCCCTAACTCCATCGCAAAACGTATTCAACGCTGTTACGCTCTTTTTTACTATTCTTTTCTTTCTCTTGCTTTTGTCGTAGTCCAAACAAATCAGAATAACAAGAAAAGAAAAAAGAAAGAGAGAGAAAAAAGAGAATTTACACATAGAAAAGAATAAGGAAAAAAGAAAATGTTCGTTATCCCGATACACGGCGATAACGAAAAGGTAGAGCGCAACTTAATCCGAGCAGACAATAAATCATACACTTAATCGATTTCAGATACCGAAACTGCTCCTCTTTCGGCGAAACGCAGAAGTTCGGCTTTATAACGGTGGTATAAGGAGAACGCGCATACTCCGTCGACGATAACGAAGCTGTCGATGAATACTACGCCATATACACCATCGTAAGAACCTCACGCATCGCCAGCGATGAATATAATAGCCTCTAATGGAATATTACCGCCACTCGCAACTAACTCCCTTCATCTCCCTCTTTCACTCTCTCTCTCTCTCTCTCTCTCTCTCTCTCTCTCTCTATCTCTATCTATCTATCTATCTATCTATCTGTCTCTATCTCTCTCACTCTATCTCTATCTCACCGTCGTTCACTATTGGAACACGCCTGCTGCACTCATAGATGTCCATTAATCACGGACATAAGCAGGCGACTAATTGTTGGCTTGCCCTAGGAGTGCTTAAGAGAGAGATGGAGAGAGAGAGAGAGAGAGAGAGAGAGAGAGAGAGAGAGAGAGAGAGAGAGATAGAGAAAGAAAAAGAAAGAGAAAGTGAGAGAATGAAGAAGAATGGATAGAAAGGCATAAAATCGTATCCCCGAGTAAAGAACGCACCCCTTGCACAAGGTACGATTCTCAACCGGAGACTTTGTAGGATCACGCTGTGAAAAGAGTGATCGTGGATCGTGCGACGGGATGTGACTCGACGATTTGACGAGATCGTTTGTTATTTTTTTTTCTCTCTCGATACATCGATAGTATCCGATTTACCATCATAGAAACGCTTCCGCAATGTTATACCTATCATGAGAACGTTGTTTGATCTTTCCGTAACTTTGTTGATTCTTAACTTGTTTGTTTTCTGTTTAACTCGCACGAAATCATTTTCGTCTTCTTTTTCTTCTTTTCTAGAATTTCTCTTCGGATCGGTGAAATAGAGGATAGAAAGAGACGTATAAGAAAATTCTCATAAAAATTTGAGAAAAATTCGATATTTCGGCATAAAACTGGGTAAAAATAAGTTCGACCCTGAGAAGGACAATCGTTGGCTTGCAACGTCAGTCGGAAGCTGGCACAAAGGTGCAAAGGGATATATGTATAGATAGAAATCAACGCGAACAGTGTGGATCCCATAATCCATCATCGCACGCCTATTCGTAGGACAGAGAGACGATCTGTCATCCACTTTCGTTTCGTTGCATCAGTCCATCCTGGTTGAAACATTTTTCTCGACGATCCGGACCAGAAATTTTCTAATTCGAACAAAAAGAAAATTAGAAGTTTGCCTGTCACCAATGGGATCTATTATATCATAACGAAAGAAAGACGTGTCCTGATGAAACGAATGTATCCTGCCTGTTCCTTTGCAATATTCCTTGTAAATTGTTTACTTTTGTAAATAAAATCGACAAAAGAATATTTTTTCTCCTATTATGTGTTTCCTTATTCATATTAATCAACTCTGAAAAATTTTATCCCTTTATTCCACGTTTTCTGGCAAACTCAAAACGGAGTTACCATAAATACGATCCACCCACGCGTTCAGCCCACAAAATCCGAAAGGAAAGATCGTTTGCTTAAAGAGCCGTGAAGGGCTTTGCATTGAGGATTCACTGAGGAAATACGACTTTAATGGCGGTGCTTCTACGACCAATGCACTGTGTGTATGCAAAACGTTACTATGCACCTATATACATACATATATACATATATATAGATACACACACATACATACACGCGCACGCGCGCGTATAGAGCGCTACGATCTAGGTAGATAGGTATACGTAGGTATCCTATACCTATACATATCAACGAATGCGAGAGCTGTTAAACGCACTTGAAAAGACGGAGATCTATTTGTCATTAGATCGTACGCCGAGAAACGCGCGAATCTATTCTCTACCTCTTCTCCCCTATCGTTGCGCCTCGTTGCACATCCATCGTACGGAAGAAACTCAACGCTAATGACGTCAATTCGTTCTACTTCGAACTGCCAGTGTCGTTATTATTCTCCGAGTTTCTTGCCAAATGCCTGCTCGATCACCGTTTCGCTTCGTAAACGATTTCGCGTCTTCTCGCACCTGGTGAACCAAAATGCCGATCTTTGTCTGCTTCGATCAATATCATTGGGATCTTACAAACGTCTAGGTATATTCCGATATTCTATAATATCAACAAACAATAAAATAATTCTTATATTTCGAACGTCTTCCATGTTATCTCGATGCACACGAATTACGAAGAAGCGTCGTGTTGGTTAATCGTCAATGATAAAAATAATAATAAAAATAAAAAAAGAAAATAAAAATAAAAGAAACTGGAACTAGTACCGTTTGAAATGGCCACACCGAAAGTTATAAGTTCGAGGGTCACCACCCGGTATCACCGGTGACAATAGAAGAGACGTGACGATCCCATCGCATGTCTCATCCTCTCTTTTGACCACCCCTAAAAAGTTCGCGCTTAATATTATTAAATTGGAGGACAATGGTGTGGGCCTCTGGCACGCGGCGTTTAAGCGATTTTAATAACATTTCACGGGGATTTTTTTAATAATATGATAATAAAGCGAAATGAGAGAAACGCTCGAGAGAGATTATTATCATTCTGTCACGCAGCTTCCGTTCCTATCGCACTTCTTTCTCTTTTTCTTTCTTTGTCAGCTTCCATCTGCCTTCTCTTTCACCCTTACATAGCAATTATTCCCGATGCGACTTACCCTTCGGTTTCTCACCCTCTAACTCGACTTTACTTTCTCTTCTTCCTTTTCATTTCTTTTCTATTCCTTTTCTTTTCGTACTGTTTCCGCATTTCGCGGAACCCAAATCGATAAGTCCATTCCATTAAAACTCTTTGTCGTATCGCTTAATACGATTTATAGATTTGTATCTTCCCTTTCGACGTAGAAATAAATAGAAAATGATTTTATCGATCGATACGAGACTTCGTAGTTGAACGTAATCGAATATTTAACTTCGAAGGAGTTCTACGTTTTGCTTTAGAATTGCTCGTCGTCCACCTTTCATGGTTTCGCGATGCTTTGTACGGCATAAAAGGAGTGACGCCAGAGAACACGGTAACTATTATGGGTTAGAGAATGGCGATATTTTACGCTCGGTAAAGCACAGCCCATCGGTCGAGTCACCCCGATTCGTTCACAATAGGCCGGGTGGTTAGATGCCCTAGGTGTCAACCCAACTTCGTTTCGTACGGGTGGTCTCGATACTCTTCTTCTCGCTTTTGTCCTACTCGACTTGAACTTCGAAAGGGTTGTCTTTTATTCCTAACTCACGACATTTTCTTTTCTTACAATACGAGACACGAAACTCCGTCTGTTTTATTCAAAAGTCTTTTTATCTGTAAGTATGAATTTCCTTTTTTTCCTTCTTTTTTTTTCTATTCCCTGTGAACACATTTGAAAAAACATCGTTAATGTTCCGAGAATAGTTTCTCGGGACACGTAACTCTCTCGAGGAACATGCAACGAAGCAGATAGAGCTTGAAAATATTAATCTCTTGTCGGGGTAAATGTATTTTTCAAAATTTCAACGCGCCGTTCTATAATGCTCCAATAGTTAATGCGGAACCATTAGTCAAACGTCGGGATTCGTGCACACGAAAAGAGAAATTTCGATTTTAAATCGCTACATTTATCATGCAAGCAGGCGCATATGACACCGTTCTGATTTTATTTTATATATTTCTCTCTCTCTCTCTCTTTCTTTTTCTTTCTATTTCTCTTTCTTTCCCTCTCGTTTCGCGCGTTAAACCCCTTTTTCGATCGTACAGCTATAACCGGCTACAAGTTCTGAAACGTTCTTCTCCTTCTATAAAACTAGTTCACTCTCGACACTGCGATACTCCATGTTGGATAAAACATTTGTCGTAGGAAAGAGAAGATGAATTAAAGTTTAAATTTAATCAAGTAAGTTAACTTTCTTTAAATCTCCTTATCTTAATAAAAATTAAAATGTAATGTAGAATAAAAGAAACGAAGTTTATTAAATAATACTACGTCAAACTCTATCGTACGATTCTAAAAAGAATTATGTCACAGAATGATCACCAATACCTAATCTAAAGGCTATACTTGTCTCATAAAATTCTCTTTCATCCATCCATCCATCCTCGTAAACATGCTATCAGAAAATAATAAAAATGCCGAGGGAAATAGGTTTGAGTCCGTACCCCGAGACTATAGCGCACCGGGACCGCTCGTAAATTTTGGTCCACGATTTACTCGTCTATTTATTTCTCCTTTAGAAAATCTATCGTTATATAAGTTTCTGCGAGCGATTTCTGCCACCGTGCACGGAGTTCGGGAAACGAACTGAGAAAAAAAATATCACTTCGTTTGAATCGTTCTAAACCGAATGGAAAACTATTATCGAAATAAATCGCATCTTTTTTTACCCTTTCTCTCTCTTTTTTCTTCTATCTTTTTTTCTTTTTCTTCTTATTTGAAACAATTTCCGTATATTTAAAAAACTTGAACGAGACCGTTCGATTTATCACCGAAATATTTCGTTATTTAAAGCACAGAGACAAAAATTGAATATTCAGCGAGCCCATCTTACCGACGATCATGAAACACATGGTCCGTTACGGTAAACAACGATGCAATTGACTCGTGACTATCGAAATGTAATGAATATGGAAAATAAATATTTTATCAAGGTACATCGATTTCCTCTATCGATCGTTTCACCGAACAAATATCTATAAATTTCTTCGCAACTGTAATTTCTACGCATACACATGTATACACATATACATACATATATATATATATATATATATATATATTTACATAGTGATATATATGTGTATTATGTGTAACATATCTTTGAGAACGTAGTTGACTCCAGGAATTCAAAGGACAGGTCGATCCTATCTCAACACACAAGGAACACGTATGCACAAATAGAAAAGTGTTTAGCAACTGAAATAGAGAAGAAGGGGTGAGCTCCCCTCTTGGACCTCGGAGATAACTGGGCGTAACCCCCAAAATCATCTTACAAGTGTGCTCATGTATACGGCCGAGAGGGTCTACAGGATAAAACGAGGTCTGATTTATTTATCGAATCATAAATTACCAGAGTTACAATACGATGCAACGTGCAAAACGCACAACTCTCTCTCTTTCTTTTTCTCTTTCACTCTCCCTCTGTACCTCTATATCTGTCTCTCTTTCTACCATCCTAGAGCAGGACTGTTAGCGAGGGACCGAGAGGGTAAACGTAACGTGTGTTTGCGTTGCGTGCTCGACCGGAAACACGATTTATACGATGCAAATTAAACGTACTCACTGCTATTCGTGCGACGAAAGTCTCGTTGGACGTATTGTTATTATCATTATTATTATTATTAACATTTACATTATTATATCCTACATTTTCACTAAATATCTAGGATATCGAGATATTCTAGCAGTTTCAAATTTGTTAACAATTAAAATCTCTTATCCGCGTTTGAATCGCGATAACGCTAAAAGGATTTTAACGTCAACGAAAGAGATAATCTCAACCGTAACTTTCGAGGGAATAGAATTTATGCGATCCTAACATAATGGATCTCTCGTTTATGCTCGTTATTAGAGTCCTTTAAATACTTACTGATTCGCTAAGCGTCATTTGGGGGTTGATCTCATTGCATAGATTTGAAACAGACGGGGACCCCTTTTACGGCGGACCACTGAAATGCATTTAGAATGCAGACAGGAAATTTTCAACGGTAGCGTCTGCATGTCCGTCGATTGGTCACACAGGATAAGAGCCATAATCCGATTGCGGAGTGTAAAATCAATTATTCATTTTTCTCTCATAAGACCGAATGTATGCCTACTGCCTATTTTTTAAGTCAAAAAAAAAAAAAAGAAAATGGGAAAGAAAAATAAATAACAAAGAAAATCAACCATTTTATACTTACATTTTCATCGAGAATTGGAATACGCCCGAGAGTATATAAGGTACGATCGGCCTACCTGCAGATCCACAAAAATGGCTAATTCATAAGGCTCTCTATTAATATCGTTCCTTTTAGCACATCGTCGATAAACGTCCCGACGGCGAGAACATGTTGTGACACCGTTAAGGGGCGTTTTGGGGTCTGCCGTTTTGTGTATGCTCCCCTTTTAGACTTTTCGTCCTTACACCAGCGACGTATCAGCCTTTGACAAACGACCGACATTAATTTTAACCTAGTGAAATTTAAGTCGTCGAATCGGCACGAATCGTTCCCTACGATTTTTCGACTTGCCTTTTGTTCAATGCACTTTCAAAACGTCCAAATATTGGCGATTTATTTCGCATTTCATTTCTACCAATGTATACGTTTATCCGTATAACCGTAAATAATAATGGCATTGTAATGAAAACAAGAAGAGTTAGTTAACAGAGTATCTCTCAACGAAAATAAAATGCATTCGCGTCGATACAGGTAAATATAATGATTTTATACGATATAATCGCTAACCGATAAGATTATGACGAGGGATAACGAATAACGCGAAAGTCATCGGTTAGATAGCCGTCAGATCGATGGATAAGGACTAAAAATGGCGTGCGCACGTACCAAGTGGAAATACGCTTGCAAAGGGTAGAACGACATTTGGAATTAAAAAATGGTGCCTTGGGCCGATGTCGCTCACAGTGATGCCACCGTGACAGCCAATGTAACGCACGAATTAACGAAATAATTGATTTTCATACCGTTTCGAAACGAACGACCAAATACAAAAGACCAAGCGAAAACGTTTGCCAAACCGAAAGGATATTTCCTCGATTTTCTCTATTCCCGAATATTTCAACGTTGCCCACGCGATCGGACCAGCCGCCTGAAAGCTCTCTCCGAAACATTTTTTTTTGCGTGTGCATTATACGCCCTGAGCGAATATCCCGTGAACCACCACGGACGACATATTGTAAATTGCCTTACAAAATTCTATCTGTTTTGTTTTTATTTTTTTTTCTCTTTTGTAGAAAAAAAAAGAAAATAAAAACATAAAAAAGGCACAATTTGCTAAAATTACTTTTTCAATCGAACGCAAAACACGATGTACTAATATTTTCGATAAGATTGTGTATATCGAGTTCGTATCTCGAAAATGGAACCCTAAATTCCGAGGCTATTGTACGCAGGTAAGCTCGTTTTTACGTCTCGTAACGTTAATGGGAAAAGCAAAAGAGATTATTCGTAGCTGGTCTGGTAATGTAAGCCGTCGAGCACGTTGCTATACGGTACTACGGTAGGGCTTACGTAGAGAAAGCAGAAGAGAAAGGAAAGCGAGACAGAGAGAGAGAGAGAGAGAGAGAGAGAGAGAGAGAGAGAGAGAGAGGGAGAGAGAGGGAGAGAGAGTGAGAGAGAGAATCTGGGAGAGAGAGAACAGATTTATATTTGAAATTAGATTAAGCTTCTGCGCTTGAAAGCTATATAAACGCCCCCCTCCTCTCCCCCGCCCCAACCTCCGCTCGCGTCGCTTACGTTCCTCATTCCACAATCCAAGGAGAGGGGGGAGGGACTCAATAAACCAACCACTCACTCTTTCTTCCTATGTCTCTCTCTCTATTTCGCAAGCCCGGCTTTTCTCTTTTACCCTCTCCTTTTCCTTCTCTATATCCATCTTTTTTCTTTCTCTCTCTCTCTCTCTTTCTCCCTTTCCTTTTCGTCTCACTTTCTCTCTCACACTATCGAAAACTTCGCTTTTCCTCCTTTTCTCGATCTCACAACCGATCCGTTCCTCTTTTCCTCCCTTCGTCTCACTTTCAAATCGTAACGCCATCCTTTCCACGTAATTCTCTCCTTCTCCTTCTTTATTTCTTCGTTCATTCTTCTTCCATTCCTCCTTTCATAGCAATTACCGGGGGGAGAGAAAGAGGGAAGTAGAAGGAGGGAAATAGAGTGAGGGAGGAGTTGGTTCTTTCTGACCGATCTTTCTTCCTCATTTTATCGTAATTCTCGTTATCTCGTTCTTCGGTCCATTCGCGTCATCTCATTCCGGCTTTCGATCGGCTCTTATCGTCGCTTTCTTAGAAATCCTTTCGCACCCTTTTTTTTACTTCATACACTTATTCTCACGCAGTCTATTATCAAAGAAATTCATCGAACAAAGAAAGAGAGAAAGAGAGAAAGATACTAAACGATTTAGGAGGAAAACGAAGCTTTTATAAGAATAATATTAGACATAATAAACCATTATAAGAAGTAATATTTAATTTTATAAATGAAAAACTTTGTATAATAAAGCAAGATCGTACAAATTGTACGTTCTTCCATGTAAGATGTTTTAAAAAACGATCGTACGATACGATAAAACAATATCCGCCACAACGTTCGTTACAAAAATAAATAGAAGTTTCCACACAAATATTTGTGGATATTTGTAAATCGAAGTAGAATAACATTGTGTTTTTGCATATCCTCTCCGATATTATCGCTTCACATTGGGGTCTGCAGCGCGCCAGCTCCCATACCGTAACCGTATCCTTGCGGTCCGAAATTTCTGATGTAGCATTCTACCGTAGAGACGAAAGGGTTGAAAAAAAAATATATATATATATATATATGTATATATACATATATTATATCAGAAATCAGAAAGAGTTATAGTTCTCATCGTTTAACTAACGTTTACAATAAATCTCCCCACAATTTTCTTGATAGGTCAAAGGTTCGAGCGGTTTACGACAGCAGAAGCAACTGAAGCAAATATTGTGATACGGCACACCGGATGCGATCTTGAAAAATAATATCGATAGGTATAAATTATTAATAAATTCAACATCACTCGTCCATTCTTCCTTTTTTTTTTTTAAGATCAAGTTCAAATCACATCACCTGCATTTCAGCTTGGTACACCTTCCGCCCGCAACGTTGACAATCCAGACCACCACCTAGGCATTCACATCCTGGAGGTAGCTTGGCCTTGCAACATGAATCAATTCCGTCGATATCGCAGCACGTAACATTGTCGCAACAACAATCTCCGTTGATAATGGTACGGCATGGTGGACTTCTTGACCTACACAGACGTTTGAAAATCATTTTTAGAGGTAGGAGGTCGGTACATAAGTTCTCTTACCGGCAGTAGCTCGGGCCACCGCCTCCCATGCAACATCCTCCTCGACTAGGTGGTCGACAACAGGGTGAAGCCGAAGGGTAAGGTCGCGGTGATGAGCAGGGTGTTTCGGCACACGGAGGAAATAATCGGCAAGATGGAATTGAACATTGTCGAGCTGGCATGCAAGTTTGACCAGGCTTACCGCATCCGCCCCGACAACCACTACCACAACATCCCCCACCACCACAACCTGGCAATTCTCCTTTACAAGGTGAACAACAATTTTTCCTAGGTTTCCTACAAACTGGTCTACATCCCGCGGGTGGACAACAACCTCTTTTATCGGCACAAGATAAACATTTATTATCGTCGATACAAGGGTCGCATTCCCTAGGAGGACATGATTCGAATTCTGTAAGTCGTTTACGGTAACAGCAACCTCTGTTATCTGGATTCTGGCAGGAAAAACATCCGCATTCCTCGCTAATTGGTATTTTAGCGCAACAACCTTCCGCCTTTCTCGATTTACGACAATTACTTCCTCCGTGACCTCCTCTCATACGATCGTCATCGTTATCATTTTTATCTTGAATATTGTTTGAAGAATCTTGAAGATTTCTATGAACGCAATTTGGCATATTCTTGTCAATATCGTTTTCGTCATCTTTGTCAATGAGATCGTTATCGTGACATGGTATTTGCGTTGTACCATCAAGATCGGAATAATTTAAATCTTCATCGTTTAAATCCTGATCAGGTTTTCTTAGATCCTCGGAGGAACGTATTGTTAGAATATCTGCCTTCGAACAATCATCGAGATTTCTATCGTCCAAGAATACTTTTCGATCATTCTGCATATCACGACAACGATCAACAGTGTTTTTATCTTCGCAGAAAGACACTCGGCGAGCCGATAATCGTGGACAAGGACGTGGCGTTGACGACACGTTGATTGAATTTTTATTATTTCCTTCCGTACTGGAAATACCTGCACTTACGATCTTCATTTTCACATTTAAGTGAACTATTATACTTTCAAATGAATCTTGATATGCTATCACTTATATTAGTTTAAACTATTACAAATTATATACCTCGTTTGCGACTTTTCCTCTTCTTCCCCACCTCCACGTAGTCTACTATGCTTCTTTAAATGATAATCTTTATTGCTTATCGATGATGCTTCTCCGATCGGAGAATCTTCGGTGGCGCAGTAACAACAGCAATGGCAGCAAGTGGAATTCTTGACGGAGATCGACGTGTTTAGGGTCGTTGAGCGAGGAAACGTTTTGATTTCTTTGGATGAAGTATTCTCCTTCGTGGAACGTAAAATGCTTGGAAAAAGTCGGGTGTAACAATTTCGACAAAATAATTCGCCACGATGCGTTGATACTGTACAACTGTCCAACAATTTTCGACAGTTGACTGTAAACGATTAAAAATAGGTTAGGCAAACGGCACAACGAAAGGAAAAAAAAGAAAATTCGAAAAAAGATATTTTTATTTGTAATATAAATCGATATAACTTACGACAAGAAAAACAGAACGTATGCCAAACTTTTCCAAGAGCCAATCTTTCTTCCGCGAAATAAACTTCGCGATGACAACGTGCACAAACTCCGGGCATTTATCTTCCTTGTTAATCGCGTATGTGCATGTATATCATCATCACATTTCGAATTTTGTGTATTTTATACGAAAGAAATAAAAAATATATATATATTATCGATAATACACGCCGAAGATCTTAAAACATTTTTTCACTTATCTTTTTGAAAAATAACGAATGATATAAAGTTGGTTCGAAATGGATACGGTTGTATTTCGATTATCGAGTAATCGATTTATCTGAGTAAATATAATTATAAATATAAAGATATTCATCTAAGTATATATATATATATATATATATATATATATTATTTGTAAATAGTAATCAATTCATCGTCCTCTTCCCATCATCCCGTAACTTTTCATTGATTTTTATATTAATTCCTTTTTATTTTATACGAATTAATATTGCTCTTCTTTCACATCTTTAGCATTCTTATTAGCACTATTCAATCTGCCATATTTTATTAATAATTACTGTAATTGATTAATGCTTGAATTTATAAGTAACCTTTAAAAAATATTTATCAAGACAAAATCATTATTTTAAATTTGTTTCAAACATTTTATAGGAAGAGGTAAGTAGATTTTTCTATGTCATCGTTTTTAAATAGTTAATAATGAAAACGTTCAATATTTGCTTATAAAAATATCACAAAGAAAAAAATGGTACCACCCGAAATCATTTGTATTTAAACATTTGCGTTGTGTTTCTTTAAGAAATTATTTTATATAATTTTATCTGATCTGTTTATCCATCTGCTGAAATATTATTAGAAATGTGTAATTTAGATAGTATAATATTTAACTACGATTAGAAAAGAAACATTATGGAAAAAAATTGGAATATGGAGTTATTTGCTCGGTAGTACTTGCGTTACATGTTTTACAATTAGATTTCAATAGATCGCATGTAATATCGACCCAGATTTCATCACGTGGAGATTGCTGCATATTGAAATCCACGTGCTAAAATAACATATTAATTAATCGCGTTTAATGAATCTTTTATCGATCCGATCATAGTTGAACCGAGGTTTCATCAACCACGATTTTTCCTTAACCTACTCGTGCGTCAATGCCTAAATTCTTTACTAATTATTAAAAAAATTTTTGGACAGTTCTATACAACTATCATGACATAATTAATTGACATAATCTTTACATATAATTTGTATATCTCGGAAATATACAAAGTACATGTATTTTACAATCATTACTACGTTACACTTATAATTAATATATTGCGTTATTGATAAATCTAAAGTTGGAGATTTATAAGTTAAGTAACGTAAGTAATTCACAATTAAATGCCGTTTTACAATTATTAGGACTCATTCATGAATCAACGCAATATATACCCAGGCTTTTAAAACTATCTTAATTACTAAGTGGCAGATAATTAACCGATCTGCCATCCTTGTCTTAAATTAGCTGTAAAAATAAGTTGATCTAAGAACTAGAACTTTTGATAGAAAAAGTGTTTATTTCTTCTTTATTTATTAAAATTAGGAATACCTTATAATGAAACATATCTTCCAGCAGATTATAGTTGCGAACTCCATTCTTCTTTCACTGCTATTAATTATAAAATAATTGACTTAATGTTTAAACTTAATCTACACTTTATTGAAAAAAATAAATTAATACTCGAATATTCTTAAATATTACAAACAATTATTTTAATTCAATCGATTATTTTAAATCGTACGAGTAACATCTGGACATATACATAGATGACAACGTAGAAAGCATAGGGAGGAGAAACGAGAATTAGTTTATTAGAAGTTGAAAATCTTGATCTAAAAATAGATTAACTTATTCTAGGGCCTACTGGCTATGACTCTATAAGTCTTTTTGTTTTCTTTAGCAATGACTCTACTTTACTTTTTTCTTTCAAAAACAATGACTCTATTGAGACTTTTCATTTATGAATAAAATTTAATATTTAATTAAGTTTACATGTAACAATAATCAGAATACTTTGGACGATTCCTTTTAACAGGTGACTATTTTTATTAAAGAACAAGCTCATGATCTACTACTTGTTTTCCAGAATCTATCCATCACGCTTGTCTTCTTGTTCATTTTTTAATACATCTATATCAATATATCGAAGTAAATTGCGATTGAATAAATTAAGTACGAAGCAATGCATGTGACGTAGACCACATCACATGCTTCTCTAACGAAATTGGGTAAATGGATGCCCGATTTCAACACTAACATATAACACGAACAAATAAGAACAAGAAGTGCTTAATTATTGCACTATTAATGAATCGAACCGATAAAGAAACAAGAAGACCCTATCTTGAGCTATTAATAATAAGTATGCATAATAGATATGAACAATGAAAACGCACAGATAATTAAAAATATACCATTCGCGAGTGAATCCAAAAGAGGAATTACTCACGGTCATGCTCGTGAATAATTTATTTAAAAAATTACAACCAGTAATTCATGCCGATTCGGACCTTTCGTCCTTGGCATTAGTGAGCACTGGAGGGACTTTAAATTTGTTCACTCACTACTTAAGAAGTTCTGCGATGGCTCCAAAACACTCATTCGCAATGTAACTCCTAATTGAAGGAGGATGATCCATAGAAAGTTAAAAATGAAGTATCTCAACATCGTTGTAAACTGGTAAGGTACGATCACAATGGTGATCTGTAAAAAGATTATAAACAAATTTATATTAAATTTAATGCAATACAATAACTATAAACTTATTAGGTATAAAATTTACAAATTTACTTACCAATATTATTTTATAGAAGAAGATGTGTAAATTTCTCGATCATCTTCATTGATGTACTGATTCTAATACGCGACACTCAGTAAAAGGAAAATTAATTCAGTTGATTTAAGTCCATATTTTTTAAAAATTTAATAAGCGAAACGCGGACGACTTTAAACGAACGAACGAATGAATATAAAAAATCCTACTAACTCGCGATTTTTATTTCATTTAAACGATTCAACATTCCATCTGTTGCCACGCTCACGATTGTAATGAAGATCTGAAATAGAAAAAAAATTAAGTTATTGATATCAATATTATAATAAAAGATTTTTTAAATTATTAACGAAATGTTTTAAAAAGTAGTTTAAATACTGAAATTTTTGTTGATCCTTTACACGATGAGCATCCCACCTCAGGATCATAAAGAATATGCATTAACAATGACTCAGAAGTAAACTCGATTGTAAATATCTAAAAAAAAAATACAAATTCCTATACCATCCTATGAAATAATAAAATTTCTATAATATTAAATTAATCGTGATAAATTTAGAATAAAAATGTTCTGTAATAAAATACTTAATTAAAACGAAATTAATCAATGTTTTCGTAGACCTGTACTCATCCAAATAGTATATAGGAACAAAAAAGAATTTTTCTCTTATATTGAGAGAGTTCGAACGCTCGACTGTTTTTGTTTTGATTTCGGTCGAAGAATTTCTTGGAAATTCACACAAAGAGAGATTAAACAATTCCATGCCGTATATTACCTATGTCTCTCTATTAAATCTCGCTCTATTTTATTAAAAGACTGTGTGAGTATATATGTGTATATCCGTAGATGTGTTTGAGTATGTGTTTATACCTATATATATATATATGATCGTATATGAACATCGAATATAATACAAGATATCGATCGATCACAACTATTAATGTAAAATTATTGATCAAAGCATTATTAAAAAGCGAGAGACGTACCGATATTGTAAAAATAAAGCAGGAAAATTGAGAAAAATAGTACGACGCAATAGCTCCCCGAGAGGTCTACGAGAGACCGATTTTATTTTCGCGAATATCTTTTTAATGCGATAATGCCCCTACTTGCGAATGCAGCCTCGTGAAATCACGCGTTTAGCTATTGATTGATATATAGGAAGAATATGTAGGTTAGAAAAAATCTACTAATTACTTGTAATTATGAAGAGCGACGAAACACAGTGTACACTTGTCCTTACGTCCAAGATGACGACGAGACCACTAGCAAAAAAAGGAGGTGGGCCCCGTAATTAGATTACGTAATAATACTACAGGTACAATGCGAGTCAACTTAAGTATTAATTTTTTTTCAATTAAAAATAGTAAAAACGTAATATAAATATGTAGAAGTATGATAAGCAAGAAAAATGTAATTAATTCGAATTGTAAATACAGATAACAATTTTCTAATGAAATAATTACATTTTCTAAAGATATAAAACAATAAAAAACATACACGCATGTATCACGCATATGTAGTTCATTCCTATGCTATTTATATTTAAATATTTTAATAATTAATGAATAAATCGAATAATTCGAAGAATTTATGTATATACATATATATACAAGTAAATACATAACATAATACGTGAAAACGTCTCATTTGTAAGTATTTGAGAAAAATAATACATTGTCGAATTTTTATCTACAAATATAGAATAATACATCATTTATAATCGAAATAATGTATCATGTTTCGGAAATGCTCAACTATCAAGAAAAATAAAAGAAACTGAAACAATATATATATATATATATATATATATATATATATATATATATATATATATATATATATATTTATACCACGTAAACGTCATATATATTTCACACACTATTAACCTATATAAATTCCAAAATTGAACTGACATACTAACCTATAAAAATTCCAAGAACCGAACTGGCATAATGACCTATATAATTTCTTAGAAAATATCTGTTTTCGATGCGAAAATGAACCACGGAAAAGATTTTCGTATTTATGCACGCAGACAGTGCACCATGCAGACGAATGTCGAGCTCGACGAATGTCACAACGCGACACATTTATAATAAGTATTTTCTTACACACAAATATATCTACGTATACAAGTATAAATTCTTAGAAAAGTCCAAGCTTACAATCATATTATAGGTATGCAGGTTCTGATTTTTTTCTTCTTCAATTAATTATTGAAGAAATATTTAAAAAATGAAATTTACTTACCGGATAAATTATCGATTCTTTACACAATTAATATCCTTCTGCTCTAGAATCACAAAGAATAATGTGTTTGTGTGTATGTGTGAATCTATATAAAAATCGAATTTAATACAAGATATCGATCGATCACAATTATCAATGTAAAATAATTGATCAGAACATCGTTAAAAAGTGAAAGAAGTATCGATATTAAAATAAAACTGAAAAATTTAAAAATAAAGTACAACGCAATAACTGCTCGGGGTATCTATGACGCAAATTTTATTTACGCGAATCTCTTTTAAACGCGATGATGCCCCCTCTAACGAATACTGCCTCATTAAAAGCGTGTGTTTAACTATCGATTGATATATAGGAAAAGGGTGTACTTTAAAAAAATCTGCTAATTACCTATAATTAACGTGGACGATACGGACTCGTCTCTGTCTGATACAAAATGAAACACTAATGGCGTCATCCATACTGTAAATATGGTTAAACGAATTGCGCGGCGCATGCGCATTACGTCACTTTATAAATATTACTTGTTAAAAGACCATATTAATTTATCTTAATATTTTATTGAAAATTATCATGGAATATAATATCAAATCGTAAATGAAATAATTGAAGATTGTTATCAATCGTTTTATTATGATAATGGACAACTATTTTTATATTAAGGTACCTAAAACAAGTTTTCGTCACAGAAACGTAGATTCCTGCGACAATTCTCTTTACTTCAAGAGTCAAAAATTATTTTATTAATAAATAGAATAATCAAAGAATTTATCTTTTCTTATGATTAACCTCTCTTATAAATGTTTAGAAAGAATAACATTTTATATATAATGCCAACCAAAAAGACTAACTTTTTCCTGACTTTGACTGCTATCGAACCAATTTTTGAAAAGTTTTTTTTTTCATACCGACGAAAAAACATCGAAATTCTCTCTTTCCATACGAGTTAGATTAAGGAATGTATACTTCCGATAATTTTGTAATTATTTAAACAATGTATAAATACGCAGAGTACAATAAACTAATATTTAAATAATAGTTCATTCGCTTAATCATTGAAAGGACGAAAGGTCCGAATCGGCAAAGGTGATTGGTTGTAATTAATCAGTAGAAAAACATTAAGCGATCTCGAATAACTACTCTTTATTGAAAATTTCTATAACTTTCTATAACTTTCAGTTTAGCGACGTTACTGATATCTTTTACAAGAAATTTTTCTATCTCTGTTTTGTTCATCTTTTCCTTTTCGTGTGCGTATAAAGCGATTACGATTTATTACGAAGTATTTTAATATTATTTTTAGCGTAACTGCGTAGTTTTCTCAATTTCTAGATTTCTTGGAAAACTGAAAAATATCAGATCGAAATGTATATGAAAATCGTATATAAGAAGAAATACTATCGAACACAATTAGTCAATGAAAGATTATTAATTAGAGTATCGTTAATAGACGAGAAAGTATCGATATCGCCAAAATAAAAACAGAAAATTCAAAATAAAAAGCGTCCCCTGAGGATACCGATTTTATTTGGCGGATATCTTTTAAACGATATGATACTACGATTTGCTAACATTAACGCGTGGAAATCATGTTTTTGGCAATCTATTGATATATAAAATAGATGTGTACGTTATGATCTCTAACAGTACCTACAAATTCGAAAGAGCGCTGATTGGTTACGTTGAAGTGAGTGGGGACTCTTCACACGCATGCGCAGTGCGTTATCTTGCGTGTATTGTGCGACTATATATAGACATATGTATATATGAATTAATTTATTAATCTTTATTCATAATTAAAAAGTAATACTCTATATAAAATCTAAGAGCCAAAAAGCCATTAGAAGTTTAATTAATCTATAACATAAAATTAGATAAGTATTTTCTTGTTTATTAATTTAAATAGATTCTTGTTTCACACACATATACATACACTAGCTTGCACCACACGTATGTAAATTCTCTTTTCACTGAGTGAAACAAAAATACATAAAAAAGAACTAAATAAAAATAATTTCCAAATGAAATAATAAATAAATAATATTTCAATATTGAAATTTATCAAAACTTATTAAATAAATAATTGTTAAAGTATTTTTGTTAAACGTGTAAAAATAAAAATTTTTAAAAATCAAAAAATAACGATGAAATTGAGCCATTGAAAGTTTGACATTGAATAACTGAGCTACAATTACACATCGGACAATGTACGATCATTAATTTTTATAGAACAAATGGTTACGAAATCAATAAACATTTCGTAAGAGAAACGAAACGTGCGATTTGTAGATAGACTTCTCATACTCGATTAACATTACGTGCATTACTTTTTTTCACCTACCTAAAACAATTCATTATAACAATAAACTGATAATAATATTATTTAGAAGAAAGTCACAGATATGTTTAAGTCGCGTTACAATTCTTTATCTTTTGTTTATCTTGCCACATTGTTCTTAGGTTAACAAGGTCATAATTAAGACTTGATAACGATCATGCTTCGTCATACGTCAGGACATTCAAAACAGGCTTTTATTTGTGTGAAGACTACTCTTGAAAATTATTTTTTTTTATATATGATTTTTTCAAAGAAAATAACATCTTTCATAAATCTGAACAGATAATCTCGTGTAGAAAACCTTTATCTTTCAAATTAGTTCTTGATCACTAAAATCAAAAAAATATTGCAACAATGACAATTCATGACATAAATCCTTACAAAGGTATAGGAAGAGAGAGAAGCCTTTTAAACGAATCATGTTCCGCGCGTTCTGCGCGTGAGTACAGTTATGTATATGCGCATTCGCAGCGAACGTCAGGTGATAGCGCGAGTGGCTCTGTGATTCAAAGAGGTTAAGGGACTATTTGGAAAGAAATGGCAGCGATAAAGGGCCTCGCTAGGAACATCCCTTATTTGAAACAACAATTTGCGGCCCTTTTAGGAAATACCAGTACCAGCGTAAAGTTTATATGCATCGTAGTTCTATTTTCGTACTGCCTTTCTTTCTCCCCAGAAGCAGTACGCGCTCTTAGCGTGACACCAGGTTATTTGATACCACCAGCTTTTTGGATCTGGACAGCCTTCACTTTTTGTTTTCTTGAAATACACTTTTGGGAAGTATGTGCTGACGTTGTGACTGTTGGTCTTTGTGGGAAATTGATAGAACCTCTTTGGGGTGCTATGGAGATGATGACCTTTTTTGCGGTTGTTAACTTTGGAGTAGCCGTACTCTCAGCACTGTTTTATTTATTTCTTTACATGTGCACCAATGATACCGATCTATTATTCGACATACATATTCATGGCCTGACAGGATATATCGCAGGTATTTGACAATTACTATGAGAGGATAAAAAGTATGGAAAAGTAAGTACACAAGAACAATTTTACCTCAGTTATATATATATATCTTTCAGGTGTTGCAGTGGCAGTAAAACAGATTATGCCAGATCATATTTTAATAAAGACACCAATTGGAAAAATTACTAATAGGAATATACCTTTAATGGTTTGGATAGTTGGACTAACACTTTGGTTA
This sequence comes from Dolichovespula saxonica, assembly GCA_911387935.1. Taxonomy (NCBI): domain Eukaryota; kingdom Metazoa; phylum Arthropoda; class Insecta; order Hymenoptera; family Vespidae; genus Dolichovespula; species Dolichovespula saxonica. The sequence goes on along the minus strand of OU426998.1, from coordinate 7,704,724 downwards.
ATAGGATTATTGGAAGGCACACATCCAACTATGTTTCTAAGTGGATTATTAGTTTCTTGGACTTATCTTAGATTTTATCAGAGACATAATAATGGAACTAGAGGAGATATGGCTGATAATTTTACGTTTGCAAGGTGATCATTTAAAATAAAATTTATCATTATATTAATTTCTGTTCTGTCAATATTATGATGATATCTATTACAGTTTTTTCCCAAATGTATTACAACCTCCAATAGCAGTAGTAAGCAATACTGTACATGGTTTCTTTGTACGCATTGGACTGTGTCGAAAAGTAGTTAGAAGATTTGATATGTCAAATGCGCCACCTGGCTTGGTAATTAATCTTCCTGGAATTGATCCCCATGATAGTGAAAGACGCAGGTTTGTATACAGCTAATTGTATCATATAAATACTGAAAAAGATGAAATGCCGAAAGATAACAGAAGTCTACTCTATTCAAATAATTATATTTATTTGTTAATCAAAATATTAAATTTTTTATCATTTTTCAGACAAATAGCACTTAAAGCATTGAGTGAAAGATTAAGCAAAGATCATACAAAACCATGGCAACAAGATCGAACTAAAAAACATTCTCCTATACCACCTGCGATCTCTATACCAATTCCAGAATCTTCTACACCTAAACCACTTGCATCTCCTCTTATTCCACAAGTTAATGTCAATATACACAATCATCCTTCTACTAATACGTGATTACTTGATGCAGACTGATTTCAATAGGTTTATGTGTAAATACATTAAGAAGCTTCTAAAGAAAATGTTCCTAAAAATGGATTTTATAATATGGCAATATACAATTAGTAACGAAATTCTATATATGTATTTTTCGTTAGAAATATATTTATATATTTATGTATATAATGCAACTGTTTCTATATTTGGTCATACTATGAAACAGTCATACAAACGATGGAAAAGTTACTCACATACACATAAAACATAATATCATAAACATTTTATTTTTACATTGTAAAATATTATCAAGAGCAACACATGTAATATAACTTCATAGAAAAAGCCTATAAATATTTTCAAATATTCATAATTATAGGTATAAATTAATTTAGGAAAATCATTAATTCATTTCATATGTTACTTCAAAACAACAGGATTTACTTCTACTTATCATAAATATAAGAAATGAAAATGGCATCTATGTTATAAAAAAAAAGTTAATATTTTTTTGAGTTTAACAATACGAAAAGAAATGACCGAATAATTATCATTACAAGAAAATATGTTAATAATAATATACGTTACTTTTTACACTTAAGCAATATATATATGACAAATTATATATTTGATAGAAATCAATAAAACTTGAAGTATATATAATGTTGTTAGATATAATGCCATATTATATATATTAAAACATAATGATCTTTAGAAGATTCTTAAGAAATAGGAAGTATTAGATTTATCTCTGTGAAACTTGTGATGCTGTTTTCCAACAGAAACCATGTTCTTCGTTGCTAAAGATTATGAAATCTATTTACATAATCAGCGACTGCTGATAAATAATAATTTAAATGTTTTGCGAGGAAGTAACCTCGTAGCTTTATAATGCTGTTCCGTCTAAAGTTTAATAGAAAACCACTGGAAAGTTGATAAGTGATGAAAATGAAAAATGGCTTCCAGTATAACAGTCAGGACATTTCCATTAGGTACATCTTCAGACATAAAGAAAGATCCAAAATTTTCTAATGGTAAACATTTTACTACCATAATTATGAAAATACTTTAAAGAAATTAGACTGGCAATACAAAGAACATATACACATTGAAATCAGTAGCATAGTTTTCGAGTAAAGAATATCTTATATAATTTACAGCTCATTCATGATACATAGGGTGTCTCAATTAAGTTGTATATTGTAATTATTTCTGCTGTTATTGAAATTAAGAAGAAATGATTAATAGGAGTTTATATGATTTGCATATTAACATCAGTTTTTTTTATAATATGACATTTAGATGAATAGAATGATCTTAAGTAAAACAAATTTACGAAAGTTGGTTAGTATGCAAAAAACGACAATGACGTTGAAATGGAATTCCAAATGATCTTGGAAAGATATTTTTTGTCATCATCAGATGCACGCCCTAGATTTATATAAACTCCTCTTAGTAATTTTTTCTTACTTTCTATAGTGGCAAAAATAATTTTGATGTTCAGCTTAATTGAGACACACTGTATAAATACTTGTGATCAAATTAACATGCATAAGTATATTATGATAGTTTCTTTATTATATTATCTCTCCACTGATATAACATCAACAGATTATTTGTCGTAACAATTATCTTTGATTGTAGAATCTATGTTGAATTTTGTATCTTGATAATGAAAACCTTGAAACATTAATATTTGAGATATCAAGAAAATTTGATTATTATTTAGAACTCTATTTGATTCACAATCATCTTATTAATGTGTTACTGCACATGCATGCATTACATACATTCCAAATCTTTGTATGTGAAGTGAAATGAGGGACTTCTATATTGCTTAGTATCAAATGGAGCTAATACTGCAATGGTTATTACAGATAAAATAACTACTCTAAAAAAATACATAAACAGATTGTGAAGATAGAACAGTCATGATGTAATTTAAAAGAAGGGAAAAACTATCTTGATGGACTGATGTAAATAAATCGAATGAGTTGTAAATACATAAAATAGGACATGTAATGAGATGGGAACAAGACATTGAAAAGAAGCAGTGGTTATGCATACGATCGTGTGATAGAATATGGTTCAAAACTATTTTTATGTATGATGTAAAAACATTCTGTCAATGTATGAGTGTTTGTTATAATCTTGGCCTTTCACTTAAGTTTCACGACACATTTTTTAAGTACTTCTATTTTAAAAGATCTTTAGTCAATTATTATTTATTATTGAAGGTATAGCTACAGTTAAAATATGAAAGGCTAAAATTATAAGTATGAATGATCATTTGTTAAAATCGTTATATTTTAAGAAAGTAATGTAATAATCATTATTACACATTATATATATATACATGTTATATATAGTTAGTTTTGTACATAAGTTATAACAGTTGAAGTCCTATCAATATTAAAGTCTAAAAACAAAAATATCAGTTTCATATTTTGAATTCTACTTATATATGTGCATGTATTTATAGAATCATGTTAAGAAAAATTTATTTTTTAAAAAACGAAAAAATTTTCCTTTTGTTTATAAAATTATTGTTATATTACGTGTACGTTGTAAGGTTTGCATCAATACTTAAATAGTAAAACATATTAAACAAAAAATGATTCTTATGATGTAATAAAATATTTCATCATCAAAAATATAGCAGCAGGTATTAAAACAAATTATTTTTGTAATTAAAACATTTTTTTATTGCTATAGAGCCATAATTTTAGTAGCTTTTATATCATGGTTATATTATATATACTCTTAAAAAGTAGAAAATATTTCAAGATTATTTTTTCCTAAAAGCCAATGAAATTCACATTGGCAGTAAGTTTATACAATTCACTGTATATTATCCATATTAGTTTTATCACAACACCTTAATGCAGTTTCCACAATGGTCACTACATAGTATCATTAGTTCTTATCTGTAAAATTGTTGCTGATGTTGTGACCATTGAGGTTGTGGTGGTGGTGGTTGTTGTGGTGGTGGTGGACCATATTGTGGATCTTGTATATATCCCGTGGGAGATGGCCTTATTGAAGTTGGAGCGGAAGATACATATTGCTGCTGAGATGGAGGTTGTGGCACATAAGATACTTGTGTTGGATGTTGAGCTTGTGGATAATATTGCTGTGTCTGTGAAACAGGTGGTGGAACATTATATGTTCCATAATTCACTTGTGGAGGTGGAGGAGGATAATAATGATGACCTTGTTGCGAATGAATCTCGTGTGTTGTTATAGTAGTATCTTGAATAGGTACAGTTATAAGATTAGTTCGCATAGGTCCATTACTTGGAGGAGGTGGTGCAGAATTTTGTGGATAATTTTGCATAGATATGATTGTTTGAGGTCTATGTTGCTGCCTATGTTCCACAGATTGTTGGTTCACCATTGAGTTCACTCTTGGATCATTTCCCAAAATGGGTTGCACCATGTGAGATTGCACTGACTTTATTCGTGTGTTCTGCATTGAAACAGAAGACACTTTAGACAATTGTGATTCGATATCTGATTTAGAATGCACATATTGGGGAGGTTCAACTTGTATTCCTTGAACTGGTTGTGGAGGAGCAGATATATGTCGATGATTAATATGTGCCTAACAAAAATGATGAAACAATCAAAATTATTCTCTTTCTTGACCATCAAATTAGTTCACATAAAAATATAAAATACCTGCAAATCTCGTTGACTGAGATATGTTCTTCTACAACCAGCATTTCCATACCTTGTTCCCCCATGAGTACACATAAATACAGTACCCAAACCTGTTTGTTCTACTCTGGAAACTTTTTCCATACAACGCGGACAAACTTTATCTTCTCGTTTGGCACAAGATAAACAAAATACATGTTTACAAGGTATCTACAATAATATAATAATTGCATAATATTTCTTACCTTTTATTATATATATATATATATATATATATATATATATATATATATATTATTATATATATATGTATATATTCTTCATAAATTATGTATGTAACATTGTCATATCTCACCATACGTCCATAAATAAGAATAGGCTTTAGACACTTGTCGCAACAATGTATCATAGGATTAAGAACTTTTTCACCAATGAGATTAACACGATGGTCCCATCTTAAACGTAACATTGGTTCAGGAGGTCCTCTATTAATGGTTGTAAAAGTTGGTGCTTCCAATTGTGATATATCCGCTTCCAAATCGAACTGTTGCTCCAAAGGAGCTTGCTGCAATGGTGGCGGTTCATGTTCTTCTGGTTCACCAGTTGTAACTTCTGCTGGAGTTTCTTCTGTTTGTTGAGGTGTGTCTTCTTCATCGCTTTCAATTACCTATAAATACATACTTTTTTTACAAGATCTTAATATAACAATAATTTCTTAAAACTTGAGTTTATTTATTTACTTTAACTTGTTTCTTAGTTCTTCCTCTAGTCCTGCCACGAGCACGACCACGGGCTCTACCTCGAGCTCTGCCTCTCATTCTTTTACCGCCATCTTCCTCCATCACTGAAATTAATATTAAGTGTCAAGAAATTAATATATAACAATACGTATAATACTCCTAGAACTAAATAGATAATTATGGACCGATGTATTATCGGTTCTACAAGAATACTTCGCGATGAAGGTTATGTGACGAAATGTTAAATATACGATATAAATTATAAAGAATAAATAAGACGACAATACAAATAATCACAATTAATTGGATCAAACAGATATATTTATAAACAGATAGTGCTTACAATAAAAATGTGTTTTCCTCTACAAAATATTTATATTACAGTATGTTACTTTTTTCATTACATTCCGTCATCTCATATATAATACACTGCTACGTTCTTCAATGAGTTGATCCATGTGACGTACTATTACCGTTTCCATGGAAACGATACTATACTTGTGTGTGATAACAGGTATGTATTTATTCTACCTAGTACCTTATGCACTATTAGTATTTTTTTTATGTTGCATTTTACAATTAATTTGTCCTTACTAATTAATCATCTCAAATAATATTTCACTATATACATATCATTATTAATTATTATGTTATTACTCGGAAATAAAAATGTAAATATAGCAAATAAACATGTTGATAAGAGATATTATTTCATGGACAATCAATGCCATACTTGTTTTCTTTTCCCGCTCCTAAAAGCTTAAAATGTGTTCATGAATAATTTGATAGTGTGTGTGGGGCATCCATATAAGCGTCATATTAGTAAGACGCTCCGATTGTTACACAGAGTTATTTAGAATTTAGATCTAATAATACTTCGAGAAAAAGGGATGTCGTGTTGCGATGGAAATGATGAAGAGGAACAAAGATCGCAACCAACTCGCGTACGAGGATGCACGGATATTTTCTGGATGTGCTTTTTTATAGCATTTTGGTTTCTTATGGTATAGTAATAATGTTTGTTTTTATGCACAATTTCAAATTTATGATGACGAATGTGATGAGGTTATAATTTATCAATTTTAGAGATTTTAATTTATCAATTTTATTAAAAAATTAAACTATTTTTAAAGCTGTAATGGATAATAATATAAATGATATAAAGTCGCACAAGTATATTTACATTTACAATTTTATGTTCTATTATATTATAATATATCATAATATTTGTAATGATCAATGATTTTTTTATTATTATAATTTATAGATTTTAATAGCAGCTTTTGCATTGGTATATGGTAATCCATTACGCCTTATAAATGGATATGATAGCTTTGGGAATACATGCGGTATGAAAAATAATCCAAAATTTGGAAGCATGGAGCTTTTTGGACAAGACACTAGCGACAAACCGTTAGTTTATATGATAATATTTTTCTTTATTACTGTTTACTAATATTATTTGTTAATTCATTTTGATTATACTCCTCTTACAGATATTTATTTTTCCTTGATGTAAAAAATGTATCACAGTCTTTAAAAATTTGTGTAAAAAAATGTCCTGATAGAACTATGACAAATATGGACGATATATGTCAATTTTATAAAGAAACAGGTTCTCAGTTATGCCATGATAAACCAGGAAATGATTTTAGTGCTTGTAGCACTGGAATTAATAAGCATAATAAGACAGGATCTTGCCCTGAACTACCTGTTTACAATAGCATTCCAATACTTAATCGCTGCATCCCAAAGGCTGTTCAAGATGTAGGGGAAACAATTATTTCTAACTTATATGGGCTCATTAACTCGTGGGATGTGATTGAACAAATATTAGGTGATCTATATAAAACTTGGAGAGAAATCTTAGCATTGTCCTTTTTAGCTTTTGGTAAGTACATTATATTTTGTTCCAAGATTACACAATTTAATATGTTTTAAAATTAATACAGAAATATTGTATAGTACTGTCCCTTTTTATGATTGCCATCTTTCATTTATTGACAAGCATTGTAACTTGGATAGTAATGATCCTTGTCAGTATAGCATCACTGGGTAAGTAAAATAAATGATATTTTACTATAAATAAATAATTATAGGTTAAAAGTATATATATAAAATTGTTATACAGCTGGAACAGGATTACTATGGTGGACATATATAGGAATAAAAAGAACATTAGATAAAACTGATCCAAATCAACTTTTAGAAGAATCAGTTAGAAATGAAAGAGCTTTCTTAATATTTTCTATTATTGCAACAATAATAACTGTAAGTATAATTCGTTTTTTCTTTTTATCATATATACTTAATACCAATAAATTAATTTAACAATATTTGTATTTTGTAGATTATACTGTTGTTACTTGTTTTTGTGTTACGTAAACGTATTAGTTTTATGACAGCATTATTTAGGGAAAGTGCAAAATGTTTAGGAGAACTACCTGGTTTATTTTTCCAACCGTTACTAACCTTTACTGCTTTAATTCTATTTTTTGCTTTTTGGGTTACAGTCATTCTATGTCTTGCTACAGCTAGTAAGTATACTTATTCCTTGTTGTGACAGAAAATGTTTCTGAACATTTAGCTTTAACTTGTTTTAAATTGAATAAAAATTAATTTCAGATTATCCAGGAACAAAATCGGTTCAAATGTATAAAAATCATATATTTGATCCTTTGAATTTAAGTTCTCTTGGAGAAAAAAATATCTTGATACAAGAAGAAAAACTAAACATTTCTATACATAAATTTAAAAGTAATGTATTTCCAATTTTTTATACAGTAATTATAACAAGTGATAAATACAATTTTTTGTTTAATCTATGAATATATTTTAGCGTTTACACTTGTTGAATACGTTGATGCAACTTGGGTAAAATATATGTGGTGGGTTTATATAATAGGTTTGATATGGACATCAGAATTTATAATTGCTTGTCAGGATATGGTAATAGCTGGTGCGGTTGCACATTGGTATTTCAGGTAATGTTTATTGTAATTAAATAAAAGCGTATATGTATTAGGTTGGTGCGTATGAAATGTCGGATTCTCTTTACATGCGGACGTGAATGAAGACAGTCTAAAAAACTCGATATCAGAGTTTATTAATTCTAAAGACCAAAATTTTTTTAAGACAGGCATCTACGCTTTAAAATCTCGTTGGGAGAAGTGTATTGAAGCGAATGGAGCATACTTTGATTGAATAAACAGCTTTTGAAGAAAGATATACAGTTTTATACAATCACTTAAGAATCCGACATTTCATACGCACCAACCTAATATATTCAATATATATTATGTATATGGATGTATATTCAATGTATATAATTTAGATATAATAATATATTTCAGAGATAAGGATGCAAGCTTATCACCAGTATGTTCAGCTATTGGAAACTTGATTAGTTATCATTTGGGATCGGTTGCTTGTGGATCATTCTTAATAACTCTTTTTAAATTGCCTCGTCTTATTTTGACATATTTACACAAGAAGTAAGTAAAAAAATGAATTAAATGTATTGCAAAATCATTCATGTTAATTAAGTCTTAATTTTATTATGTAGGTTCGAGAAGAACAAAGAAACCTCCCCATGTGCTCAATGTGGTCTGAAGTGTTGTATTTGTTGTTTTTATTGTTTAGAAAAGTTTATTAGATATATGAACCATAATGCATATACAGTTGTTGCCATTGAAGGAACAAATTTTTGCAACGCTGCTAGAATTGTAAGTCCAATATTATTGTCATTATTGGAAATATACATTGATTATCTTTTAAATACATAAATTTGTTATAGGCTTTCAAAACAATTGTTGATAATGCTCTACAAGTAGCTGTAATTAATGGTATAGGAGATTTTATATTATTCTTGGGAAAATGTTTTGTCACAGCTGCTACAGGAAGTGTTGGATTACTCTTCATGAGGCAAGATCCACGATTACATTTTTATGCAGCACCAATTTTTATTACTTGTATTTTTGCATTTTTTATTGCCCATTGCATTATTTCATTATATGAGGTACATATAAATTTATACTTCCATTTAAGTACTATAAATAATGTATTGTTTTCTCAGACATAATTTTATTCGATATTTATTTTTTTTTATTTTCAGACTGTTATAGATACTTTGTTTTTATGTATATGTGAAGATAGAAATTTAGGCGGAGAAAATGGAAAATGGCGTCAGTCTCCATTAGCACACATTGGATCAGATGTTAATACAAATGGTCAGCAATCTCATGAATTATCACCAATGAATACATAAACACACATTTGAATATTAGTATTAATTTATATTGCAATTCTTCCATAGCTTATTCAAATGTCTTTCAGGTATAGTTTTTCCACTATCATTTCTTGTTATAATATATAGCTATTCATTTCAGTATTTTTTCATTTTATGAAAACTACATATTATTTATAGTAATAACTTCAATTACAAATGTTTTATGCAATATAGATTAGTAATAGAATTTTAAATAATATATTAGATATATAATTTTTAAATAATATGGATGTAAAGAGAAATTTATAATGATATATATGAATCAGAATCTATCAAGAGAAATATTTTTGAGATGCATTATATGCTTAATATGAGATTTTTTATCTATACAACGACACTATAGTTATACATGATGTTATATGGATAGCAGATTTTTATAAGATAGGTATACAAATTTTAGTTTGCAGACAGTTTTATTAATATAAAATGAGGCTTTAGATTTGTGTGACTAATGTGAACTTCATAAAGAAAATGCATTTATAAGGAAACTATATGTTTTATGTATATTAGAATGAGATTTGTTTTTTAAATTTATTTTTATGGTAAAATTAATCTATGTTTTAAAGAGACATATTATGTACCTAATACTAAATATGGCTGCTAAAATATGATTTGCATAAGTGCCATTAAATTTATACAAAAAGAATTATTGTCAGTAACGGAATCGAACTCAATGATATATTTAATATGAATTTATGTATAAACTTATACCTTTTGTGCAAGATGTATCATGTAATTCATTAAGCATAATAGTTTATCTTTAGTTACTAGTATTTTGAACTACTAGTTCCTTACAAATTACGAATATTAAATATATCTCCAACGCACATTTAATTGAAATGTTATTAGCGTATATATGAATTAACTATATCTAAGTATACGAAATGTTATACATTATACATATTTTCTATTATACTATCATTTATATCTAAGATAATTTATGACACTTTGATGTCTTTCCAAGTATTACTTTTAACTAAGACTTTTACATTTGCATTTAATAATTTAATTATTGCTGAGAAGTGTACTTATTATGCTATTTGCTATAAATTTATTAACATGCACCAAAATCATATGATAATGTAAGGTACAAATATATAACAACTGTAAAAAATTTTAAGAACAATATATGTACATTTTATTGTGTAACAAGGATATATTCACACAAGTATAAAATGTTTAATTAGTGTTTGATATTTTTTTTTGGTTTCTTGTTTGTAAGTCTTTTCTTTTTGACTTTTTTATTTAATGGTTTATTTAATTGTTTACTTGGAGATTTCTTCTTTTTGTTTCTCATTATAGTCCTTTTTGGACTTTCCTTTTTTTCTATTTCTTCATCTTCTTTATCCTTACTTTGTAATTCTAAAGCCTTTTCTATTGGATCACCCTTAAATATTTCATCTACAGGATTTAAAGCATAACTTTCTTTTGGTTTATTAGCTTGCTGTACCATCTTTTGTTCCAATCTGTTCACATATTTACCAGCAGCTTTCTTATTTAATAATTGTCGATACTATAAAAATAAAATAAATATATTATTATTAATTTGATCTTATTTTATTTAACGTTATTAGTATTACCTTAGCAGGTGAAACATAAAGAGGATTATCCCATAGTGTTTCTCCACCAAAACTATTAGCAAATATTTTAACTGGATTTAAAACAAATCTAGGTCCAATTTCTGCTAATCCTCCATCTTCAGTGAGAATTTGAAAGTTTCTGAACCATATTCTATTATCTAATACAGTAAATGTGTAAACATGATCAAAGAATGGTTGACTTTTCGGATGATGATATGGAACACCAAATATTTGAATAAATAACTCTTTCAAGAGGTTATAATGTGGTTTAGTATTGAAATTTTCATCAAATGAAAGTAATGGACGAGATCCTTTTAAACAATTTCCTGTCATCTTTAATTCACCCATGGTATAAACTATAATAAAAATAATTTAAAAGATAACTTCAAATACAGCTATAATATAGACACAGATAATTTCCACATTGAAGTAATATATTACATACTATTTTCAACTAAAAATTTAGCACAAGGTCCTGCAGATATATTAGAAAACCAAACGTAAAGATCTCTTTTTCTTCGACCTTCAAAAAGTATACATTTATTGCAATTCTTCATTTGACACATTTCATTAACAACCTGTAAATCTTTGGAACGTTCCATTTTACTCTCAGGTCGATGATGCGGCATAAGAGTCTTTATATCTTCCATGAGATGACGGTGTATATGACCAATACCCCTGCTCGAAAATACTAATACACGCTGCTTGTTTATCCATTTTACCTAACAATCAATACATTTAAATGATTAACTTATAACTTTTCCTTAAATATAATTTCTCATTACAATTATTCCAGTATATATAATTTCCAATAGTAAGGTTATTATTTACTAACCTTTTTCGGCGAAGGTTCGTCCGACATTCTTTTTATCGGTGGTAAATTCGTTTCTGTTGTTTCTGTAATTTCTTCATTTTCTAATTGTTTCCTCTTTTTTGTCATTATTTATAAAAAGTTAATAATACTGTAAAAGAAAAACGAAGACGATCGAAAACGATACGAAAAATGAAACAAACGTGACTGCTACACGTTACTGTCTGTGACTGTATGTTCTTCCGGCAGATGAGACACAGCGTGTTTCTTACGCATGCTCCTTAGTTAAAATGAAATCAACAATCATAATTTTAAAATTGAATCGATTATATAGATATATTGCTTTAAAAATAGTATAATCATAAAGTAGAGTGTTTTGAACTTTCATCGTTTTATTCATGCGAAAGGGCTTGCTTCATGTTTATACAATGAAAGTACAAATCAAGCGTGAAATCTAATAATGAACACTCATAAACAGTTACAACTGTATCCAGTCTTACGAAAAACGCACCGCGCTTAAAATTACAAACCTTTATTTTATTATCACACGTGTTTAATAATACGTGTATATTGTATATGTAAGTAATACGTAGATTAATTTTAATATTTCTTAGTTCGTTATTGTTATCACTTTATATATATATATATATATATATATATATATATATATATATATATATATATATGTATGTATATATATGTATATATATAGCTGGGTATAAAATATATGATAAGAAAGGATATTCACATTAAACAGTAACGTCATTACAGACTAATAACAAATTGTGGAATAATGTCGTGAACTTTGCTTATTATAAATACATTTTTTCGCTAATGCATCGATTTATAAACAATTCATGATTCAATAGTTGCTTTATATATATATATATATATATATATATATATATATATATATATATATGAACTGTATGTATGTATGTATATATATATATATATATATATCACATGATCAACATAATATCTTGTATAAAGTATATATGTTGGATGTATATATATATATATATATATGTAAGTATGAATTATACAGCAACTATTGTGATATTATCATAATTTTGCATCTTGTAATTCACACACTTAAAAATATGTAAACGTATTTCGTGCCTATATATAAACAATTATACAAATTATATAAAATCAAATAGTAGAATATTATATTTCTTTATATTGTATCGGATAGTTAATGTTACTAATATACTTAATTAAGTACAAAATATTCTGTAAAGGAAATATATAAGTAGTATTCCAATCAAGCAACATATAAATATTACTTTCACATTAACATTTTTTTAATTTCTTCTTTATATTTATCATTTATTCCTAACAATCATAATATTTATAAATTAAGGATTAGTTGTATAAGCATTTAAGAAAAACTTATAAAAGCTAAATACGACAATATATATATATATATATATATATATATATATATATATATATATATATATATATACATAATTATATATAAATAATAGTAATCTTTTAAAAAGTAAATGGAATAATATGGATTCACTGTTTAATCATTTCAAATATCACATAATAGTTAAGGATTACAAGCGATCATTATTTTGTTACTATATGTTCTCTATGTCTATTTAATGCAAATCAATCAAAACTTCAAGTATTTATATAAAGCACCTAATTCCTATTGTAATAGATATATTTTGAAACATATTTATAAGTAAAAATATTGTCCTGCCTCACATGAAACAATGAAAAGCAATAAAATAAATCTGTTATTCTTTATTTGATATTCCATGTTAGAGAAAATTTGCAATAGTAAGAAACTATTATGAATCGACTATTATATATTAAGAGTATATTTAATTTATTATATATTTTCGTTGATTTTGGTAATTCATGCATTGCAAAATATGTTCAACCTTATTTATATCTATCACAAAAACAATTATATATGAAGATGTTAATGATGACTTAATATAAAGATTATATATTTTTTGCATTTAGCAAATAATTTAAATGATAATACAATAAAAAAATGTGACTAGCTGTCCATTTAAAAAGTTTTTGAATGCTTAGTTCATGAAAAAAGAAATGTTTTTACATGTATAAATGCTTTATTATAACAGTTAATCTTAATCACAATATTCTGAGACTGTATTAAGTTTAAATACTATTAAAAATTATAACAGAGTAAATGAGAGAAAAAAAACTGTGTGCTAAGAAGACGTACAAATGTATTATTTAATACATTCCAGCATATAAACTTTGCTTGAAAACTATTTTCGCGTTTTTGTAAACGAATATCTTTATCTTTAATTAATACAAGAAAATAATATATTATAGAATTGTGCTTCTCATTTATACAGTCAATAATTCTTTGCTAATGTAAATTCGATCTGAATTTCAGCAGTACTTGGTGTTCAATTAAAAATCTATCTAGACTATCTATGGTAAATAATACAAATATTTTTGTTCCCTTTCTGAAAAAAGTTGGATGAAAATGCTAAATACTATTCATTTTTTATTAATAGTAAAGTCCGGATATAGAACACATATTTGCACATGAACTGCCTTCAAAGTTCTGACATATAAAAATGCTATAATGTACATTCACTTTCATAATACTGTGAATGGATTTCATCTTAATTCTACATGGAGTATTAGGATTTTTCTGCGATGGCATTATGCATGGACTTATTTTTTGAACAGAAAATACAGTTTAAATTTGAAAAAGGATTTAAGTGTCTATTACTTAAAACTTAAATGTTAATAGTAAATTTGTTCATTGGAATGCTGTGTTGATAACACTTTGGTTTCAACATAGGGACGTCAATTTTATGATTATTAAGATATTGTTATAAATAACAGAAAGTTGATAAAATATATTAATTTGTGGGCGATCAATTATTGAACAAATTGAAATTTTATATATTTTAATTTTAATGGTTTCTATGAAAATAAAAACATTTAAAATAGCAAAATTCTACATATCATATGAAATTCCAATTAGAACAAAGGAAACCATTATTTGTTAACATATCTTATAAAAATCGTATTGCTAGTTAAATTTAATTTTCTAACATTTTCATTAATTCTTTAAAATATTTTTAGTCTATGCTCAACCTAAAAAGTACACATTAACATACAACTTTTTGAAAACAAAATTAAATTGTCATACTGAAGGCAAAGATATAAAGTTAAAATACGAAATAAATATAGTTGGTAAATACATATTTTTGATCGTTTAAAAGAAGAACATGATTATGCATTCAAACTAAAAAGCCAATTCAAATCAAACCAAAAATTTAGTTGCTTAGCAACTTTAATCATGCAGAAAAATAATTATCTAATTAAACCTAAACTTTTCCTAGAGCTTCAGTTGCTTCTCCATTGGCAGTAATTTTACATCTTTTTAAAGGATGATTGTACATGGTTTGCAGTGGAACATGAAGCAGTTCCATAATTTGTATGAAGTTAGGCTCTGCAACAGTAATATTTGTATATTTGAAGAGATATCACTAGAGCTTTTTTTTCTTTATTCTATCATTAAAATCTTACCATTCTCTGCAGTGATGTATCCATGTCTAATTAAAAAGTCAAGTACAACTGGTACTGATGTAGTTTTAAAATTTGTAGAAGCTATCCTTTCTAAACATTCATTTACTGGAAGCAATTCAAAAGTCTCTACTTCTCCATCACTATTACTCGGGACAAAATCTGGTGGTAATTCAAGATCAAAAACAAATTCTGTATTGGGAAACAATCCTCTTTCACTTTCGAAAAATAATGAAACACATCCAACACTTTTTAATTTTTCAATAAGATTATTAGGGATACTGGCTTCTTCTCCGGCTTCTTTTATAGCAGTTTCATTAATACCAAAACCAACACTTAACCCACCGCTGACCATATTATCCCAATATCCTGGCCATGTTTGCTTATTAGGACTACGCTTTTGTAACCATATTGACAATCCTTTTATAGGATCCATAACATATCCATTTATATCAACACCATATTTACGAATTCCAAATAGACCTGTATAAAAATAAGATCAAAGTAGAATATCTTATTTTATATTATAAATTAATATACTTACATGTTGCAGATCGATCCATTTTAAATAAAGGTTGTGTATTAAACTGAGCACGAACTTCATAATATTCTTCTCTCCAACCATGTAATGTAATAAACTTTTCATCTGCCTTCCACTTTCGTAATACTTCTTCCACGCGAGCACTTCTTTCTGCATAATCCCGAAATGCAGGATTTAATTGTACATATTCAGGATGTACTTGAAATACCTTAAAATTATAAAAATATTAATATCGAGAATAGAATATCTCCTTCTATATATATAATAGCAAAAGGCAAAATATTTACTTGTGGATGATTTAATAATTCTTTCATTACATCTGGCCTTACAAGACCTACTTGCTGTCCATCAACGACAAAGGCTCTGCATTCACCTGCATGGAACCCTAAACAGTTTTGATTATATTTAGTAAATATCTTATATATTTCTGTAAGTACATAATAAAAACTAATATCTGTAATATTTTTTGTTTAAATATATTTAAAAAGCTAAAGAATAACTGCTTGGACTATCAATAAACTACGTTTCAATTCATTGAACCTCGAGATGTTATAAAAATAATTTAAATGGTATATCATATAATAATGGTATATGCATATAATCCAAAGTAAAATCATAACATTATAAATAGTAACATCTTTATATAACATGTTTTAAAGCATTATTTCCAACTTCATTGATGTAACCTTATATCAGTAAATATTTATAATAAAAAATTAACAATATACAATATAATATTAATAACAGTTTTAACGTAGAGGAATAATAATGTTATTCAAAGTGCATGGAACTATAATAAAATAATCTTAAGATCATCCAGTGTATTTCTTTACTTCAACGAAAGTACAAAGATAAATACGCAACACTTGAAATCAATATCTTGGCGGACAGTACGAAAAACAGCGCGTCCTATATTACTACACGTCTTAGAAGGCGATATTCGAACAAAAGAAAAAAATTATAGTTCAATTTGACTTACCTGACAGATAAAAGCAGTTGACTTTATTCGCGAGTTTCAATAAACGTGACATTGGATCCGTATGATTATCCGTCATGATGTTTCGACCTCGTCAGCCAGCTGTGATAAAAAATCCTGCCATCGAACATAAGATACGTCAGATACGTGTTAGATCGGCTTTCTGCGCATCCTGCGTACTCATTTTAAAATTAAACGTTCCTTCTGATTGGTCAAACGGTTTCTAAGCGTCCGTTCTACACCAATACGACGAAAGATATGTTCAGATTCGACTTGCTGCATAACTAGTTACTTTGAATCTTTTTTATTTTATTTTTTTATCTCGAAAGTCAATTTATTCGATGAATAAAACTAATTCTAGTCAGTAAAATATGAGATTCATAACTCTAAATAGTATTCTTGACATTGTTATATAGGTTATCAGTTTTTTATCAAGATTGATATGAGAACTTATATAACACAAGTGAATCTTTCTCTAAAGATTTATAATATGTATTTATATATATATATATAAATTATACATATATATATATAACATGTGGTAGTAATTATTATTAGAATAATCTACACAATCAGAGTAATAATTTACAAACATAAAATGAATGTTACATTCATATTAGATTGCGACGCAAAGAATAAAAATAGTACATTTTTTAAATTATGTATTTAGCATGCTACTACGTTCCAGTATTTTCTTTGATTTTAAAATTCTTTCAAAAGTTATTAAATATTTGGTAAAAAGAAAAAAATTATGTTCTATTCTGAAGACTTTCTAAGTGTTCCCTCTAGAGAGCACCACCGCTTTGATAAGAACAAAACACATTGATGTTAGAGCGCACATGGTTGAATTTATATATTGTCAGTTTAAATTATTTTATAATTTCTGAATTGAAATAAGTTAAGTGTGAATTACAATGGCGATTACATCTGAATCTGATTCTGAAGTAAATTCTTCGGACGAGGAGGTAAGAATCTCACATTTAACTTTTCTATCGGCAAAATCATTTTTGATAGACATAACCTTTCTTTTTTATTTCACATTTATAGTTACAAGAAGCTCTTGCATCGGGTTTATTAAAACCGGGTCTCAATGCTATCATTGAAACAAACAAGAGAGAACACAAGAATAATGTTGTAAGTAAAAAGTTGTCATATTTTTAAAAATTGTGTTTTAATCGTAATAAATATTTAACACAAATATACCAACTTTTAATGCAAATTTGAAATGTTTAGACTCTAATGAAGAAGAAATTAGAAGAAATAAAATTAAATTTGCCCTGGATAGAACGGTTGGATATGGTCAATGCTTTAGCACCACTAGCGCCAGAGTTAGCGCTTCAAATGCAAGAACAAGAAGTAAGACGTGCCAAACAATTACAAGGAAATAAAAAATTACCTCAATTTGATCCGTCTGAAGATCCTGTTTTAAATGACTTTCGTAGAGAAACAATGTTTCATCGGCAAGCACAAGGTGCTGTTGTTGACGCCATAGCAAGAATAAAGAAACTTGGTATCCCAGCTATTAGACCAGATGATTATTTCGCAGAAATGGCTAAAACTGACAAGCATATGCAAAAAATTAAAGAAAATCTGATGAAAAAGAAAATTATCGCTCAAAGGTCAGAGAAAGTAAGACAGATGAGACAGCAGAAGAAGATAAGCAAACAGATGCAAGTAGAGGCAACTTTGAAGAAACATGCAGAAAAGAGAAAAATGTTAGAGGAGGTAAAAAAATATCGTAAAGGTATAAGACAAGATTTGGACTTTTTGGAAGATAAGAAAAAACCACAATATAAGTCTGGTAATAGAAAGTTAGATCCAAAGGTTCAAGCTAAGATTAAGATGAAAAATGCTAAGTATGGTTATGGTGGTAAAAAGCGTGATAGTAAGAGAAATACCAAATCTAGTTCAGCGGATGTTTCCGAATACCGAAAACCACAGAAACCAGGTCAGGGAAGTAAGGGTAAAGGTGGAAAGACAAAACAGCAAAGGCCTGGTAAAAATCGTAGAATACAGATGAAAGCTAGGAAAAAATAAAACTGTTTAAATCGTATTCTTATTTTCAACAATGATGATGTACGATACATAAAATAATGAAGAAAAAAAAATTATTATTTTTAATTATATATACATGATAATTAAACTCTTTGTACAAAATAAATGACCGTATTATAATCCTGAGCTATTTACTTTTGTGTTGATCGTTTGAAGTCATTCAATCGAATAAATATATTTCGTTTATCAATTATTACTGTTGCTATATTTAAGGGATTAGTAGATATCGATTTTAAACAATTTTTTTGTTTTAAAAAATTGATCAGATATTGAAATATTTTTTATTAACCCAATAAAAATAAATTTTAATATTTGGATTAATTTTAACCAATCACGTAATGCGAATGGCATTCTTTTAATAACCAATAGCGGCGTTGTAAGAACATTCAATTCTGGCGCGAAAAGGGAATTTTATGAACGCTTAGTTTAGCGATGATATCGTATAGTCGTAGGTTTTGTCGTTATCGTAATATTTTATATTGCTTAGTATTCTGCGGTTTCAAAATTTTTAATTTAAATATCCTCGTGAAATAATTTCATTGTAGGAATGTGGAAATGCGTGAATTAAGACGAATAATTCGCTAATTATATCTTTATCGTCGGAAAGGCTTCAACTTCGTTTCAATCGTCGATCGATGAAGTTGATAAAGTGAATATTCAGTAATTTTATTTTTTTTTTCACGTATATAATATTCATTTCAAGGATATTGAAATAACGTATTGGGTGTTCGTAAGTCGATTCGTCGTATGTAACGCATTAGAAACAAGATATCTTTATTCGAATCGTTTAATAGACATTTTATAGAGAAGAAAAATTATAGAGAAGAAAATATTCCAATTAATTACATGATCACTACGAGATAGAAGCTCAATTAACAAAAGTGTGTGACAGTGATAAACCCGTCGTTAGTGTTCGAACTATTAATCTCCAATAGTAAAGAATATTTCAAACGAAAAATTTATTAAGGAATGAATAGATTCTATGATATGACCTATTGGCTGTCCTGCACGTTCTCCAAACCGATTTTCATCGGACTTTTATTTGTGGGATCACTTGAAGAAAAAATTCTAAAGCGTACTTTCGGACTAAAGTTGTTGGCCAATCTGTGAGTACGTTTCTTATAAGCACGATAAGCAGCTTCATATTATCGGGGTACATAAGTATAAACCGGGGATTATAACTCGAATACTAAATCAAATTGGAAACATATCGTTCGCGCGAACATTTTTATCGTTTTGATATCTCCTATCTACCAATGAAATAATTCCGACATGTTACGTAACATTCTGTACATAATTCATAAAGGTCAATTTTCGAACATGTTTGTTAGATAGTGTGTAAATATAGCGGATTTCGTGAATCGCAATAAACACATTCGACGTATGACGCTAATGTAGGTGCAATGGTAGAAACACTTTCGCAAAACTTTATCTACAGTTTTTATACATACGTGTCGGCTGGCTAAGTGAAAATGTTCAAGCCTTTTTGTGTAATACATCGATGTGGCAAATCGGTCGTGTAAAGAGCCGAGAAGATCGTAACGTCGCCATCAAAGTAAAAAGTGACCGGAAGAGGAAATTTCTACCGCAATTATTACCACCGGCGAATACCGCAATACCGCTAAAGCTATTAAGCTAAAATAGCATCGAATTATTGAAATTTCCAAAATTTCCAACCGAATCTGCGCTACGTATCTCTCGGCTATTCGATCGAGTTCAAAATTTCGTTAACACGTACATTATTTTTTGTTATTATTATTATTATTATTATTATTATTTTATTTTTTTTTATTTGTTTCTATTCATTTTTTTATTAAGTGAAATATTCCACAGCGTGGACGTTAGGGATAAAAAGAAAAGGAAGAATAAAAAGGATTGCGCCAACTCTCGTCTCGGAAAAATTTACGTAAGTACACAGATATTAGATATACATACATACATACACGTAACGCGAAAGCAAAATTCTTTCTTTATGTTCCTACAGAGTCCATGATATAAAGTTTGCGTCACGTTTGCGAAAAGTTTTTCTAGCACGAGTTCGTCGTCTTCTCTTTTGTTTAATTCCAATGTAATTCAAGGATTCCAGTCTTTGTACGAGGGGAAAAAATATGCTTGTTTGCATAAAAAACCGAAATTGTCAATAGAGAATCTATAATATGCAAGATGTATATATATACTTACATACATACATGCGAACATATATATATATATATATATATATATAAAATAGTACTATGTGATTGTTACGAGGATACATGGGTTTCGTACTGTTCATCGAAACTCCACATTCAATCGGTCCGTACAGTAAAATTGTTCCTCTTCATCCTCCTACCTAACCTCTCCCTTCCTCCCTCTCCCTCTCTCTCTCTCTCTCTCTCTTTCTATCTCTCATATTCTGCTCGATACGAGCTACTGCAATATTTTTTTGCAATAGCCCGAGGTTATTGTATTTAAATCCCAGAGTAGTCTCGCATTGTCCTACGTTCTGGTTGATGCGAGAATTCTGGGAATTCCATATGCCGAAAACAGCTGTTTTTGAGGCAAGTTCGCCCATGTTTTAACCTTTTCTTTTTTTTCTTCTCCCTTTTTTCTCCCTCTCTCTTTTTCTCTCTTTCTCTTTTTTTTTGTTTTTACATTTTTAGCAATTACGCGTATGTCAAGATACCAGTGATTCGTTTGTAAGTAACATGTATGTATGTATGTATGTATGCATGCGTATAAGCGCTCTTCGTCCTTTTACATAACCTTTTTAATTTATTACGTGTTATCTTCTTGTATATAGGATTTCAATTTAAGCAGATCTATTTACAGGTGAACTTATAGGACAGCCTTTTTCCTCTTTCTTGCGATTTGAGTTTAAACGCGAAATATTAAAATTAATTGAATAGTAAAATTAACTGCATCGGATGTTTTACCTTTTTGTGAAACTTTCTGCACGTGTAAGATCACACGAAGAAAAAGAAATATATATGTATGTATGTATGCATGTAGATATGTACATATATATATATTTTTTTTTCTCTTTGAAAGAGAAAAATGATATAGACAAATTTTGTTTGTTCACTAATTGCTGAAATTCGTATCGACGATTTTGGAAAGCTCGTACCGTGCGTGTATCGTGAGCAATACGACCCGTGGAAATATGGACACATCGTCTAATCAATATCAATTTCGATTATCCAACTATACGAGGATATCGACTGATCGAACTGTATACGATCTATAATGTTCTCCGTTGCTTCGATGACGTTCTCGGACATGTTCCCACATTTACTCGATTATAAATTAAAAATTGTTCCGTGAACAGTTTTAAAATTAAAATATTTTTAAGGGTTAAAGCTTTTGATACTTTACTTATTAAAAGTGACTAAAATAATAGTCTAACTTTGAAAGCTCGCTTTGTACTAAAGATAACTATAAGTTATTCGACAAAATTCAGTTTGAATTAAAAACTAAGTTAGTATAGAATATCATAATATCTTCATAGCAACTAACACTCTTTATTCTAACCTATATTTATTTATAAATCGGTCTTTATACCAGTGTGATATTATTTGAATAAGAAATCAATAATTTGAATAATATGACGAAATATCAGATGTTATATTCTGAGAACACATATGCACAAAATGGAAATATGTATGTATAATTGCGCGATGTATTTACGTGGAAAAATTTCCTAATAAAAGTGCTCTGTAAATATCGAACAGTCAATTTTGATTCTAACATATAAAAAGGTTTTTATCTCAGCAACGATCGACCTTTTGACTTATTTTCATATAGATTTTTTTTTTCAGTATGTACCATATAAAAATGGAGTGGTTTTTTTAACATTTATGTACATATATATAATGATTCGAAAAATTTGAAAGTTTACGTGTAATGTTTTGTTATCTTTCTTTTGCATCATCATCATCATCATCGTCATCATTGTTGCGTTACTGTTTATTTGCGTAATAATAAAACTCGAAATACAAAAAGAGTTGAGAAGTGAATATCAATTGATTGAAATATATTTACTATCTACAACATCAATTTTTATTTAAGATCGTCGGCGAACGATTTGTTGTTTTTATATATAAAAAGAAATAAAATTTCTTTCAAGCTCTAAAAAATAATTTTACATAAAAACAAACATAAAAATGTTAAAAATTTAACAACAAAAAGAAATAAATAAAGAAAGAGACAAAAAGAAAACAAAGGATTAAAACGATGCGAATAAAGGAATACGAAATACGCGTGTATAAAATTACAATGCTAAAAATATGACTTTTGGTCTGTGTCGGACGATTTCAACGTAAACGGTGTACAAGTTAAATACATTCCGTGCCAAATTAATTAGAATAACACAGGAGAAATAATATAACAAAGGTTAAAGCCGTTCGTAAATAATATTTTCGATGATTATTAAATTCGTAAATAATAATCTAGAATTAATTAATTAATTAATTAATTAATTAAAAGCCCCTATGACATCTTGCTAGGTTAGAGAAAAAGGAAGAAAACAAAACAAAAAGAAAAAAAGAAAAGAAAAAGAAAGAAAAGAATAGGCTCATTTTCACTAAGTATCGATTTTCACGAGGAATTATATGCACACTACGAAGAGTTAGATAGATATAATCATTCTTTCTCCTTTTCTCATTTCCTCCCCTTTATCATTGTTAACAACAATAACAATTGAATCCTAAGAATCCCTTTTATGTTCCTCTTCTTTGCGCTCATCTCGAAATGATCTTTCGTAGAATCATAAAATGTAAACTCGAAGACTTTACGCGAAGGGAGAGGGGGATGCACGCGTGTCTAGCTCGGGTTACAGAATATAATGCAGTTGCTTGCTAGACGAGATAGTTAGCCCTCCGGCTACTTCCGCGTGCTCCAGCTTCGCGTGTACCATAAAGCTCCTGGTAAATCGACCGTGAGCTTTTCCTTCTCTTTCTCTTCCTTTTGTCCTCTATATCTCTCTCTTTCTCTATTTCTCTCTTTGCGCATACGCGTACGTGGAAAAAGAGAAAAGGAGGAAGAGAGACAACGAGTGGAAAGGAGAAAAGGGGATGGAAACCATTATTGAAATGCAGTAAATGACCGTGAGTTTCAATTGCCCCTCGACTGTGCCGTAGGAAAGAGAAAAGCGCGTTTCCAGTTTCCTTCTTCCTGCTTTCTCTCTTTCTCTTTGTCTGTCTGTCTGTCTCTCTCTCTCTCTCTCTCTCTCTCTCTCTCTTTTTCTCTTTCTCCCTCTGTCTGTCTTTCTGTCTCCTGCTCACTCCTTTTCCTGCTTTATCGGCCATCACACGGATGGGAGAAAATTACGAGAATTTGCGAATAATTCGCTCTCGAAGCATATGACTAAAAGAGAGGAAAGGGAGGATAGGGAGAGAAGGGGATATATATAATAGTAGTAAGTGCTTGGGATATCGACTGCTCGCTTTGTAATACTTATTTTTCTGATAAAATTCATTTGCGCAATTGTGCATTATCGAAAATACATTTGTCCAATTGTCCGTTAATGAGTATAAATATGAGTGTGATAGTTTTGTGAATTTGAGTATAACTGATTAAAAAGAAAAAGAAAAAGAGAGAAAAAAAGAAAAGAGAAAAAGGAAAGAAAAACAAAAAAGAAAAGAATGGAAAAATAATTAGTGTTTGGAGTGTCGTTTCGTTTTTGAACGTCGACATGAATGCTTGTTATTGCCCCGTTGTACATTAATCTCCATGAAATTTACGAGATTTTCGTATCCCTGCCGTTCGTTTCTCTCTTTTTTTCTTTTATTTCATTCGAAACAACTAAACAACCTCTCGAGGATATACCTTCTACCACCTTATCTTCGTTTATTCATTTACGAACATATTATTATGTTCGAAGCGTCGAATTGTCGCATGATCACAGACAAGTTCGATATATAAGACGTGAATAAAAGTCTCGCGCCACGTAGGGAAAATAGATTTCTCTATGTGATAGAATATTTCATTGTAAGAGAAATAGAGAAAGGGACAGAGTAAAAAGGGATGGTAGTGGTGGTGGTAGGGGCAGGGAAGAGGAACGGAGAAAAGGAAAGGTACCAAAATACAATCGTTTAACTTTAGGTAACACAATCAGGGAGACAAATGCGATATATGTATACTATATCGCGTTTCTCATAGCTATAGGCAGAATTTCAATGGAGCACATGATATTCGGCGATTCGCAGACGTCGGTAACGAAATTGGACTGGCGTGTCACTGGCATACCAATAAGCGATACGCGGAAAACTCTCCAAGAGCGGTTTATTTTCTCTGAACACACGACGAGGCTCGATCTGTTCGCGAGCGTGTATTTATCAACGAACTTTTCCGACCGACTTTTCTCCTCTCATTTCTTTTCCGTTTTTTCTTCTTCCCTCTTCTCTCTCTGTCTCTCTCTCTCTCTCTCTCTCTCTCTCTCTCTCTCTATATATATATATATATATATATATATATATATATATATATATATATAACTTTGAAAGTAGGCACATATACATACATATATACATACATAGAACACACGAACTGATCTCTTAACCGGCACTAGTCGAGGACTTGAACCCGTCATTATTTTCGATCAAACTCGCACGAGTCCCGTGATGATGGTGCTCGATTCGCGAAACTCCTGCTATTTTTCCTATCCTACTTGGGAAAGCTTATTGATTGCCGTTCGTTCTCATTTAATATCGTAATGATGTACGCGAAGAAAAAGAAGTAATATTAGAGAGCGCGAGAGAGAGAGAGAGAGAGAGAGAGAGAGAGAGAGGAGAAGATGAGAGGGGAGAAAAGATGAATGATCAGAAAGTAGTACATAATTATCACGTAATTTGATGAAACATTTACGTCCTCGGTGAGTGCCTGATACCTTTTGAAAAGTTCTCGGTACAAGTCCAAATGAAAGAACATTAATGGGATACCTCTCGTAGATTGAATTCCGCGGAATTGAAATTATTAAAAGAAGAAAAAAAAAAAAAGAGAAAAAAAAAATTAATAATAAAAAGAATAGAAAACAAAAAAGAAGAAAGAAACAAAAAGATGCCTAGCATCGTCTCTCGTTTGCATACTCTTTCCTATTCTCTACGGTGACAAAGTATTTGTTTCAACAACTTTTAAAACGGTACGATTAATCAACCAACGAAGACAGTTTAATTTCATCTTGAAAATGCAACATCACGAGTGTACAACATTGCGTTCTTATTTTTATCACTTAAACCTCGAGCCTTTTTTCTCGTGCTTTGGTCATTCAATCGGATTCAACTGTTTCGTTTACTTTCCATTTTGTCTCTGCCTCTCTCTCTCTCTCTTTCTCTTTATCTATCTATCTACCTCTATCTCTATCTCTTTTTTTCCCTTTTTTTTCTTTCTTCCATGAGAATCCTCGCGAATATAAGTATGCATGTACTCATTCGCCCAAGGAACGTTTTATATCCGTTTTATATCCGGACACAACTCATTAAAATCAGTTCCCTCGCTCTCACACTTTTCTCTTTTAGTATCGTATTAACGAGGATAATATCGGTACGGTATTTCGCGACTTAATCAACTCGCAAAGTGACCCTCACTCCTCTCGACCGTTCTCATCGTCATTAAAAGAATGCGCAATAAAAGGAAAGCAAATATCAATACGGAAAAGGTTTCTCGAAGGAAATGAACGGTGACAAGAAGGAGAACGATAGGAAACGTGAGATTCGTTCCGTCCGTTTCTTTTGCTAGTTCTAAAGAAAATAACTCTTTGCCGATCGGTCCTCGAATTAATAAACTTGATATTAACAATTTCTTCTTTCCCTTCTCACCGAACAAATAATACCAAAGATAGTTTATCCCGTCAGAAACAGAAAAAAAGGTTCATTTCTCTTTATGTCTGTTTAACTCTCTCTCTCTCTCTCTCTCTCTCTCTCTCTCTCTCTCTCTCTCTCTCTCTCTCTCTCTCTCTCTCTCTCTCTCTCTCTCTCTCTCTCTCTCTCTTTTACCTCGCTCTTCTTTCGTCATTAACTGGTGTGCAGTCGGCTGCACGTTCTCCTCTGTATATATCCGTGTTTACCGCGAAATCTCATTACTACCGTAGAAACAACCGTGATTTTTCTCTATAAATATAAGTATGTACTCTATACCTTTGATAGCTCAGTAAACAGGCCGATGATACATCGTGAATTTGTGATTTAAGACGATCGATGCGATGATATCAGACAAAACTTTCGTCAGACAATTTTCTTTTACTTTTCAATTTTTCTTTGTTCCGCCTCCTCCTCATTAATTCTTCTCGACCCCATCCGTTTTCTTCTCCTGTTCACCTTTATTTTTCTTATCCTCCACAGCCCTCCTCCCGCCCGTTTACATATGTAAGTGAAAAATCGATATTATCTCTCGTCGATTATCTCTCGTCGTTTAGTTAGTTTTTTACATGATCGTAACTCGAGGATGTTAAATTGAAAATTTCTATTCGATTTATAATAATGAGCTTTCAGAACGACGTGAGTTTTAACAATCCGATGAAAATCAAAGGAATGCTTCAGTATTGATTGGTAACCATTCAATTTAACCTTTGAACTCGGCCATGAGCTTCCCAGTTACAGGATCACCATATCGCATTCGTTTGTGCTTTTTATATTGGCGGAGCTACGTAACTGCGTCGCTCTTGTTTTATATAATTCAATGTAAATTCTCTGCGGTAGGATTACAAACTTTATAGTTAATTATTCCATTTTCGTTCATACACTGCACGCATTTGCAAAGTGAATTTTTCAAAGTTCCATGGGATATCACGTGAAATATTGACGAGACGTTGGTACGAAATATTTCGAATTAGAAAAATGCTCTTCCCGATGCCAACGGAAAATTGCGATTCCCGAATATTCATGTAGGGTGATTAAATTTTTAACGCGCGTGCCGTATCTGCGCTTCTTTAACGTAATCCTATACCTATGTAGAAGGCCAGTAATGTAGACGGGCGATAGTCGATATTCTATAATCGTTAAACCCCAAACAGTACCTAATGGACTCTCTCGGTCATATATATGTATATACATATACATCTACATGTATATATGTATATATATGTATATGTATATATATGTGTGTCTGTATATATTATATATATTATATATATATATATATATATATATATATATATATATATATATATATAATATATGTGTGATTGAACGCACACATGCATATATACATACTTTACACATATATATCGTATAAGCGCGTCTATCCTTTCTGCAGTCTTTTGCAGGGTTTGCTTGTGTGTCATCGATATGCTTGTACGATGGGATACTGCGTCTGCAAAAATATTCTCTTGAAATCTCGCCATCGTAGCAGCAGAAACAGCAGCTTCGCTCGAGGCCCCTCTAGTATTGTTCTGTGAAAATTCGCGTTCGACTTCATATTCGGACTTCGTATTCGGACTCTGACATTTCGTGCGCTTTTATCCTGCCTCCTCCCCTCACTCCCCACTCTTTCTCTTTCTGTTTCTTTTTCTTCCGCATTCTTTTTTTCGATCTCTCTTCTCAATCGATCGAGTCGAAATCTCTAAGGATCCTTGTACGTTGACGAGTAATCGACTATGCGTTACGTTTCAATGTTTCCTGTCGACTTTTTCTACAGTATTTCTTGCATTATTCGTAAAACACATCCGTGCGTCTTACGAGTATGTTTTATTTATGCAATAATATTACGATATCGAGTACGATATATGCATAAATAAGAAAGAGAGAAAGAGAGAGAGAGAGAGAGAGAGAGAGAGAGAGAGAGAGAGAGAGAGAGAGAGAGAGATAACTAAAATAACGCATATAAGGTACTTTCGTTGAAGAAAAGAAAAAACTTCGAAAATGTCTGTGTTGGGTGTGTCACGTATTTACAACTACATACGTAGCTTATGTATGTAGATGTAGATAGACGTAGGTATGTATGTATATACTATGTACGTAGGTGCGGTCTTCGTAAGTGATTACAAGCGGCACGGGAGAGCCAGCTCACGTTTATCAACGTTACGGTGCAGTTTCCCGGCTGTCTCGGTTCCTTTGCCATTTTACTTTTCACCGAGCCTTGGTACCGAAACATTTTCTTTGCTTTTATCGTAAACGAACGATCGCGATGCCCAAGGCGAATCATTTCGTTATAATGAGAAAGTCTTTGTAAACAAAAAGAAAAAGAACAAGAAAAATTAATCACTTTGATTTTGTGCCTGTCATGTGTTTTTCATTTACGAACTTTCGACAACTTTATTCCTCGATCGTATTATTCGTTGACGATGCGGTGTGTGGTATTTAAAAAAATATACGAATGGTACGTATGTTTGTAAATACATAATACGTAGATTCTGATTTTAAGAGATTTTTGTTTCTGTTAAATGTACGTTAAGCGGCCAAAACAAATGGTGAGGTACAATTAAATTTTCATTGATTTTGTGCGGAGTAGAGCGGTCAGGATAATCGGATAATGACATTGAATTTAATACGGATGTAATGCGGATTGCCTATGTGGTAAAAGCTCATCGACGAGAAAGTATTTCAGGTGGTATGGAAATCGGAGGAGAATAAAGCGTCGACTGCCGTATTTTATATTTATCGCGATATAGAGCTGTGGATAACGCTTCTCCCGGTATTTCGACAGTTCGATAAATTTCGATTCGCCGTTGTTGTTTGTGTTGGTGGTGCGCGGCTCGCTTTGCAAGGTCGTTCGTGCATTCGATCGCACGATCATCGTTGTTGCTTACCGTGTAACTCGCGTACGCAGCAAATTTTCTATCATTATGGGGCGGTTCTTCCGGGGAACCTTGCCAAACAAAGCAGGGAATTTCGCTTCTTGGTGCGGTAGAGCCTCTATTATTTTGCAGATTTACCGACTAGATAGGTCTTTCCTTAGTAGAACCGACGTTAGGCGCCTATGGAAGTTCATCTTTCTTTACTACTCGTATTTTCTTCCCTTAGCGTTTACAGTGATTCAAGAGGCTATGCAGTAAGTCGTTAGGTTTTTATGGTAAGAAATCAATGCAAGCTTCAAATAGAATGTTTTCGATCGGCACCACGAAGCACACTATCAAGTATTGTGCTATAAGCTTTTATTGTATCGTTGCGGTTAACTTAACGACTCTGTGTGTTGTCATGGAGAAGATAAATAATCCGGCTTTTCTTTAGCCGTTTTTAGCTACGAAGTTACGAGTATTTCGAACAGATCGTTTGAAAATATATTGGATTTCAATTATTGGCAGGGGATTTGAATTCATTTTTTTTGGAGTTATTTTTATCCTTTTTTCTTTTCTCTTTCTCTTTCTCTCTCTCTCTCTTTTTTGTTTTTCGTATTATCGTACCACCGCATTTTAACGTATATACATATCTTCGAAATAACGTTTTTCACGATCTCTCTCGATGAAACGTATTTTCTCTCTTGGTATGTTTGTACATACTAGAAATACATAGGATAATCGAAGTTAAATATTTTCGAGGGCTCGCCACGCATATATACAATTCTGGAGGTAATGAGTTCCGCGTGGGCGAGTGTTTTCTTTAAAAAATTGATAATTCAGGGATGAGTCTGATCTCGAGTATAGGCTGTCCTCCCATTGCTAGGGTCTTCTTTACATTTATTATGTATGAGTCTGATACGTGGAATTGATTTTCCCTTTAAAAATGACCTGTAATATTCAGTATGCTGTGCGAGCCCTTTAGGGCATCAATTTGGTATAACGTGCGTTTCAAATTCATGCATGAATAATAAATCCGTGTACACCTACCGGCAGTAATATGTACATGCGGGTCGGTAAACGAGCGATCGTACTAGACTCAACTTTTTTTCCCCCTTCTTTCTCTCCCGGCCGACGATGCGATCAAGCTGGATCTCGCATGAAATGATATTAAAATGGCATACCTTGCCGAGCTCGCGCTCGTTTTCGAACAATGTATTTCTCCGTTAGAATAATAAGTACGTGTACACATACGTACGACGACGTATCCTGCTTTTGCTGCTTGCTATTCCGTAAACTTCGCAGTACGCTTCGAATAATAAATCCCTGGGATATTACGTACCGTGGAAGAGTGAGAAAGAGAAGAAAGAAAGGGAAAGAAAGTGAGAGAGAGAGAAGGGAGAGAGAGAAAGGAAGGAAAGTACTGCCTAAATTAAAAAAAAGACTCGCGAAAAATAAGGGTGGTTCGTCTTCGAGAGGGAAGAAAGAATGCCGCGAAGAAGCTAAGAAAGATTGTACTGTGAACTTGGAGAAAAAGAGGGTGCGAGAGAGGGAGAGAGAGAGAGAGAGAGAGAGAGAGAGAGAGAGAGAGGGAGAGAGAGAGGTGAAGTTCGCGTGACGACCGCGAGAACGAAGAGGATTTTGAATTTTCAACACCCCATCCTCTTCCTCGGTACAACTAACTTTTGTCTTTGAAAGTGTACGTACATTAAAGTCTTTGTAGGTAAAGCCAGACTTCTCCAAGCGGACTCGTGCATCTTGCATCAGTAGCTATAGGAGAAGAAGGAGGAAGGAGGAAGAAGAGAAAGCAGTTGGAAGGAGGCCGACCGCGCGCGTTGCCTGATATCGCGGTGTTTCCTAATTAACTCCCTGGATTTCCTCGCGCATACGACCCGTTGCAGTGTCATTATCCTCGTGCTACGCTGCTCGAAACCTAGTTCCGCTTTCCGAGCTGAAGGAGCCGAGAAGCGTGAAGTGCATCGATTGACGCGCATACCTTGCACACATGCAGAGATGTACATATACATAAGTACATTAGTATATACATAGGCACGTACATTCATATACACGCCGCACGCATACACACACACACACACACACACACACACACACACACAGAGGATCATGTCTTGCGTGCACGTCCGACTTCGTTTTCCAAAGTACGATGTACCTACCGGCTCAGCGTTCGCCTATCGCTTTCGACTTTGCACGCCAACCTGGCTTCTCGACGATACTTAATGGATGTCTGCGGAATACCTTGACACCGAATTTCCGCGCTTTAGCACTCGTCGTAGATTTGCGTTTAAAAATTTTCTGTGAGATTTAAAGAGCCTTTTCATGTATGCACGCATGTATGCATGTATGTGTAGTTACCGGCACCGAGTGCTATTTCTCTGTCTCTCTCTCTCTCTCTCTCTCCCTCTCCATCTATCTATCTCTCTCTCACTTTTTCGTTCTCTAACTTTGTTAGGTTTTATTAAATAATAATGTAGTAATTAATATGCGGAACAATGCGCGGACGGATAATAAATTTTGACGTGGAACTCGAGATATTTCGTGGGATGTTCCGAGCACGAAAACACGAGTTACGTTCACGTTCATCGTTTTTTTCTTTTTTGCTTTTCTGTTTTTTTTTCAACTTTCCCGAGAATGAAATTTTTCATAGTAACTAAACTGTGTGTGTGTACGCGCGCGCGCGTCCGTCCGTTCGTCCGTCCGTCGAGCTTGAACTTGATCCGAAGAAAGAAACTTTTTTCTTTCGGTTCTGTTTAATAATTTCAGGAGTAAGACGATAATAAGAAATGTTAAAGTCACTTTCTTCCGCTGAGCAACCACTAAATGGTAGTAGTAGTATCTCTATGCGTTTGATTTTAAGGGTACTTGATTTTCCACTCGATTACGAATATCCACGAGAATATATCCGATATTTCTAAGGGTGGATTCTAAAGGTAGATCGGGGAGTAGAGCGAGAGGTTTTCAGGGATGACCCGTTGCTAGTTCGAGAACGGGACGGTGGTCCCCGAGGCACTTCACTTATCGTGCTGGTTTCATATCAGCCAACTTTAAAGCCGCCGTCAGATGTAAAGTTTATGTTCGCCTCTCGTGACTTTCTCTTTACCCCCCGTTCAACGGCGACGTTGATATTACTTGTCACGAGCATAAATTACTATCTTTTACTTCGTAGTCCCGTTAAATATAATCTCACAGTGTTCGTGACCTCGTCGTTATTCGTTCACTATAACCCGCTGAAGAAGGAAGTTGAACGGATTGTAAGTGTCTTCTTCCATTGTCATCTTTCTTCAACTTTATTCTTTATTTTTTAACTCCATTTATTTTTATGTTTCTCCCTCTCTCTCTCTCTCTCTCTCTCTCTCTCTCTCTATATATATATATATATATATATATATATATATATATATATATATATATATATCTATATACATATAATGTAATCTATCTCTCTCTATATATATATACATATAATATATAATTTGAAAAGTGATCATTAAAATTCGTTTCGGTTTATTTTTTTTTTCTATTATTGGATAAAAAGGATATTCGAGAGTGAAAGAATAAATAAAATCGTTTATTGTTTAATAACTTTCTAATGAATTTCAAAATATTTTTCTCCATTTATATCTACTTGTGATCATTTATTCGATCACTTTATTGCACGATTTATTTATGACTTGATACGTCTGTACGTATCTAATATATAATTTTTCAAATTCTACTATCAATCGTAGTCATGGTCCGAGAGATATTAAATAGTCGGATTTTCGCGTGTCCCGGTTTGAGAGAGAGAGAGAGAGAGAGAGAGAGAGAGAGAGAGAGAGAGAGAGAGAGAGAGAGAGAGAGAGAGAGAGAGAGAGAGAGAGAGAGAGAGAGAGAAAGAGAGAGAGGGTGATATATATATATACACATATAGGTAATTATACGTTTGTGCGTGTGCGTTCAGTACACGTTCACGACTCATCGCCATGTACAAATCTCCCGCGAATCGCTTTCACCACTGAATTCCAGAAAGTTTGTCGACTAAACAAAACTCTCAGCTAAACGTTTCTCCATCCTGCCGGAAACCGTTAATGGTTCTAGCAGAGAGTTACCTCATGGATATTTCGAATTAGCTCGAGAAATTTCATATTCCAAATCTTAATCTCATTACTTTCGTTCATCGCTCATCGTTCAAAGTTAATCATGAATTTTGATTCGTTCTATATTAAAACGAAAACAAAAAAGAAAATCCGATTAAACTTTTACTTTTCAAACTTTGTTATCCCATTTTCGATCGTCCAGACGACAGCTTTCATTGCAGTGATTGATATTAATTTATAAAGAATATTGTGGCAATATTGTGTTACGGCGAAACAGATAGATAGATAGATAGATAGATAGATAGATAGATAGATAGATAGAGAGGCAGAGAGAAAGAGAGACAAAGGGAGAAAGAGAGAAAGAGAGAGAGAGAGAGAGAGAGAGAGAGAGAGAGAGAGAGAGAGAGAGAGAGAGAGAAATCATGGACAAAAAAGAACGGACGCAATGAGTCGTCCGATTACTTTTGCAGCATCGCTGCAGCCCAACGCAGGGTGGGTCCGTTCACTTTCGGGTGTATGGAAAGTATCCGTGTTTCGTCGGCAGCAGGGCGTGGCGGCGCGAAATTTGATCTGCGCTGATTTGCAAACGATCGAGTACAATCGTCAATAAAATACTCGGAAATAGGATATTCTTGTCTCCGCGTTTGGGATCCAGGCAGTCAGACTGGACGAATGGATGGATGGACGGTTGGATGGACGGATGGTTGAATGGATGGATAGATAGATGGATAGATGGATGGATGGATTGGGTATGCGTTTGATATACCTACTGTCTATGTCGATCGATCCGTTCTCTCTCTCTCTCTCTCTCTCTCTCTCTCTCTATCTCTCCCTCTTTCTATCTCTATCTGTCTCTTACTCTCTTTCTGTCTCGTATTCTCGATGGTACTTGCAAACACACGAAGTAAGTATTCACCGTAGTACTCCAAAGGACTTTGAAAACTGCAACGGCTCGCTTAATTCGAAAGCTCTTGCCACATACGTTCTTAACGCGTGAGTTCTACTCTTCCCTTTACCCAACTTTCAAACACGCTGACAAATTTCGTGTACCGATCATATCTCGACCCAATATACTTCTCTTATCGTTTTTATATCGAGAAACTCCGAAATAGAATTAACTAAATATGGTCCGATATCATTCTCCATTTTTGTCAATAATCGTTCTAATTTCTCTCTCCCTCTCTCTCTCTCTCGCTCTCTTTCTCTCTCTCTCTGTTTCTGTCTAATTTTAAGATCGCCGTCTGGGATGGTTCAAGGATTATCGTTAATATTATAATATTATAAATAAAATTTTACGTTTCGTCCGCCACACGGAATAATACAATTATAGTATTTCCATCCGGTTGAAATATTCAAGTTTTTTTTTGGTTGGTAGAGGGAAATGGTAAGGCACCGACTATTTTCGTCATATTTTCCTCTGCAAGATTTTCACAGCTCTAGATCCTCGGACGTTCACGAAGGAGAGAATATATCCCTTGCATCGTTTATGACGGGTTTCTGATTCGGAGATGAGTGTACGTGGGACGCATAAGATAGGGTCTCACCTCGGCAAATCTGCACGTGACCTTAATACGGGTTACCGCGCCGTCCGGATTCGCACGTTCCCACGTGCATCCTAAAGTCTAAACACTCGTATATGAGTAGGAGCTTTAGGTGGCCACAGTGTCTCTTTCTCTATCTACCACCTTTCTTCTCTCTCTCTCTCTCTCTCTCTCTCTCTCTCTCTCTCTTTCATCTCCCTTTGCTATCATGTATGGAAGCTGCCTCCTAGTACATATGCTTTCCATATGTGTCTATCCATATTACGTATGCAGCCGTTTCCACAAACGACTAGTCACGTTCGAGATACGGAGTCAACGTATCTCCACGATTAATTATCCCGATACTTCTTCTTGTGCCTCCGTTCTATCTCGACTAATTTACAAATTCTCACGTTATCCGAACGCATAGAAATATAGAGGGTAAAAGAAGAATAAAAGGATCACGAAGAAAAAGTAAAAGAAGAAGAAGAAATGTAAGAAAAAAAAAAAAGGTAAACCGTAAGGGTAAACGTGTCGTCTTTTTATGAAATTCACTGGACGTCTATACACGGGATCGAAATCATTGGAATATATACAGGCATACAGTCGATGTTCGATGCTCGCTTGGTCAGTGGCTGTTGTTTTATTCAAGAAACTGAATATTGAAAGGAGAGTCAATATCAGCCATCCGTTTCCACACCGGCGAAGGGACACTCGCGTTTCGTATCCTCGAGAGTGCTTATATGAATACATCCGGAAACGTCTGCATGGAAACGCGTTTCAACCCTCTCCTTCGATTCACATCCCTCTCGCGCCAACTTCCTCTCTCTCTCTCTCTCTCTCTCGTTTCTACATCCTAGCAGCCGATCCCGGATGTCGGTAGATGCTTGTGGATGCCTCTGGGAGAGGCAAATTAGTTACTGGGCTAATAGATCCTCGTCTATCGCGAACGATTATCGTCCGACTTGTCGTCGTCGTCGTCGTCGAGCAATTCGCTATCGGTGCTTTAATTGCGCACGTCCTCTTGCGTTTATCTTCGAAAACATGTTGAGTTCCTTGCTGATGACGATGAAGATGATGATCCTTCGTCTCACCTAACTTCGCCCGGAGTTATTGCTTTCCAATCCTTCGAAATCAATTTTATTCGTTACACTAGTAGTAAGAGCGTAGAATTCCCATTTGTCGATTGTGCTTACGATACGTCAATCGATCGGAGCTAATGTGTTATTGAGTACACGTCGACGATAGTTTGCTTCTACGATAAGAGAACTTCTCGACTTTCGATAAGATAAACTAATACATATGGATACCGATCGCTATTATTTCAATTAGTTAGCATAAATATTATGCAATTGTATGATCATAAAATTTTTTTTCTCTTTCATTCAGACGAACATTGCTTTTCGTTGGTACAAATTTATAATGATTGAAAACGATAAAAATTCATATTATTGACAGACGAATGTGTACTTTCATTGTTATTAATGCTCGAGAATAATCGAACAATATATATATATATATATATATATATATATATATATATATATATATATATATAAGTGATAATAACGAAGACAAAATTATTAAGATCGATTTAGATGATATCGTAGAGGACGCTTACTAAAAGTACGCTTTTCTTTCCTTTGCCATGACAAGAAGGTATTAGTTTCACGTTTCGTTTCTCTACGTGTGAATGCATACGTGTTCTCTTATGCATCCGCTTACACACCCTTCCACTTACATCTATAGAAACTGTTGTGCATATCTCCGTCTCCAGCTGCAGGAACTGTTGCGAAACGTTCCGCATCTGAGCACGGTAATGTAAGTTTGAACACGGTCGCGTCTCTGTGTACAGAATGTTACACACACACACACACACATACACACATATATATATATATATATATATATATATATATATATATATATATATAGCTCGGACGAATATACTCTCTTTCCTATCCTTAAAATTAATAAACGACATGACTCTCTTGAAATATTTTCAATATTTTGATTGTTCTTGACTCTTGAGAATGGTTATGGAAATTTATCATCGTTGAAGAAGAACGAACGAGCGAACGAACGTACGAACGAACGAACGTTACTTCACGTTACTGCTTACGTTAGTGTAACTTATGTGAGTGTCGATTCGAACAAAAAGTGACGACGAGGTCACGTTTTCCTTGAGCAGGATGCGATCAAACGTCTTTAAAGAAACCACGTTCATTTACGACTTTACATGAGCGTCCACCGTAAAACAACTTCCTTCCTGCGAGAGTAATAACTTACGAACTTCTTCTCGACTACGCGGATAAACTTTATAGTACTTTCCCTTCAAAATATGATGCCAAAAAATGAATTTTCCTTGGTACTCGCGAGAGCATCTTCAGTGGTAAAAGAAAAAGGAAAGAAGCTAGAGAGAGAGAGATAGAGAGAGAAGAAGTGAAGAAGAGAGGGTGGAAAAGGGAGTTAAGGAACGAAGTTGAGAGTGGGTGGACGTGAATGAAAGGATGCCGATGCGGTAACGAAATATCTTTACGACTAACGGATAAGCTTTCTCTTTTATACGATCATCGTTAAAGATCGAAAAGTCCTGCACCTTCTCTCTATACCTTAATTTTGCAATTTGTTCTTGTACAGCTTTTTTCTTCCCTTCTCCCTCCCTCCTTCCTCATTTCCCTCAGTCCCCCGCTCCTTTTTTACTCATTTATACTCTTTTCGTTCGTCCTTATAAGAGGGCTTAACGTCGTTATAATTTATAAAGAGACATTAAACGTTCGCGATTTAACGCGAAAAGAGAAAGAGAGATAGATAAATAGATAGATAGATAGATAGATAGAGAGAGAGAGAGAGAGAGAGAGAGAGGGAGAGAGAGATTTCTTCTATTTTATTCTTCGGACATTGAGGGAAAGGAGAGGGCCCTTTTCGCGCCTTACGAGCTAGCTTGAAAATCGTTATACGAGTTGCATTATAGCCATAACGTGGATTTACGATGCACAACGACGTATCCCGGCAATATTTGCAGCGAATTTGTCATTTCGCCGTGTGGTTATTACTTTCTAGTTGTTGCTGGTTCGTGGCGTACCAGCGTTACAGCCGATAGTGGTGGCGAGTCGTGCTGGTGGGGTTGTGTGGTTTCGAAGGGTAGAGAGAAAGAGAGAGAGAGAGAGAGAGAGAGAGAGAGAGAGAGAGAGAGAGAGAGAGAGAAAGAGAGAGTAGGGAGGGGTTAGAACGCTCGGAGGTGCTCGCCCGGTTATGTTAAGCAAAGAAAAACAAAGAAGCGTGTATATATTCGAGCCGAAAACGCCGTGGAATACGCGCCGAGCAATACGCATTTACATAAACTGCTGGTTAAGTGATTTGCAATTTGATAGAACACGCCAACGTTCGTTTCATTCGATTTTCCGAAATAGGGAGGCGAGAAAGCCGGAAGGGCTTAAGCTCTGCTGCTTGCCTTTCAACCGTTGCACGTTGTATTTCCGTATTTCGACTTTCTAACGCCATCAGTTTCAACCAGTTTGCTTTCTAAATACTTTCCCATTCCGAAATGTCTCTTTCTCTTTTGGATTATCGTCCTAGCCGATTCAAAGTTTTTCTTTTATTCTTTTCTCTCTCTCTCTCTCTCTCTCTCTCTCTCTTTCATACGAACTCCCGAGAAAATTTCGATCGTCCGATCAAACGAAAAATCATTTATGCTCGAGTTACTCGCTGGCTGTATTTATATCGTACGAAATGAGGTGTTATGAATTTACGATATTACGCCCGTTGTTATATCAATATGGAGAGATCGATAAAGGTACATGGTGTAAATAGTGGTAAAACGTTATCGCGTGGTAGCATGTGTTTTCATCTAACGTACTGAAAAACGTATAAAGTCTTCTCCTAACCGGTAGAATAGGTCGAGGAGGATCGAGAGGAAGAATGAGATAGTGCGAGAGAGAAAGATAGTGAGAGAGAAATAGAGAAAGAGAGGATTCGCGCACGTGGAAACAGAGTCGCAAAGAACGCGAGGGAGGCGGGTACAACGGGCTTCGTAATAGGATTGTAGAGGGTCGTAAAAAAGATTTTAAGTGCTCCCGCAATGCATTCTGCCCTACGGTAGCCGCGATTGGTTGAATGCTACTCGGAAATGGTACTTGCCCTTATTTCACTCGATCGTCTTCTTTCTAAAGGGGGTAAATAAAAAAAAATAAAATAAATAAATAAATAAAGAAATATAAAAAACAAAAGAAAAAGAATAGAAAGAGAAAAAGAGAGAAAGAGAGAGAGAGAGAGAGAGAGAGAGAGAGAGAGAGAGAGAATGGACTAAATAAATGAAAGAAGAAGAAAAAAAAAACGAAACGAAACGAAGGAAAAAAGAGAGAGAGCGAAACTATTCCCTTGGTTCCTTTCCCCCTTAATCGCGTATTTACCGTAGTTCCACGTTTATTATATGCTCCCCTTCGTTCTTCCTCAGAAGCCTTTCGAAAATCGCCATAGCTTTACTTTAACAAGGTCATTTAGTACGGAGAAAGACAAAATTAGAGCGTTGCACGTCGTAGATTATCGCGAAATTGGAGTCAACGGGGATGGAGTGAGTCTCATCAGAGCGCATCTCTGGTTTTCATTTAGGAAAATTAAACTCGAGTACAAATATTACTTGATAAGCAGGCTAACATAAGAAAGGAGGTTAAGCGCGGTATAAAGCGCGGTGACATAGCTAAAACCCGGGCCAGTTTGTTTCCCGAAATATGTAAATTTCTACGTTTGTATCAATTATGCTTACCGTCCAATCTAATTTCGTGCTACTGCGTAGCAAACACGTATTTAGTACGTAGATATGCGTTTACATAAGTAGAAATGCATTTTTTTTTCCTTTTTGTAATAATTTTATTAGAATTATTGAGAGAAATCTATTTGTCTCGCGAGCGGTAAATCTCGAGCGTTAATATTTCATTTCAAGTGTAATTTTATCTAATGTATCAAAGATTCACATCGGATCGAAGTCGATTGACAACTAAATTGACATTTACATCGATACAATATATATATATACACGCGCGCGCACATATATCGAGTTTAACGGAAATTCTATCTTTATCTTTTTACAAAGATATTTTCTTCGATGTTCTGATATCTCTCATAGGTGATTCGAATACGTCCGATTCTCGAACGTGACTAATAAAATCCACTTACGCGATAGTAATCGCAACGAGGATTTACGAGTGATCGCGCGTCATTCAGGAAATTACAATGTAATTTATTTCCCAATTTGCTTCTCTCTCTCTCTCTCTCTCTCTCTCTCTCTCTCTCTCTCTCTATTTTTCTATTTCTCTCTTTCTCTCTTTTGTGCACGTGTCTTTCTTGCAGTGTCACCGTCGTTACTTTCGAGGATATTCACTAATTAATTTTCAAGAGCGCAATACGTTAGAGTTGTGATCGTTGGTATTTATTGAAATTTTTTTTTCAACTCTCTCGTACGACGCGAATGCAACGCATTAATCATTCCTTTCGGAAGCTCACGAGACGCGACGGAGAAGAAGAATTCATCCAGAAATTGCACTCGTTTTCCGCTCCGATAACTTTCCCTCGTATCTTCTCATGCAACTTTCATTTGGCTTTCGGTAAATCGAAACTCGTTACAAATTAAAGACGTGAGACGATGTACCTGGGATCGATCCATTAGGTAGGAAGAGGAGGGGGGTGGAGTAAAAAACAAGACAAACACAACAAAAAATAAAGTAAAATAAAATAAAATGAAAAGAAAAGAAAAGAAAAGAAGAAAGATAGATAGAGAGAGAGAGAGAGAGAGAGAGAGAGAGAAGGGGAGAAGAAGATATTTTTCAAATGTCGTTTCTTTTTCAAAATCGATACTAAATTGGAAATTATGTAGAAACTAGTACAAAGTAAATAAATCATATTTCGTTTAAAAATCAAAGGATTGTTTAAATCTGTTTCTCACATAGGGTAAATATCTCTGAGTCACAATAGTTTCCTAAATGAAAAATTTCGTAAGATCGGCATAGAGTTTTTCCATCGAATAACAAAGTCGTCGATACCCGATGATGCTAGTACATAATAAAGGATAAAGTATATATATATATATATATATATATATATATATATATATATATAATAATATATATATATAAAGTATATATATATATATATATATATATATATATATATATGCGGTATTGGCGTATCTCTAATAAAGGTTACAAAGTAAGGAAAGAGCATCCGGTCGTCAAGGCGGTTTCACCCATTGATGGAGCCTGACCAGCCTCTAGGAATGAAGGACCTATCTACCCACCTACCTACTCGAGGGGTAGACGTACCACCACAGATAAAGGCCGAAGGATCGATCCAAAAGTCTCCCCCACCAAGTGCAGTTTCCCAACACTCGTGCTTTTCCCGACGACCACACGCAAGCGCCCGAGCGCTTTGCCTTGGCCGTCGTGTTTATTATACATATTTTGCCTGCATATACGTGCGGTGCGTATCCTTTTCTCTATACATCTCTCTCTCTCTCTCTCTCTCTCTCTCTCTCTCTCTCTATCTCTCTTTCTCCCTCTTTCTCTTTCTATCTCTGTCTCTATCTGAACAGTTAGATTCTCTTTTTATCTTTCTTTCTCTTTCTCTCTCTTTCTCTGAACAGTTTGGCATATACGTAACCCAAGAGCAAAGTATTTCATCCTTTTCTACTTCACTTTTCTTTACCACGAAACTTTTTTCGTGGAACGTGAACGTGAGCTCTCCTGCGCGCTCTCCCTCGCTCTCCCCCCCTCCCCGCGCCTCCTTTTTTCCTATGCTCTTCTGAATCTTAACAAGATGATCTCGTGGTTGTATGAAACGTCGGAAATGGCTACGACTCTCCCACAAAATCCTCGTGAATTTCTCTATTTCACGGACGATTTGTCGACGTTGGTGAGGTGGTTCGTCGTGCGGGTCAGTACGTCACGACTTTAAAATCGATCTCTCTCTCTCTCTCTCTCTCTCTCTCTCGCTCTCTCCCTCTCTCTCTCTTTCTCTCTCTCTTTTTCTCTCTCTTTTTCTCCTCCTCTTTCTCCTCGAAACTGCTCTCACCTACTATTCCTCTACTCTTCCACTCTTTCCGTTCACGCACCCACGCACACACACAACATACGTTCGAATACATCCAATACTGTTGCCTCCATCTCTTCACTGCTCGCGAACGAGCAAGCCACGACTTTATTCGCGAACCGATCCTTGACATCGTAAATCGTCCGTCGTTAGTTCTTTCACTCGTGAAAACACTCGCGTGGGCGGCTCCACCTCCTTCCCCACTCTTACTCTTTACGGATAATAGAACGATCGTTTAGTTTTATTCCGAGTTCTTCGGATATGTTAATGCAATGTAATTGGTCGATCGATGGATT
This sequence comes from Dolichovespula saxonica, assembly GCA_911387935.1. Lineage (NCBI taxonomy): Eukaryota > Metazoa > Arthropoda > Insecta > Hymenoptera > Vespidae > Dolichovespula > Dolichovespula saxonica. Next base: position 7,662,156 of record OU426998.1, on the reverse strand, counting down.
CCATTGAATTTTAAAGACTTTAAAGGTCCCAACGGTACGCTCGCGATAATCTCATCAAATCTTTCCGAATAAATTTGGTTAGTCCATTAATGAACTATCAAATTTTATTTCAATTAAGCAGACGAAAAGGAAAAAGAAATAAGAAAAAAAAAAAGAAAAAGAAAAAGAAAACCATGAACGTTAAAACATCTAAAAGTATTTTCGTAACCTTTACTCCATTTATTTTTTTCTTTTTCTTTTTTTCTTTCTCTTTTTTCCTCTTTCGACTCGATATATTTTTGGCATTTATCGAAAAGTCGCGTCGTCCGTGACGATCTAATTTAATTATTTACACAGATCTATTTGTGTTTTCTCTTTTCTTTATTTATATTTTTCCCAACCTTTATTTCGCGTCGAAATTACAAAACACTCGGTATTTACCGGAAGACGTATACATAACGCTCTGATTTGCAAGAAAATAATGTATCGTATAAGTAACCACAGAAAAATAAGGCGCGAAGGTGGGTGTTACTACGAACCCTTTGCATTCGGTTTCTTTATTATTTCCATGGCTTTCCGGAATAATAAAGCGGTGTCTTTCTTTCCGCTAACTTTGAAGGTACTCGAAGTTTTACTATTTTTCTTCTTCTTCTTTTTCTTTATTTTCTTTTTTCTGTTCGTACGAAAGGATGAAAGAAGAAAGGGAGGAAGTCGAAGGAGCTAAGAAACGAAAAATAAAGATAAAACGATGAGGAATAAAAAGATGAAGAAGAAGTATAAGAATAAGAAGAAGGAGAAATTACAGAAGAGGAAGGAAAGGAGAAAGAAAGAAAGAAAAGCAGAGAAAAAGAGAAAGAGTAAGACAGATCTATGCATAGGAGGGTGAGTTTTACGTGAGCAAAAGTCGCGCGAGTCATTCGTCTCTCGTCTCGGCGAGTACTTTCAGTCAGCTTTAAAACTTCTTTGTCGATAGTTTGTCGAACACAGGGAGAACAAGCGAGGGATACTTAAGGTCTCTCTCTTTATCTATCTATCTATCTATCTCTTCTTTCTTTCTATCTATCTATCTCTTCTCCTCTTTCTTTCCTATTTTCTTCTTCCTTTTCTCTCTTTCTCTCTCTCCCTCTCTCCCCTTCTCTCTTTCTCAGTCCGCTACTCGTAGCTTTCTTTTCCGACAGAACTTCGACACCTCGAGAAGGCTACAACACGACGGGTGAACGGATAAATCAATTGGCTTTCGTGGTAAAGCGCGTACGTGCACGTTATTTCAGAAGCATTTCTAAGCACGTAGCGTACAAGCTGTAGCGATAATCCGAGCGCGGCCACTTATAAAGCGATTTGGAAACCCTTAGCCTGTTTCTCTCTAACGTCGACAACGCTGAATTCACGTTCCGCTAAGGTTTTATCTAGATTTACAATATGGACGTAAGAAATTGTGGCTCTGCATTCGTTCCTTTTTCCTGAAATGTTCCATATTACCATCTCTTTCTCTCTCTTTCTTGCTCTTTCTCTCTCTCTTTTCTCATTTTATCTTATTTTTCCGTTTTCTTTCTTCATCTTAACGCGATAGACACCATGCGCTACGTACTTTCCGATCGCTCTTCCTTCTCTCCATTTTCGCTATCCTCTTTTCTCTGCTTTTCTCTCTCTCTCTCTCTCTCTCTCTCTCTCTCTCTCTCTCTCTTTTCTCTTTCTCTCAAACTCGTCACATTAAACGTCGATTTTTCTTCCAAGACGTTTCGTCTACTACGCTTCGAAAGATGCTGCGCCTGGTTACTCGAAAAAATATCGTTATACGTCAAAGCTCTCTCATGAATCCTACTCTACGATCTCCTTAGATCTTTACGAGACGAGCGCGTGCGCGTTAGGTAGTTGAACGTGGAGGAAATGAAGGAGGCACCTTTGACGTTAATATTTTCCGAGCATCGATGCACCGTTCTTGTAAACCGTAAAGCATTAAAAGTAATACATAATTATTTACGGTTCATTTCATTTTCCCATTTCCTACTCGGCTTTTACTCTCTTTCTCTCTCTCTCTCTCCTCTCTCTTTCTCATCTCTCTCTCTCTCTCTCTCTCTCTCTCTCTCTCTCTCTCTCTCTCTCTCTCTCTATCTCCCGTTATACGACGTACACATCACAACCACTTTAAACTTCACCCTTCACTACTTTTCCACCCTTTCGTAGCTTCTCTCATTCTGGCTTACTAAAAGATAGAGAAGGTCGAATCGGAAAAAGCTAGGATGAAAGAGAGAGAGAGAGAGAGAGAGAGAGAGAGAGAGAGAGAGAGAGAGAGAGAGAGAGAATATAGCAAGAGGAGAAGGAAGAGGAGGAGGACAGGAAATCCTCGTTGTCTGCAAGCTTGTTTCCACGCTTTGAACCCGTGCATCGAACAGCAGCATACAAGTTATCAGGCTCGCGAATATCGCGAAAATAACGCCGCGCTGGAATAAACGAACTCATTATCGTATGGGTCGAAATTATTACCGGTTTTCTTTTTTTCTTTTTTGTTCTTTTTTTTTATTTTATTATTATTATCTTTTTCTTTTGTAATATGCATATATACTCTCTCTCTCTCTCTCTCTCTCTCTCTCTCTCTCTCTCTCTCTCTCTCTCTCACACACACACACACACACACACACACATCACACATCACACAAAGCATATCAAGAAATGTATACGATGAAAATCTCCCGAAAAAATTTCAATATTCAACACTCGTTCGAAAGCGTAAATGAAAGGGACGTTTTCGAGATTTAATTCGCGATTACCTTCGCGTATTTCTCGTTGAACTCTCTTTTATGACTCGTGTCGCGAGAAGTCGACTCATTAATCATGTTTCCTAGAGAGAGAGAGAGGGTGAGAGAGAGAGAAAGAGAGAAAAGAAGAAAATTCAACGATCGATCAAGCATGAGTTCCTTCCACGTTGCCGACTTCCACGTTCCCAGACAATAGACTTACTTTAATTTACGATGATAACCTACGACATATTTGTGAATATTTATAAATTTCTAAGATTTCCTTTCAATCACAATTATTATACAATTTTGGTTGGGTCCGTTGGGTCATAAACTGTGAGAAGCGAAACGTAAAGCCGTGCTTTCGCCCGGGCACGAGATAAGTGGCCAAGGAAATTCTCTGAAACGTAAGAGAGGGCCGTTCGATCGAATAACACAAAGGCATATAGACTTTATTAGAGTAATCTTCCATATCGTGTGCGTTAAAGTACCGCTTATAGGCGTCGTTAAGCCGAATTATCTGCACACGAATAATTCTACGTTACCGGTTATACGCTATGTAGTGTGCCGCTGTGCCACACCGAGTTATGCCATTCGTTGAATTACGTTTCCAGCACCGGGGCACCACCACCGAATGGATTATAATTTATATCATTGCTAACAGTACTTTCGGTTCTACATAAATCGAACCTACTTCCGTGAGTCAGCAACTTTATCTTTTCGGACCTGAAAATCGCGCCAGGTTACGTGTATCGCGAGTGTATTGGAGATAGAAAGTACAATGAACAAATAAATAAATAAAAATAAATATAAAAAAGGAAGACAGGACAAAAGTCATCCTTCATCTCGGACGTCGAATCAAATCGGGTACTTTCGTCAGTTCGTTTTTCTCCTCGACCATCGAGTGTTCTCCCTTCGACTATTTCAAGACAATCTCTCGTGGTATAATATTTTCTTCTTTAAAATAACTCAGCTGCTCCTCGTCCACGTAATTTTCCATATTGTGTGCATTAAAGTATCGCTTCTAGACATGGTTGAGCGGAGTTATCTGTGCACGAATAATTTGACGTGGCCATAGGCATCATGGCTATGCTATGCGCTCGTCACTGTATATGTACTATTACATTTCACTATCTTTGTCGTATACTCTCTCTCTCTCTCTCTCTCTCTCTCTCTCTCTCTCTCTCTCTCTCTCTCTCTCTCTCTCTCTCTCTCTCTCTCTCTCTCTCTCTCTCTCTGTCTATATATATATACACACATTTATACATACATACATATATTTAGTTACTAATGTGATGGGCTCCCTCTATGCGCTTGTGCTCGTGTATGTATGCTTGTCTTAGAAAGAGATAAAGAGAGAGAGAGAGAGAGAGAGAGAGAGAGAGAAGGAGAGAGCTTCTGGATATATAGGACGATATAATATATATAGATATATAATAGACGTAGCGTATACGAGGTGAATATATCTTATGCAACTGCTGTGTGGTCCGCCCACTATCTAAGATCGCTACTTATGACCAGACACGATCTTCCGACGTTCAACCATTTTTCTCTGATAACCTTTATACTTTGTACTTTAATAAATTCCGATTTAGGTCAGCGATGCGTCGATGCATCTCCGTCATACATTTGACCACACCGGCTGTATCGATGCAATGTAAACAGAAGCTTTTAACGTCTATAATGGTTCCATTTCTTTTCACTTGTTTTTTTTTTCGATCTCTCTGATCTTTTCCATAATCTCTCTCTCTTTCTCTCTCTCTCTCTCTTTCTCTTTATTTACCGCATATATGTTTCCTTTTCGTATACATTATTATCGTTATATGGACACAGCTTAAGTGCAATAATTAATTTTGATGTAGTAACTTCCGAGCGTTCTTTTCGCGCTAAATCGCATAGTAAATATCTATTTGCGAACGGCGGATGCTTACACGGGTCAACGAGTCGAATCAATTCGGTCTGTGATCGTTATTACATGGAGAACGCTGCACGTGGCTAAGTTAATGCGCGTAGCATACACGAGCGCTGTTAGATAATTAATGACTCGCGGCTAAATTAAGCACGTAATACTAATACGATGTTTGTATGGCCGAGCATGAAGCGTGATATGGTCGGTACAACAACGTGAGTGGGTGGGGGCGGGGTATATAGGGTATAGGGAGAATTTTCGTTGTATTTGTTATGAGTAAGTTAATCGTTTGGAGAAATAAAATGAATTGCTCTCTCTCTCTCTCTCTCTCTCTCTCTTCTAGCTCTATCTATCTAGTTGTTTTATAAAAAAAGTCCCTTGTCAAATTTTTCCGAAAAGAATTTCTTCTGGCGTTTGTCCGAAAAAGAAGAAAACAAGAAAGGAGAAAAACAAAAAGAGCAAAAAAAAACGAAACGAAACCCCTGGAAAAAGAAAAAGAGGAAGGGGAAGAAGAAAAAAAGGAAGAAAGAAAACGCATTATTAGGTCGACTTTATAGCGTCAAGCGGAAGGAAAGAACT
>OU426998.1:7599454-7646954 GCA_911387935.1 Dolichovespula saxonica | reverse complement strand
GAGAGAGAATGACGAATTACAAGCCGATTGTTAGGTCAACGGTCGAACGATATTCGACTTTGAAAGAATTTCTCACATAAATTCGGGATTACAAAATTGGGAGAGCAATTTTTGGATCGAACGATTTCGCTACACGGCTTGTTGGCAAATATCGAACGGTATTAAGGATCCCGCAGTTTACATCGTAATTTCTATGTACTATGGACTGAATGGAGCAGAGCTGTGTTGTATACAGGTTGAGTGAGAAGGCGGGCGACGGGGACGGGTGGCGGGGAGGATGGGTGGGTGGGTGGGTGGTGGTAAGGGGTGTCCGGGTTAGAGGGAATGGGAAAGGCGCGGAGGGTAAAGGGTAATATACAATTTGTACTGCTCGCGCGTCTATATTTGCGAACGTCGGCGTAATCCGGCCCCGTAATCGAGATTTATATCGTGCCGATCGGAATTACACTCACGGATAATACTTGCTTATACCATCGCATCTTGTTACCAGCCGAGTTATCCGGAATTGACCTGACCTCAAAACCGTTTCTGTAAAATTCGATTTACCTTTTATGCATTTATCGTTTAAACGTGTGTAGAAGATATCTGCGAATAGACATTATTAACTATTAAGGCGAGAAGTGCCTTTCTTTATTCATTTATGTTTTCTTTTTTTTTTTTTGTTCTTATTAGATATCGTTTGACGAAACAAATAAACGGAAGGGACAAATCTCGAGAAGATGTTGTATTAATCGACTTGACAAGTAAATAAATCTTCAATACAATCTCGATTTGTAATAATAGCAATAGTATTAGTAGTAGTAATAGTAGCGGAGTAGCAATCGTGCCAGAGGAACGAAGAATATGTACGAATTATCGCGTGGGATAATCGGTAACGCGTTGCGGAGAAATTAATGTGGCGAACGCAGCGCACGATATAATGCGTGCGTAAGACAAATACACACTAGGTCTCTAACCCTAGATATCCTGTTTAACCTACATTCGGCATTTCACGAGGAACGTTGGGCGCGGGCGGTGCGAACGAACGGGTTGCCAGGTCCCCCATGCAAATGTATATGTAGGAACCGACTAATGGCGTAAGTTGCATCGCCATAACCCTCTCTCTCTCTCTCTCGATATATATATATATATATATACACATACGAACATATATCTGTGTGTAGGTTATTGTGTGCATACCGTGCACCGAGAGTAATGCTACCGTATCAACGAGACACATCTTTTGAAATCCTTTGTTTTCCTCGCACAGTGACGGATTGATTTCGGGCTAGCCTCGAAAGGAGGAAGATGGTTTTGGGATTCGTGCATCGAGATTGGACGTGTAACTGCGAAGTATGTCTAAAAATGCTATATCATTGCTTATCGCGTTTCAAGGTAATTATTATTTCGTGATTAATAAATTGGTTGCAATTTTTCAAACGTTACAATAAAGAAACGCACGGACGCGTGATTAATAAATTGGTTTCAATTTTTCAAACGATATAATAAAGAAAACGGACGGACGTGCGTTAAATAAACGTGATATTTGATCGAAGGAAGAGGGGTGGGAAACTAAATAATGATACCATTAATGCATGCAATCCGATTTATTATAATTAAAGTTTTGTTTGTATTTCAATATTGTGTACAAATCGATATGGCGCCAGAGATATTAACTATGAAAAGTAATCGATAGGTAGAAAGAGATTCGGTCGATAACAATTTACGTTATACTTACGAAGTATATAAAAATCTCATATATTACGTCCTATCTATTGAAGAACCGGATCCTCTTATAAGTGAGATACTTTATCGTTCGTCATCGATAAGTAGGATTTTATACATTAGCTCTTTACTACGCCTTCTTTCCTATCTTTTTTTTCTTGAGGGAGAGAGAGAGAGAGAGAGAGAGAGAGAGAGAGAGAGAGAGAGAGGAGAGAGAAAAAAGAAAAAAAGAAGGGGAGATACACACAAAAGGTAGAAGTAACTCGGCTAACGAGCTTTTTATACGAGCTTTCTTTGAATATCGATTTCTTCTCAACGATTTAACGAGGACGCGTTGGATCTCTAAGAGTCGCTAGAGTAAAAGATGGAAAATCACGGAATTACGGAAGGAGCAACGTACCAACCTATAATATTCATTACACAAAATACGGAAGTGCAAGCTAAACGATTATTCTCCGAGATAACACATAATGTAAATAGATATTCATCAAATGCCATAAATCCTCTTGATCCGCCAATTACGTAGCTAATCTGTAAATGCAAAATGTATTATTGCTGTTCGTGGGTGTATGCGAGCGAGCGCGAGCGCGACTCTGTATACTTCCTCCCCTCTCGCCTTCCCACCCTTCCTTCCTTCCTTCCTTCCTCATTCCCCTCCTATTTACATCTCTTTTTCTATCCATGTACATCCAGGATATTGTTACGTATTCGAACGTGTTTACTTATGCTCGATATATAGAAGCTTATCGTGCCAGTAGATTCTGACCCTTTGACCCGAAACGATCTCGTCCATTGAAACGTCAAATCAATTCCGTTCAACGCTCGGTACGCTAGGTACGGGGTTCTGCTTTCGTCCTCGTTGCATGACGACACTCGATACGTGAGTCGCGAGCACTTTTCGAAACTTGATTTTCAACCGATCGTTTTACCCGACCATACACACAATCTATCATATGTATATATTCTCGTGCGCGGGTTTCATTTTTTGATATTTAAGTAAGTAAACATTGTATATACTCGAAGACGTCAACGTCGACATGCCTTAATCCTACTATAACTAATAGTTTCGTGATTATCCATTGATCGTAAATAAATAATCGAGCCGGATCGACAATGAAGATTGAATGCGATACGATTCTAAAATGAGTTTTAAGCGATATATCAAGTTAGATCAAAATTTTATGCATCAAGAAATAATCGAGAATATTTTATCGTATCGAATTGTCTTTTAATCAATCTCTTCTTTTTTCCTCTCTCTCTCTCTCTCTCTCTCTCTCTCTCTCTCTCTCTCTCTCTCTCTCTCTCTCTCTCTCTCTCTCTCTTTTGTTGTGACAAACGGAAGAATGGAAAAAAGCATTGGACATTTTGTGGAATTTCAAGGATTGCTTTAAATGCGTTTGACGAACATTTTACGAATTTTATTTAACGATGTGTATGTAAACAATTATTGATTGAAATACTGAGACTTGTTTTACAAATGTGTATTTATACAAACATAATATATATGTATGTGTATATATATATATATATATATATATATATATATATGTATGTATGATATTTAAAAAAATTGTAAATACTTTTATGACAGATAAAAGAAGATTTACAGGAATTACGTGCTGGTATACGTACGATTGCTATCACCAGTCATCTCGTTCGACCAATAACAACGCACACAAGTATACATACATACATACATACATACATACATACATACATACATACATACATACATACATACATACATACATACATACATACATACATACATACATACATACATACATACATACATACATACATACATACATACATACATACATACATACATACATACATACATACATACATACATATATACATACATACATACATACATACATATATATATATATATGTATGTATATGTATATGTATATATAGGGTGCATGCAATAGATAGCACGTACTTCTCTAAATGTTTCGTATATTTCGCGAATCATTTTAATTGGCAGAATAGTTAACGTTTGTTCGTCTCGTTCGTTCGTTCGTTCGTTCATTCGTTCGTTTATTTACACGTTTATACGAACGATACCTCAGTTATTTCAAGTTAAATTCTCTACACTTCGGTACACTATGTGAGCAAAACAGATGGGTTAAAGCGAGGTAAACGTTGAAGTTGCTCTTATTGTAAGCATAAATTAATGACTCCAACTATGGCGTTAAGGATATGTATGTATATGAATTATTAACTTTAACGTAAATATTACCTTTATGCCATATATAACAGGTTTGGCCTGACACTGATACGCGGAACCGACCGTTAAAATGTCGCCTGTCTGAAAACGTCGGCTGTTCCTTGTCCAAAGTGAGAAACACTAACATGGAAATATCTTTAGTGTGTTGCGACACACCGGGGCTTGTGTCTCCTGACTTGAAAATATACGTCGGTTGAAACTGCTTATGCTAGAGGATGGTGAAAATTCAAGTTTTCCCGCCTCCTCCTCATCCCCCCACGTTCTCCACCCTTTCCTACCATATGCGAGAATCTTGTCAACGGGAATTTTTTCTAGCAACTCAGATGTGTAGGTATATAATAAATAATTCGGCTTTGTACATTTCTTTATTATTATTATTATTATTATTATTATTATTATTATTATTATTATTATTATTATTATTATTATTATTATTATTATTATTATTTTAATTCTTTTTCTTTCTTTCTTTCATTTATATTCCTAACGCGATTCAGGTATATCAGAGTAAACGCGATAAAGTATGATGATAATAATGATAATAACGAAATTTCTGGGTCCACCTTATAGATACTACTTTGTATGCAAAGTCAGTAATACGCGTACGCAAGTTCGTGCGTAGAAGGGAGAGAACCCTTTTAAGATTCGATGTTAGATTCACAAGAGAGTAGAATCTTGGCTAAGACTGGAGTGAGAGGGAGGGAGAAAGAGAGAGAGAGAGAGAGAGTGTATGTGAGTGTGGCTGAGAGAGAAGGAGAGGGAGAGAGAGAGAGAGAGAGAGAGAGAGAGAGAGAGAGATTTGACATCGCGAGACTTACCAAACTCGTACGATCTGAGTCTTTCGACTTCAATTAGCTCTTCCCTCTGTCGTCAAAGACATTGAGAGAGTAAGACGGATCATACGTTGAACTGTACTACTACTTCTATATTACGAAAAGACGTCAAGAGAAAGAGACATCGGGAGAGAGCGAGGAGAGCACCCTTTATGTTTCATCGTCGACGTACCTTGTACGCCTTATCGAATACATAAATATTGTACATACCTAAATAATGCATCTTGTGTGTGTGTATGTATAGTGTATATATAGTAATATTTAAGTATGTATATGTACAACTACAATCGTCCTTTGTTTTCGAATTAAACTAGAGAGATCCGATCAAAGTCGAGCTTTCTCAAACATGATCACGAATCGGTCCGACTGAATATAGCTACTTCTGTAAAATACGTATACATTATATATACAAATGCATATACGTATATGCCTTTTGGTTTACATTGCAGATAGCTCACGTAGCAAAGGATCTATGAAGGGATGATGTATGTCCCTTGTACCGATATATCGTAGAAACACGAGGGATTGGTTAATATAATTGAACTTGTCTGTTCTTCTTACGAAGAAACATGTCACGATATTTTCCTTTTCCTTTTTCTTTCTTTGTCGTGATTAATCGTGAAAAAGTACGTGATATAGTATAGATATAGATATAAATATAGATATAGATATAGAGATAGAGATAGAGACGGCGAAAACGTACACTCTGGTAATAGAACTTTATTTAATTTATCCTTTGTATGAACCTTACAAACATCTTTTTCCTTCATTTTCTCTTATTTTTCCAAGGATACTGTTGGAAATTGTTAACGTTTGAGAGCATAAATTCGAAAGATAGAGATAGAAATATAGAAAGAAAAGGAAAGGAAGAGAGAGAGAGAGAGAGAGAGAGAGAGAGAGAGAGAGAGAGAGACAGGAGAAAGATAGAAAGAGATATAGAGAAAAAGATTCACGTTGGCTGAAAGTCTTGGGTGTACATTTACTAGAGAAGCTTCGCTCAGGATATATGTACAATATATCAGTTGTTAAATTATTTTTACAACGTACATGTAAGAGAACGAGAAAGAGAGAGACTCGTTGCCAGCGAGTTTTTCTTCTTTCTCTCTCTCTCTCTCTCTCTCTCTCTCTTCCTCTTTCTCTTTCTCTCTTTCATTCGTGCATTATCCCAGGCAGAACACATTTTTCGTCGTCGTTGTCGAGTTCGTTGAATTTTTTAATCCCATCGATGTGGCCCGGCCAGTTCAACTGAAAACCCCGTGCTTTCGCGCGCGCATGCGCATGCGCACAAGCGAACGAGCGAGCGCACGTATTCAGTCGAAAGCACGCTCACGGCCATTAATCTTCCACGTATGCGCTACACGCGAAGATCATATCTCGCCGATAGTTAATCGAATGCAATGCATTCTGAAGAGGACTTCTATGTTGTTGAAATTGTTTCGTACGGATTATAGCATCGGCATTTAATTCGATTAAGCGAACGACCGTTTAAAATGTTTCTCGTTTTCAAAGGCCACCGTTGTGTTACGTAAATAAGCGCGAACTATTCGAGCGAATATAATACAGGTATAAGAACGCACGAATATACTAGGTATGAATGTATGTACGTACGTACGTATGCACTTTTTTATGCGAATCTTTGTCTACTTAAATTTCTTCTTCTCTGGTTTTTTTTTTTTTTTTTACTTTTTCTCTTTCTATTATTATCATCGTCGTCGTCTATAAGAGTCCTCTCGCGTTCGATAGATTCGCAAGAGAAAGAGAAGTAATGTATATTCAAGAGAGGAAGATACACGAGACCCTCACTGAAATGAACTGTGGTAAAATTCATTGGGCCCGGATCTTTCGACGAGATAAAATCGTGCGATGAAAAGCGCTTTCGAGTGCGCTAAACGCTGTAGGATGCGCGAAAAGGGGTGGCCACGGAGTCGTGCGAGAGGGTATGTCGTGCGATAGTACGAATAAAAAAATATATATATACATATACATACACACATATATATATATATATATATATATATATATATATATATTATACATACATACATACATACATACATATATACATACATATACATATCTGCTTAAGCCCTCAATCGGCCGGGGTTGCGTCGACGATTTACATGAGAAGACAAAAACCTGCTTTCGAGGCGTCTCCCATCTCTTTCTCTCTTTCTCTTTATTTCCTTCGTCTCGCTATACTATACACATTTAGCCTATACAGCGAGAGTGCGAACACGGCGGAAGGAAAAGCTGGCTCAGCGGGACTTCCCGTCTAGTGCTTTGCATTTTACAATGGCAAAGATATTATGTAAAGCATCCCGCGCGCACATGTACGCGCACCTTACGCATACTCTCTTCTATTTCCTTCTCTCTCTCTTTCTCCCTCCCTCTCTCTCTATTTCTCTTTCTCTTTCTCATTCTTTCTATCTCTATCTCTCACTTTTTTACCTTCTATGCTTCTGTGCGGTATTCCCCAGGTGAGCATACGTATGCTGCTACTCCTGTTCCATCTTTTCTATCTTACTCTATTTCTCTCTCTTTCTCTCTCTCTTTCTTTTTTTCTTATGACTACATATGTACGACTTGGAGACGGAGAAAGAGAGAGAGAGAGAGAGAGAGAAAGAGAGAAAAAGAGAAAAAAAGTTTGCCACTCCTCTCGCGATCGTACGTGCCGCGAACGCGAGCACCTGTATCCCCGCTTGCTCGAGCATCTAAACTGTTTTTCCCCCCACCCCCTTTCCTTTCTTCCGCTTCTTTATCGCAGCTTCACTTATCTCGCACGATTCCTTCGACTTCTGTTTGCGAGCAAAGTGTTTACGTACGTACCTATGTACGTACGTGTGTGTGTGTGTGTGTGTGTGTGTATATATATATATATATATATATACGTATATATACATACATATATATATATGTGTGTATGTATGTATGGCTGTATATATATGGTTTGTATATATCTATATTCTTACGATCGTATCCTCATCTTCTCTTTCTTAAGTTTTCTACTTGAAACACTTTCTCTCTCTCTCCCCTCTCTCTCTTTAGAAACACTTTAGAGTACGTTTGATCTATAGCGGAGTACGCGATTCATATGTAAAAATTTTTCCGTTCTTTTTTTTCCTTTCTTTTCCTCTCCTCCCTTTTAAATAACAATTTCAAAGTTACAATGTCAAGAAAGAACAAATACTTTTTATTCCAATGCAGTTTCGACAGTAACGTAGTATTTTCATTCATTTTATTCATGTTCATTCATTCATTCATTCGTCCTTTATCCCTTTTTATCGTCAATAATATATATATATAAATATATATTTCTTTTTCTTCTTCGAATTATTCACATATTATATTATAACTCGATTAATCGTATTCACGCGCATGCGACTTTTATTAAACGCGTGGCATGCGTATGACCGAAAACATAGGCGGTTATCTAAACGTTGTATTGTCTTTAGCGAATTACATTCCCCAAATACCGTCAGCATCGGTGTCGGTCGTGCGAGCCACCTTCGCCGCGAGATATCGCGGCTTGTATCGGGAACGCCCGTTACGTGAAACCCGTATGCGATGCGTTCTCGTGCAACGTTCAGGACGATTCTCGTTTGTGATATAGGAATCATCTCTGAAATCGTCTCGTCATTCTCGAATCCGATCGTCAGGTACCGGTCTACTCGTGGATTCCATCGTCGTTTTTAAAGAACGAATCGTTCGTTCAGAATTTTCTGGGGCAGTTAATCCTTTTTCCTCTTTTTTCTTTTTTTTTCTTTTATTGTTTTGTGCTCTCTCTCTCTCTCTCTCTCTCTCTCTCTCTCTCTCTCTCTCTCTCTCTCTCTCATGGTAATTCGTTATAAATCAACGAAATGTGTTCCCTTCAAATCATCGTTTATAGATTCGATTGCAATTAAAAAATATAAAAAGATAGAAAGAAAAGAAGGAAAAACAAAAAATTTCTATCGGCACTTGATACGTTCTCGTGAAAAGTATTTTTTTTTTTTATATCATCGATGTTACACGACAGTTTAATGCGTTTTCATTCGTTTCAACTGAAACTCGATTATATCGATGTTAATGGTCGATTACGAATACCCTCGATCCGTCGATTTTGCGAAATTTAATATTCCTATCGAATAGAATTTTGAATTTGTCGTAGCGGGATAAGTATAATTGACTCTATTTTTCATTTTATCTCTTTTTTTAACCTCTTCTCTTATTTTCTAGTTTGTTGAAGAAGAGAATTTTTCGATGAATTTCTCTGAGTGTCGAGTGAGGTGAATGTAGAAGCGTGGGTGACCCTATTGGTTGTTTCTCTTATTCGATACCGGTCGATCGTGTGGGCGAGGGTAAATTTATGAGACAGTCCTTAATTACGCTCGGCCTAGAATCGGAGTAATCCACTTTGGAAAAGGAACGATCTTACTGGCGTAGAAACTGATTCTCGTACGGTCAAGCCTGGCTTATTATTCTCCGATAAAGTGTGCTTTCTCTCTCTCTCTCTCTCTCTCTCTCTCTCTCTCTCTCTCTCTAGGTGCTAAATCTCAGTACGTGTATTTGATATTTCATCGACTTAGCATTTACATACAAAGTGAGGTATTATTACGTACAAAAAATTGTCAAATAAGCGATGTTGCTGTGTTGATACGTTATGTTTTAAAATAAGCATTCGATCTTTAACTATTGCAATAAAATAATATTATAAGAAATTATTATTTTTATATTTAATATATTGGCTTTAGACGTCAATAATGGTTAAAGAATGTTTCTTTCAAATTTTAACGTAAAAAATATATAATTAAATTTAAATGATCGAATGAATAAAGATTGAATGAACATTAAATGAATAAAGTTACTGCCAGCAAATATTGATATCTTATGAAATTTTTTTCTTAAAACTACATACACGCATACAATCGCGCGCCTATTCATTTATATCATTGATAAATTATATCATTAATTTTTTATACGATTTAAAGATTAAGACTCAAGTAAACATTGTATCAATCGATTTATTATCGTTGTTTCATTCAATTAGTTGTATAATTAAAATATATATATATATATATATATATATATATATATATATATATACATACATATACATACACATATAGGAAGGTACGTATATAAAAAAAAATAATAATTATTAATAAATGAACATGCGAAACGTAGAAGAAGCAACGATCGGATCGCGTATTAATTCGTAGCGTGAGTCGGTCACATTTTCTTTAGTTAGTTATTCGTATTTTCTTTAGGTAGTTTATCGTATTTTTCTTGGTTGATCTTCTGGTTATAGCCAACACAGCCGTAATGCCTCTTCTAGCCATTCAGCCGCATTAAAGCGCTGCTCGTTGCGAAAGCTTCGTCTCTAAGTTTCGTAGAGAGAGAGAGAGAGAGAGAGAGAAAGAGAGAGAGAGAGAGAGAGAGAGAGAGAGAGAGAGAGAGAGAGAGAGAGAGAGTCTCTACGAAAGTAAGTACTTACTTTATACAGATGTAAGTTCAACGACTCTATTTCGCCGTTAGCTCTCGTTCGCGTATCTTCGAAGCATACTTTCGTACGATCTAAGCAGTCCAGGCAACGACTTATACTGTTCCATTCGGTTCACGAACGGAACCGGCCAACGCGTTGGCTCCATTCATCTAAGTTTCAATTTCTCTGGAAACGAGAGAGTGAGTTCTCTCCCTCTTGGCTTTTCCGTCGAAGTCTTTCCAAGAGAGAGAGAGAGAGAGAGAGAGAGAGAGAGAGAGAGAGAGAGAGAGAGAGAGAGAGAGAGAGAGAGAGAGAGAGAGAGAGAGAGAGAGAGAGAGAGAGAGAGAGAGAGAGAAGTTAATCCTCCATAGATTCATCTTTTTTTGTTTTTGTTTTTGTTTTTGTTCTTCTTTATTTTTTCTCTCTTTCTTTTTTCTACGTCTAAAAAAAAAAAATAAAAAAGAGGGAAATTATACAGTTAATTTAACTATCAATTTAAACTTTATTTAAGTATAAAAATACTGATGGATAACTAATCAATTTCGTTACGCTAAAAATCAAATGAGATAGAGGAACAAAGAGAAAGTAAAAAAACAGAAATGAAAGTATGGGAACGATAATCCGATATAATAATGTAACTATATATATATAGAGTTATATTATACTGACAATTCGTATAAACTTATATCTTTTGCTTCGTAACGATTAATTTAACGAATTAATTTTTTTCGACGAAATATGAAATGAGATATAAAAAACAGAGAGAAAAGAAAGAGTATAAAAAAGAAAAGGAACGTATTGAACATTAATCTGATATATTAATGTAAGTTACACTCAATGAAATAAGTTATATCGGTGGATATAAAAAGAAGAATAATATAAGTATTTAGAGAAAGCCAAGTATAATTTATACTTCGCAAACATTAAACCGGGAGTTAATTTTATGACGAAAAAATGAATATATACGGAAAAGGGGGAAGAGAAATTACGGAAAAAAGGGAAATAAAAGGAACAAGAAAAAAGAGGAAGAAAAAAGAATGAATAGAAACGACTAATTCGACTCTTTTTACCACCTCTACCTATCCACCGTTCTGGCACTTCTTCTTTGTCTTCTTTTTTTTTCAATTCGGTAGGAGAACGTTTTTAATTTGTTAAAATTTAGATTACGATGATTTTTTTTCTCTACTTCCAATTAGCCCGCTTTCGAAGCCGATACGCCGATCGGTTTTGCACGTCGGAACACATCGGCTCATTTAATCGATGCTCCCAGATCACGACGAGCTCTTTCGTTTCTCTCTACCTGTCTGCTGGGAATTCAGAAACGTGTTTATAGGTGTGTTACACGTGTAGTATACGCGTGTACGCGTGCATGTATGTATGTATGTGTATATGTAACAGCCTTACTATTGGGATCCCTTTGAATATCGTTCAATACCTTTCGGTAATGCTCTGCGTCTCACTAATGTATTCTTAATAACTACAATATAACCCCCCGGTCCCTTGCCCCTTGCCACTGTCCCTGCCTCCGTCAACCTCACCTCCGAGACTTTGAGATCGATAGATGATCAGGATTTCTTCTTTGTGAACGATGAGAAACGTGTGCCGACGTAGAAACGTGCTTTCAATGGTTGACAATGGTAAATCGCGGCTTTTCGACTTTGCCCAACAGAAATCATCGAAGATATTTTCGATAGGCCGACGACTGATCGGTCGGTCGGTCGTTCGGTCGGTCGGTCGGTTGGTTGGTTGGTTGGTCCCACGGAGAGACGATAAAATTGCAGTTCGGACACGAGATTTCGTTCGCTCGCGCTCGAATAGATTCGATTACATTCCCGTTGGCAGATTTACAGCGCGCGAGTGCACGGAATTCTCTTGACAAATGAATTTTCGAAACGAGAGAGAGAAAGAGAGAGAAAGCGAGAGAAAGAGAGAGAGAGAGAGAGAGAGAGAGAGAGAGAGAGAGAGAGAGAGAGAGAGAGAGAGACGAATGCATGGATGGATGGATGGATGGATGAACGGATGGACGGATGGATGGATAGATAGATAGATAGGTAGATAGATAGAATTGGTGCAACAAATTAACGACGAATCGTCGATGTGTATTCTTATTTGGTTTACGGTTAATTTCATGGCCCTGGTTCTCTCGTCTATTTTAAACCTCGTTGTGGCTTATTCATACTCGCGAAACGACCGTGTTATTTCCAGTGAGGCGTTAAAGTGAGCGCAGTAGGATCGCTCGACCGCGTCATTAGTTTTTCATTTATAATGACCGTATGCACATTGTCTAATTAATTCGACGAGGAGTATCGACGAACAACCGAGTGCCGGGGTCTACCAATGAAATCTAGAACGGAAAGATACATACATGCTTACTTTTGATACGCGATATATTATATATATATATATTTTTTTTTATTTATTTAGGTTACGTATCTACGTATGTTGCTGTGCATATAGATGGTTTAAACCTATGATTTTATATATAGGCGTTATCGTTTTAATTGATTCGAACATATTATTAGCATAAAATATATATACATATATAATTGTCAAATGCTTTTGAATAAAGGAGAGAATTATTTAAAACGAAATCTGTTTTATTCCCGATGTGTTTGATTATTATTTAAAAAACGACTATTAATTGTCCTTCTAGCGAATAAAAATTTGTCTTTCTCTTATAAATAAATGAAACGCCCTCTATTCGCTATTTATCATTTTTTCTCGGAAGAAAATTGTGAAAGAGAGAAAGAGAGAGAGAGAGAGAGAGAGAGAGAGAGAGAGAGAGAGAGAGAGAGAGGGAGAGGGAGAGAGATAGAAAGAGAAAGAGAGGAAGAGAAGATCAAAGAGAAGGACGTTCGAATGGTAGAAAAATACTACAATATTTTAATTTTTAAACTACTCGTACGGTCGTCGCGTCTAGCCACGTTTGTAAGCAGTCGGTTGAATCTTTGCTGACGTATTATCGCTCATTAGATACGATTAGCGACGAACGTGCCACTATCCTTTTGCGTTCTTCTACACAGACATACATACACGTATACATACACAGAGCCACAAGATGCGGCAGTGAGCCATACACACAAACAAACACAAAGGACAAACACAGAGAAAGAGAACTTAAACGAGTGCATTGAAGATTTAAGAGTGTGCACATCAAGCCGCACGCGGAAACGCGTCGCCCGTCGAGTCAGCGAGTTCTAGTGACAATGAGAATGCACTTTTAATAAATCGTCCCCTTTTCACGGACGATTTCCATTCTCGCGAGCTTTTCGCGATCGTTTTTTAACTCGTCGTCGTTATCTCTCTCGCCTCTTCGATGTGTCCCTGACACTTTCTCTCTCTCTCTCTCTCTCTCTCTCTCTCTCTCTCTCTTCCTCTTTTCCTCTTTCTTTCTCTTTCTCTTTCTCTTTCACTCTAATTTTCGATTAAACTTCACGCTCGAGTTGAGAGATTCGTGTGCTTTCTTTCTCTCTCTCTCTCTTTCTCCCTCTTTTTCTCTCTCCCTTCCTCTTTCTCTTTCTCTCTCTCTCTCTCTCTCTCTCTCTCTCTCTCTCTGACATTGTCGCTGTGTTCCTAGGGAATTTCTCGGGATTTTAACTGGGAACAAAGCGAAAAGTTTATGCGATAACAGAAGATCAAGCGACGTAGGTACTCGTTATTATAATTGCGCCAGATATTAATTAATTCGCCAAAGGGTCGTGTTCCGTTCGTGAAATTTATAAAGTTACCGCGCTGTTAACGCTTCGCGATAAAGACGCCTTTTCTCTCTCTCCCTCTCTCTCTCTCTCTCTCTGTCTTTCTCTCTCTCTCTCTCTCTCTCTCTCTCTCTTTATATCTCTATCTCTTTCTCTTTCTATTGTTCGAAACGGCGTACTCGGACAAGGTCGTAGAAGTTATGTATATGGGAGGCATTGTTGCTGATACTTCTTACCTCGGTTAGATACGGCAACGGTTGTCACACGGTTAGAAACATGGTGTTGCGAAATGGCACTGGTTTATCGTTAATAGTACCGACTACAAACCACCGTTCTTATCAAGATCGGCCTTGCCATGTAGAGCTTCCTTGCGTAAGTACTGTAGTCGTTGAAAGAGAGAAAGAGAGAGAGAGAGAGAGAGAGAGGAAACTAAGAGAGTGAGAACTCTTGGAATATGCGATTAAACGATTCATACCACGATACGATTCGTTGAAACGTTCTCCTGCGAATTATCTTGTCGAGTATCGAGATTGGAGCTAAGAGTAACGTCGAAATCGTTAATTGCCATTCCTATGGATCGGTATTACTGAACGATCGATATAGAACGAGAGAGAAAGAGAGAGAGAGAGAGAGAGAGAGAGAGAGAGAGAGAGAGAGAGAGAGAATGGGAGAAAAAGGAAGACCGAGACTGAGACTGAACAGAGAATAATGTTTCCAGGTGGCATCGTAAAAAGCTGTAAAATTATCTTCGAAGATGGTACGCTACTATTATTTACACTTTCTCGTTTCCCTCGACATAGTATCGAATATCGATACTCGGCATCGTCTCCTTAAAAAAGCGATCCGGTTATCTTGGTACTCCTTCTTGAGCAGGTTTTCGTTAGAGAGAGAAAGAGAGAGAGAGAGAGAGAGAGAGAGAGAGAGAGAGAGAGAGGCGCAAATATGTTTCCCATCGCGTTTCTTTCTCGCTTACACACCGTAGTTCTTTCTTTCTTTCTTTTCAATTTTCTTTTTTTTATGTTACTTTCTTTTTCTTACTTCTTTTCGTGCTTGTTACGAAATAGCGAAAATAGTTTTATTTAGGTATGTACGCCGTTCGAACGAAAATAAATATTATTCTTAGCGAAAGAAAAATTATCTAGCATCGTTTTCATCGAAATACTTTCATTAAACACTTTCGCGCGATTTCCCGATCCTATGAGGATGGGGGAAAACAAATGAAAAGGAAGTGGGGAAGCAGAAGAAAAAAGGGAACGAAAAGAAAAGGAAAGAAAAATTGTATATCGTAGATACGAAAAAACTTCGCAATTTCCGCGAATGAATTCCAGGAATGATGGTGTGGCGTGTTGCGGGCCTTGCACCGGCTATCTATCGGTTAATTTAAAGATATGATTGATCGAGTACAATGAGGGTAAGAGAGCCGGCGGCCGATCGAGTGAGTAGTAATAATCAGTGAACAATATCTTCATCGAGGTGAGAATCTGAAAAGTCGTAGAGATAAAAGGGTTCGTAGTATTGGCTTGCGTTTGTCGTTGCTCTCTCTCTTTCTCTTTTTCCCCTCTCTCTCTCTTTTTTTCTCGCTTCCAAACCTTCTTCTCTTTTTCCTCCCCCTTCTCTCTCTCTCCTCTACCATAGTCTTTACCTTCCTTCACATCCAGCAGGTCGCCGTCGAGCGACGAAGTTCGTGCTTACCGGTGATTAATCTTCCTCGGAAGCATTCCTGACGTGGCTATGGCTACTCCGTGTGTATAGTACGTTATGAAGGAAGGATAGAGCCGATTCGCTTGGAATCTTTTCGAATCGACGAGTAGTACACCGAGGGAGAGAGATAGAGAGAGCGTGAGAGAGAGAGAGAAAGAGAGAGAGAGAGAGAGAGGAGGGAGAAAAGAAGAAGCAAAAATAAACAAAAAATAAGAAGAAAAAAGAATTTACGATTCGTGTAGGTGGAAGAGGATGAGGAGCTCGCGTAGAGGTGGGTTGGTTTAAGCACACCTTGCCGAGCGTTTCGAATGCACGTCGTTTATGCTCTCCTTTAGTCGAGACTTCGCACTTGATTATGGGCCGGCGTGCTTATATGCGTTCCTTTGTCGAGCGAAGTGCACTCCTGGGAAGGAAGGAACGTTCGTGATTATATGGAGTACGCGGCACGTGTATGTACGCAGTAATAACTGCTTGTGTACTACCACCACTATCACCACCCCCTTCCCCTTCCCCTTTCCTCCCCATTTCTGCTTCATCCCTACCCTCGCCCATCGCCCACCGCCTGCCTCCTTATCCTACTCTTCTCCACCATCACCACAATCACCTTCTACTCATTACCTTTTCTCATACTACTACTACTACTACTACTACCACTACTATTACTACTACTATTACTACTACTATTACTACTACTATTACTACTACTACTAATACTACTACTACTGCCACTCGTTACATCATGGCGTAAAATGTACTTTGATTTATACATATAGTGTATGTATATCTACAGTGTATGATTACTCAAAGCTCGCGTCATTTTCGACCAACTACCAGACGTAATTCTACTTATCAACTTATCATCTGGACCGTTATAAACGGTTACCTAGGACGCATCTTATCTGTTGTCTTTAATTAAAACTTTTAAAGAAAATAAGAGAGGGAGACAGAGAGAGAGAGAGAGAGAGAGAGAGAGAGAGAGAGAGAGAGAGAGAGAAGGGAGGGAGAAAGTGACAAACAGAGATTATGTTGTACTCGTCGTCATATCGTTATTTTTGAAAATCATTTAAAATGATAATTAATATCTCGATACGAACGTAAGAGATGGTAATAGAATTGAAAAACGTTTATTTCTTTTCAAGTTTTAATCACGCGGTTCGTTTTCTGCTATGTCGTATAATAAATATAATATATATATATATATATATATATATACATGCAAAGGGGGGAGTTAGTACTATTATCGTATAACATGTTTCGTGACAATCGTGATAAACTTGTAGCCATACTTGATATAGATATATACTCCGGGGTAACACTGGTTACATATCGATCGTTCGATCGCGATTTCATTTGCATAAAACGAGAGCGCGTCTCCGTTATATTTAGAGATAGATTAGAAATGAATAATAGATATTTTTATTATTATCGGTTTTAGATAATTCTTGGATCGACGTCACTTCGAGTAACATTTTTTCTCTTCTTCTTTTATTCTCTCTCTCCCTCTCTCTCTCTCTCTCTCTTTTTCCCCCGTTTATTCCTCTCGCGTTAGAAAAGTCCATTATCTTGGAACAGATGACGAGTAAACGTTCGCTTAATGAAATCTTCGCAGTGATTTTACGAGGGAAGTTTCGTGAACCGGAATAGGAGAGTAAGCGAGTGAGACAGCAGCAGTGGGTAGAAACGACCTTTCTCTCTCTCCCTCTCTCTCTCTCTCTCTCTCACTCTCTCTCTCTCTTTCTCTCTCTTTCTTCCTGTCTCTCTTCAGTTCTCGTAGCAAGCTTCGTTTGTATAAGCGTTGGTTCCTGGCCGTCGGTTTTCAAGATTGCGGAAGGAGGCGAACGTAGCTACCGAGAGTGCTTGGAAATTAAGCGGAAAGACCTCGTCGTCGGTGGCATACCAGTCGAGAAAAATGTATACCCGGTTAAAGCCGACCTCAAGACTGTTTTGTAGAATGTGATTAACGTTCCTTCCATCTCTGCTTCCTTTTATTTATTTTTTTTTCCTTCCTTTTTCTTTTTTTCCTCTTTCTTTCTTTCTTTCCTTCCTTCTTTACGTACCTACCTACTGCGCTTTCAATAGCATTGATTATAATTTGCGAAGAACCTTCTTTTCATTCTTCTTCATCTTCATCATCATCATCATCATCATCATCATCATCTTCTTCTTCTTCTTCTTCCTCCCCTTCCTCTTCGTCCTCGTCTTCTTACGCATCCCTTTGGATTAATTTGAATCACGACTCTGCTAAATGTGTCTTTGAGAAATAAAGGAAAGCGTAAAAAGAACTCTCTCGTCAAAAATAATTTTTAGCATGAAATTTAATATTGAAGCTCGTGTCGTTTCATTTAAATGTACGAGATATTTTTTTTTTCGTAAAAGAAGAAAAGGGGATGAAAAAGAAGAAGAAGAAGAAGAAAAAATAGAATAAAAAGGAACAAATGTCTACGCGTTGCATCGTATCGTCGTGTACATGCGTTTGGGTGAACGATGAAAATTTTAAGGACCGACCGAGTTTCCTGAGTAGACCATGCCGAGAGAATTCCGAAATAATTTATGTCAGCCAATTTCTCTCGCCACCATACCCGACTGAATCTTTCATGCGGTCGTCCCGCGTGAGAATGCGATCGCTGCACCAGGTGAATTTTAAATAATGAACTTCAGATTACATCAACGAAGGAGGTTAATAAGGGTTTTAATAAGCCGAGACGAAGTTGCTTGGCTTTATCCTCACGTTGGACGGAAACGATGCTTTTAATATCGATATCAAAACTCCGAAGAGAATCTTTCTTCGTAAAGGGCAAATATAGTCGAGCATGGATTTTTTCCCTCCTCCCTAAAAAGAAGAAAAGATAAAGGATACTAACCAACCTTTAAACTTCCTCCGAATATCGTCATGATAATCGCAATCTCTACGAAAGGTACTTAACGTACACTCTTCCTGCAGATATTTTCTTTTTTGTCTTCGTTGTTTCTTTTTTTTTTTTTTTTTAAATTTCTCTATCACGTGAAAAGAGATAGTTCTGACGTTTTTCCTTGGATAAAAAAAAAGAAAGAAAGATAGAAAAAAAATACGAGCCATCGCGTAAAATCTCATAGGTACGCGAAGTTAAAGATGTTGAAAAATAACGACGTTTATAAATGCATACATACATTTGACGTTTAACTTACACAATAACGTTAACCCGATCCGATCCGATCCGGTCCGATCGAATATAAACGGTTAGATCATATCTTAAATAACGTTTGAAAGAGATATCTTACAAAAATTCTATATGGATCTTTCGAATGTGGGTCACGAACCAGTGGGAACTAGTAGTAGTTTCTAGTTAGCAAAAACACGAGAGAGGCTAATGCGATTTCATAAAACCCGGAGGAGGAAGAGGAGGAGGAGGAGGGGGCAAAAGTTTCGGTAGAAAAGCAGCCTTGATACGGGCGACCGAGACGACGGAGAATGAAAAGAGAGTGTGTCGAGGGTAAAGAGGAGAATGAGGAAGAGAAAGAGGAGTAGAAAGTGGAGGGGAAAGGGAAGGAGGAGGAGGAGGAGGAATAGAAGGATTGGGGTGAGGATGAGGAGGAGGAGAAGGAGAAGGAGAAGGATTGGGGTGAGGATGAGGATGAGGAAGAGGAAAAGATCGTAGAGCCGTGCTAGCGAGCGAGCCCTACCAGTCGAGAAGAGAAGAAGGTACGTCCTGACCCACGGGCATAAGGCAATCTTTTATTAAATCTTACCCCTCGGTACCCCTTTGCCCGAGTACTCTCGCTTCGTTCGTTCCATCCTACCACCCTTTTCTGTCTTTTCTTTCCCCTTCAACCTTATTCCTCCTTTTTACCTCCGGCGGGTCCGAGTTGCGACTACTTTAAGCTCGGTTTCCGCCCCGCTAATGACAAACGTCTGCTTGATTTCCGTACGTTCCTCCTTCTCCCCCATCACCCTCCCCACCCCTCTCCTCCACCATCTCCACACCCTTATTCCAGACTCCTTCTATTATCTCTATTATACTTGAAACGTAGAAAACTCGTCAGCGAGAAGAGAGCCAACTCGTAACAGATCCTCTTCCTCTCCTACTCCTACACTGAAAAGAATAACCGATCTTTTTGTCTTTCTGTTATAGTTACATTTGCACAGTTACGGTGTGTACTTTATGTCTATATTATTTTTTGTTGTTATTGCTCGTGTTATAGATAATAGATCATTGTTACAGGTGCCCAATGAACGGATATATTAACGAACCTTCGTTGGGTTACTTCTCTTCTCGATGCTTTCACGAGGTTAATTAAACGCGCTTTAGCGTGCCGTTATCTCTGAACGATCTAACGGCCGATTTTCCTATCAAGGATACTCGCGAGATTAATTATTCTCTATTAACGAGAGAATTAGACAAAACCGATCGATCGATCGATCGATATCGGTAGTATCGAATCAGATCTGATCGAATTGAGTCGATCCATCTATTCATCCATCTACCTATCTATCTATTTATCGATCGATCGATCGATCCAGCATAAAATTATTCTATTAGAGATGCGATTACATATTCGAAGTTTATTTTCAACGACAGAATCTCGGCCATTTTCTTTCACGGTCGTTTAAACGGGAAC
The DNA here is from genome assembly GCA_911387935.1 of Dolichovespula saxonica. Classification (NCBI taxonomy): domain Eukaryota; kingdom Metazoa; phylum Arthropoda; class Insecta; order Hymenoptera; family Vespidae; genus Dolichovespula; species Dolichovespula saxonica. The sequence continues at coordinate 7,626,728 of OU426998.1, read as the reverse complement.
GATTAAACGCACGTCGAGTAATCGTTTCGGAGCGCTAATCGTTCGGTACTCTCGGTGTCGAGGGCACTCGGTGGACTAATTGTTTCCCATTAATGAGCGATAGCAATGGAATCGATAGCATGTCAGCCAGTCAGACACAGTTGGCATAAAGCCGACTTAAGCGGAGTAACATGCTTCAGAACCAAATGAACCGACTCGTCTCGACGTTTGTCCGGTCACCCTCGATTCCGCGTCCTGCATCTACTCGATGTCCAACTACGAGGGTGGAAATCCAACAAACGCAAACCTATTTCGATTCATCCAGAGTGTTATATATCTTCTCCTCCATTAAGTGATTCTTTTTTTTTTCGTTCGTCGTTACAGGGATTCTTAATATTACATTGAACGTCTGTTACGAATCAAATTAAGATCACTACGATAAACGTGAAGCTCGCTATTTTTCGTCGCTATTTTATATATATATATATATATATATATATATATATTATATTTATATATATATATTTATTATATATATATTATATATGTAAATAAACTTCTATATTGTTTATTAGCACGTAATATACGTTGTAAATGATATATACTTTTATTAGGTATGTTCAATAATTCATTTCTTTTTTCTTGGATATGCTATACTTAATATATAACATTTATTTGCATACAATGGTACGCATAAAGTTTACATGTACATATATCCAGTATCGCTGCGCTTTCTAAGAGCATGCTCTACTTTATGTACATATTCCGATGGGAATTCTTTTTCCCTTCCGTTAGTTCCCTATCTTTTCTAGAATAAAAAACCATCTTTTAATTTTATCGAAAGCATCAAAAGTGAATTTTTATTCGGATATCTTGTGTGATTAAATTAAATAATTAATTATTAAATCGATCGAAAAAGTAGGCTAGTACTATTTTTAACTTTTTTCTTTTTATTTCAATTTTTCTCTAAGGATACCGTTCGATTATATTATATATACCTGTTCGAATAGCAAAGAGGATAGGTAAAGACGAGCGGTTAAAAGTATATCGGTTTATCTCGCGCGCGCGCACTTCTTAGTATCTTGGCTTAAACTAAGATAACACGATCATAAACTAAGACAACTAGGAATACGATTTAGAACGTGTTTATAAAGACTTAGTGTATTGCCTTTAGAGTTACAAATTGCACGAACTAATGCGAGTTTAAACACAGAGTTAACTCGTGAGATCGTTCGACAACGTTCAAGCATGAAAACGCGGACACGAATACAAAAGCCAAGCGATTAGAAAATCAACGAAGGTAATCATTTAAAGGTTGATATTTTGTTCGAAAGGATTATTATTCTCATCGCGTGGATGTAGAAATACAAAAAAGGAAATAAATGTATTTTTCAAAAAGAAATAAAAAAAAAGTAATCCTCATTTGATTAGTTCGAAAGATAGTAGTAGAGGATTATGTTAGCAGGTGTCTCAAGATACAAACGCGTTCTCCCTGAAAATCGAAACTTCGAATCGGTAAGGGAACACAGGTGTTGTCGGAACGATTCGAAGTGGACCGAAAGAAGGAGGAGAACGTTAGTTTCTACGAAAGGAAACGTTTCGCGAACAAGAAGGAGGAATGAAGGTTTTAGTCTGGTCGCGAGACGAAGTGGATAATTTTCTTTCGCATCGACCAACCGTATCTCTTCAATCCTTATCCAAGACCAATAAACTCGCTGTCACGTCCGACAGGTCTTCCTTTTCTTCTTCTTCTTCTTCTATTTCCTTTTTTTTCTTTTTTTTTTTATGAATGTGTATGTGCGTGCGCGTGCCATCTCTCAAAATCACGGAAAATTCTTCCTATTTTGATGAAAATCTATCTAATACACCCGGTATGTCGGTATTAAAAAAAAAAAAAAGATAAAAACAAAAACTTGTTTTTCAATTAATTTCTTAATTGGCCAATCGCCGATTCCGTAGTCAACCAATATAAACCTCGACAATCGATCAACTAACAATTTCCACGCTATTGTTCTATCCGGTGTTCTCGATCGTTACGTAAACATCGCAAATACGTGAAATATCTCGTCTAACCGAGTATCTTAATATTCCTCGCACGTCGTTGCACGGATTATAGATAATTTCGTTCACCCGGCTTCCACGCCAGTTTGGGAAAACTTTTCGATCGTAGCTAACGTCCTTTACCGTTCTCTTATACGCTCGATCAACAATAAATTGATAATAATAAACTGCAAGTGTGTGTGTGTATATCGCTTTATATCGATATGATTCGATTTACGAATCATTCTTAAACAATTTCAATTTATAATCTTCTTAAACATTTTTCGTACAATTATTATTCGATTCAATAATTAATAATGTCTATTTTTAAATTAATCAATGGCATACATTTTTTTTATACGCAGGAAGTTCGTCGAGTCATTTTAGGATAAAAAAAAATATTCGGATATGATTGATATCGTGTATTAACGGGAATTACATTTAAAATAAAAATATAAAAACGTAGATATTTATTTAAATATTTAAACGTATATATATATCGCTTTATATTGATTTGATTCGATTTACGAATCATTCTTAAACAATTTCATTTATAACGTTTTTAAACATTTTTCGTACAATTATTATTCGATTCAATAATTAATAATATCTATTTTGAAATTAATCAATGGCATACATTTTTTTATACACAGGAAGTTCGTCGAGTCATTTTAGGATAAAAAAGAAATATTCGGATGTAAATTGATATCGTGTATTAACGAGATTAACATTTAAAATAAAATTCTTAAAACGTTGATATTCTAAGTAAGATATCAATAGAAAAAAAAATTATGTTTTACGTCAATGATTTTTCCTGTCAATTTTCTCACTCTTTTGCCAATTCTCTTGAACATAAAGATAAAATTAAAAAAAAGAGAGAGAGAGAGAGAGAGAGAGAGAGAGAGAGAGAAAAAGGAGAGCTACCAAAACGAAGAGGGAGGAAGAAAGAAGGAATAAAAAAAGAAGAAAGGAGAAAAAGAGAAAAAGATTTTTTTTCTCTCGTCAACGTCAGAATGACTCGGTACTCTGACAGGATCTTTTCCCCTACGGTGTCTTGGGTAAAATCGAAATTCCTGAGGGTGCGAATACGTGGCGGTAAAAGGTGGTATCGACGGTGCGGAAGGAAGGGCCAAGGTATATTAGATAAGTTGAAGCGCGAAGTAGTGCGGTGGAAACTGCCTCCTGCCTTGGCTCCATCTTCTTCGTCGTAGTTGTCGTTGTCGTCAACGTAGGAGGAGAATCTTAGAAGGAGGACTCCGTATACCGGTTACCCGTGTCAAGCGCTTTCTTCGTGCTACCCTTCGTTCGTAGTCGTCGTCGTTGGGTTGGTTGGTGCTTCATTAGGGACTAAATGGAGAAAATTGAAAGCGTAATATCCGAAGGCTTTTCGCGTGTCGATGATGCGAGTAATATCATGCCGTGATGCGCCTAAAACGTGTACCCAACGGCCACGACACGACGATAGCATTATCGTTCTAATCCGATTAAGCCCTTGGTTATTAAATTTCAAGTGAAAACGTACATACGGGGAAATGTTTTATTACGGATGGATAACCAGAAACGAGGATGAATTAATAAAAAACTTCTTTTCCTTTTTGTTATCTTTATACTTTGATATATTAGCTATTTAAGTATATTGTGTGTGTGTGTGTGTGTGTGTGTGTATATATCAAAGCTTAATTATAATATTTAAATACTAATATTAATCTTAATAAAAATATAAATACATCTAAAACATAATTTAACAAAAATAATATCAACTATAACTTAAAATTTATTCTATTTTAATCTACATAAAATACTAATTATTAAAAAACTTTATAGTTTAAATAAAACATAAATTTTGTAAATTTAAATTAAATTATTATAGTTGTAAAGTTACAAAAAAATAATATATTTATTATAACTTTAATCCCCAAAATTAATATTTTCAATTAAACTATTTTTTGATAATTAATATCCACTTATTATATATTTTATGACACAATTATTAATTATAACAATTCTTTGATTATTTATTTTATCAATTTTTATATCAATAATTTTACAAAATAATTTATCAATTATTCAATCTATCTTTAACTTAATTATTACAAAAATTTTTTCATGTTTAATTATAACAAAGTTTTCCTCTCTATCATTTTATTAATTAATTATTTTCTTAATAATTATTGGAGGACTAATAATTTTATTCATATTATTTCTAAGATTAATTTCTAATCAATATATTGAGTATAACTGAAAAAAAATGTTAACTATTCCTTTCATTTTAATTTTTACTTTATATTTAATAAAATATAATTTTTTAATATAAATTATATATATACTTATTATCTTAATAAATTAAATTGATCAATTTTCTATAATCCATCATATTGTATATATATATATATACATACTTACTCAGGTATATTATTATATAAGTATACACATATATATATATATGCATATACGTACATACATACGTACATAACTTTATTTACTTAGAAAATGTATTCAGGAAGAAAATGCCGTGGCCTGTTTAACGCGTTACGACGTTGATAGATTGTTTAGTTGTTTCTCTCGTTGAGAAAACTAAACGTTCTCTATTCTACGTTGACTTTTTAAACATATTATGAATCTATTTTTAATTGCCAATTGAGTTTTAGTGCTGATCCCATGTATAAAGAGAAAATGTATACTTTTGTTTCTTTGTACGTTGTTTTCTGGGTCGGCTTTTGATAATAAGTTCTTTCTTTTTTTTCACATAGATCACGAAGAAGTAGATAGCGTACGTTCACGGCTAATAGTCGATAGAAAGAGAGAGAGAGAGAGAGAGAGAGAGAGAGAGAGAGAGAGAGAGAGAGAGAGAATACTTAAAAAATTTTGTAGGCGAAAGTCAATAGATCTTGCTAACACGAATTTCATTCGTCGTTAACAGAATATAAGCAAGAGTAATGGTGTTAGTAGTAGCAGTAGTAGCAGTATTAGTAGTAGCAGTGGTGGTGGTTGTAGTTGGTGGTGGTGAGAAGCAACGAACCACCGGGAAAACGAACGACGGTAATGGGTCGTAAAGTGGGCTGCGATTATCGGGATTTATGCGGGCGTTGCATTTTGGTCTGGTGGGATCTCACCTCGTAAATATATATGTGTCGTACGTTACTCGATGTCGTTGGAAAGGAAAGAAAGGGAACGTAGTACGTGCTCGCGCGCGCGCGTGTGTATCTGCATACATACATGTATACATACATATATTTATGTGTGTAGCTAGATATGTATGGATGTGTGTAAGCGTGGGTGCGTGTGCGTGCGTGTACACGTACATGTGTGTTACTATCTAACGGCCATTCATCGTTGGCCGAGCATACCAAAGTACTCCCCCTCCCGACCGACCCACTCCCTATTAAATTTACTCTTCACGCTCTCAACCTCCCTACCCCCTATATCCTATCCCCCTCTTCCCGTACACACAAAATTCCATGGGCAAATACTTCTCGAGAATCGAGTCGAACCGCTCGTTCGGAATTTTCCTGATGCCGCCTGCACGAGTTCGCTTTGTTATTTCGCCTTGGTTGGTATATACATAGAGGGACGATTACGCCAGAGAAAAGCGCGTCGATCGTGTGGAACGAATTAATAATAATGATGGTAGAGCAAAAGTAAAGTGAGAGTATTATAATATATCGGAGAAAGCGCTAGAACATTAAATATTTCGTCTTTTTCTTTTTTTACTTTTACTTTTTTTTACGAGGGTTGTTCTGGTTCATTAACGAGTATAAGCGGGAGAGAAAGAGAGAAAGAGAGAAAGAGAGGGGAGAGGGTAAAGAGAATCAATTAACGAAGCATAGTTTTGTCGAGGTTATCGAGAATTTTTGAGACATAGGTACTAGAGTATAATAATCGGTCCACCTAACAGCAAGCAAGTGAGTACATATTATAAGCCGAAACCTTCGCGAAAGTAAAGTCAACGGGAGCTTCGGAAGCTTCATGAGACCCCTCTTATACTTGCCAGTTCAGGCAGGTAGGGCGGTGGTACAATTTAGAACACTCGAGCGTCTTGTTAAGTATCCATGGGCGTTACTCCGCGGCTCGACGCTGCCGGCGAGATACTTTCGAGTGTTCCAGTTACCGCTTATGACGACTTTCAGTTCGGTCGAGTGCTCCCGTAAAAACTTACTCGTATACTCATACCTTATACTCTACTTGCTGCTTCTCATAACCGACATTCTACCAACGAACAACGGATGTCTCTCTCTCTCTCTCTCCCTCTCTTTCTCTCTCTTTTTATCGCTCTCTACCTACCTACCTACTTCTCTCGCCTCCCCCTTAATGCTCATCGTTGAGATTCACTTCGATTAAAATCACACTTAAGATTAATTTTGTAGCGAGTTTCTAACGACGACTTTTGCTTGTTATATTATCTCTACTTTTTCTTCTTTATCTTCTTCTTCATTATCTTCTTCTTCCTTTTTATTTTACATTTTTTTTTTTCTAAGAATGATTTTTTTACAAGTTTGATCTTTCTGGGGATTGAAAAAGAATGTCTGAAAAAACAATAGAGTCTCTCTCAATTTTTTCTTGCAATATCATTTCTCTCTCTCTCTCTCTCTCCCTCTTTAATGATCCTAGTTGTGTACTTTAGCTGACCGACGTCATCGAGTTATTAACGCGTCGGTGATATTGTCGTGTAACCTATGCATATATTACGGTTTTCAAGCTTTTCGTGCAAACGAGCTGGCGAGTACCTACCATTTTTTTTTTTATCGAGATACGGCTCGATGACCGTAATTTTATAAACAAACGTTTTGAGGTCGCTTTTCCACTGGGAAAGAGTCGATGGTACCGAGAAAAAATGGTGGTGGTGATGGTGGTGGAGATGGTGGTAGTGATTCTGGTACTGGTATTGGTACTGGTTACGTTAGTGACAGTAATAGATAGAAAGGGGGGAGGTCGAAAGAGAGAATCTCGTTTTGTTTTAGAGCAGAGAATCTTTTTGGTTCGGCGACGTGGAAAGTGGGAGCGTTTTGCGTACAACGCCGGTATATACGTACGTACGTATGTATGTATGTATGTATGTATATATGTATGTATGTATGTATGTATGTATGTATGTATGTACGTGCCAAGCTACGAAAGCGAAAATTAAATGCGGTAAGCACCCACAAGCTCCGTTTTTCTTTTCCTCTTTCACATCCACCTTCTTCTCTATTACTCTTCCTTTTCTTATTCCTCTACCTACATCTCATCCTTCCTTTTCGTTGTCGTTGTATTTAGGAAATTACTACCAAGGGTCCTCGACTAATAGAGTGTTATTTTAAGGGTCGCTGCAATTAACGCCGTGCGTCCAATTTCTCAGAGGAAAAGCGAACTCGTTTGGTTCGACCAAGTAACGTAGCGGCGGAGGAAGAGGAAGGAACGAAAAAAAAAATTAAAAAAAGGAGGAAAGAAAGAAATTAAAAAAAAAGAAAAGAAAAGAAAAGAAAACCTGAAAGGAAAGAAAGAGAAAAATGGCGAAGTAGGAAGTTACACGCTTTTTCTCTCGCGTAGGTCGATTCATTCGTCTTATTCCCATGGCGAGCAAATTTGTGTCACCGAGGAGACAGACGAGTGTGTGCGTGTGTCTGTGTGTGTGTGTGAGTGCGCGCGCTCGCGTATATGTGTGTATGGGTGTGTAGGTGTGTGTACCAGCGTAAAAAGAGAGTAACGTCGATCGATAGGCTTAAAGCTACGAAAGATTAAGTCGGTAAAGTTAAGGTAAGAAAAATTAAGGTGTAACAAAGGAATATGAAGAAGGAAAATATGGAAAATGAACATGTCAAATGTACGAGCGCGTATTAAAGGCATCGACATACTTACATATGTATGTACATATATATATATATATATATATATATATATATATATGTATGTATATTTATAATATCTGTGTTAGGAAGCCTGACTTTATCGTTATAGTATTGCAATCTGCAAAACAAATTGTCCATTTGCCACGCCTTAAAACGACATCGTCATCCAACCTGCAATTAATTCGATCGCGTGGAAGACGGAAGGAAAGTGCCACTTTACTCATTTAATCGATATCAACGATATCTCGATTCGTTTTTTCTAATAATATATCGTATATTATTATGTTATGTTACTCCATAAACGTAAGTATATTTCTTTTCTTTTATTTCTTTTTATTTTTTATTCTCGAGTCACGTTTTAAATTCTTTGAATTTCAATGTTAAAATTAATAATAATTAATTGAAAGAGGTCACACACACACACACAGACGGACGAACAGACGAAGAAAGAAAGTTTACATTTGTCCCAAAGAACAAATATTGATTCGTGTATTTTTAACTCGTTATTTCATATACATACATGCATACATACATAAATACAAACATAAACCTCATTTTATAACGTCACTCTATCTTGAAATCCACCTTGAAAATAATTTTAGAAATTTATACTTAATGTAATATTACTACGTCTACGTATTATCGGTCTAACGTCGAGAAACTCCGACGCGTTAATTAATTATAATTACTTTTAGAACCCGTACCGTTGAATTCGCTCAACTCGTTATTTCGCGGTTCGGGATCTTATTCCAGGGAACTTTCTTGCTTATAATCTTACAGGGTTTGTTCTTCTCGATCTCTCTACGTCTCTTATAATTTATGACACGCTAGAAAGATTTATTAATTTCCATAAAGTAGTTCGCGGTCCACGTACCTTAAACTAGCGGATTGGACGTAGGCGATATAACATTGGAAGGGTCATATCTCTGTCTCTGAATTTTCGAAATCAAGAAGAAAAGGGAAAGAGAGAGAGAGAGAGAGAGAGAGAGAGAGAGAGAGAGAGAGAGAGAGAGGGAGAAGGAGAGAGAGAGAGAGGGAAAAGAGAGAGATTAAGACAAGATTGGAAGCGCGACATTAGACAGGAATGCGTACATTTACCACATTCAGCAAGCAGTTTGCTTAATTAAAGCAAATGAAGATTCCAAACAGCTCGTGCATGTTCTGTCTGTCTGTCTGTCTATTTGTATGTCTATCTGTCTTTTTCTCTCTCGTCGTTTGTCCTTCGTCTCTCGTATTAATCGAAAATGAACCAGCGATAAATAGGATGCTTTATTCGAACATCGCTCATAACTAATTCATGTATTTCCTCTTTTTATCTCATTTATTATTCCGCAACATTAAATATTAGTAACCCAAACATATATTAGTAACATTAAATAATAGAAACCCAAGAATATCGTATTAATCGTCCGATGACAACTATATTAAAGTGATATTAATTATTACGATAGACATATTAATAAGCCGTAGATGGAGTAAGCTTAATATTCCAGACATTAGTATACATACATACATACATACATACATACATACATACATACATATATATATATATACACATACATACATACATACATATATATATATATATATATATATATATATACACATACATACATACATACATACATATATATATATACACATACATACATACATACATACATACATACATACATACATACATACATACATACGTACATACGTACATACATACATACATACATACATCATACATACATACATACATACATACATACATACATATATGTATTTATATATATAATGTGTGTGTGTGTGGCGCGCGCTCGCGCGTATGTATGTATGATGTATGTATGTATGTAGAAATACACATACTGAAGGATTCGCAGTATCCCGAGATTCCTATTTATCTTGATAACGATATCGAAATCATGGAGATGCCTTTGATGGTATCATTTTCTTAAGGGGCAAAACTCAAAGCTTGAGTAGAATCGAATATCGTATTTATAATATAAATCAAGGATATTAGTTGTAAGCATTTTTAATCGTCATTACCGTTACTATACAATATTGTTGGAATATTGTAGTAATATTGATATTTTTTTTCTTTATTTTTTATTTCTGCTTTATATTTCATACATATATTTATAATACAATATATTTATTAAAATAAAGGAATTATATATTTTATCCCGTCTCATGATCGAATAACGCGAAACGGTATTAAGTTTCGCATCGATGAGAGATAAAAAAGTGGATGGGAAATGTAGAGGGTGAGAGAGCCGTTTGTAAAAAGATAAAACATGCGAGAAAGAGAGATAGATAAATAGAGAGGGAGGGAAAGAGAGAGAGAGAAAGAGAGAGAGAATATTGATCACCTTCATTATTCTCTAACGGTATACACCGTGAAATTCGAGAAATGAGCATTCGGTCAGTACAAATACGAACGTTGCTGATGTACATGTGGCTATGTATATGCGCTTATATACATAGATATACATATGTATGTATATATATGTATATATAGGTATATAATGTGTGTGCGTGTATATAACGTATCAGCAAGTTGCACAGCCTCTTTTTCTATTCGCGGCTTTTAGAATACTTCCTCCTCTTTCTTTCATTTGCCTATGTAGCTACCTACCTCGCTTCGAGTCTTTCCAAATTTCCGATAGCAGACGAAACGAAAAGAAACGAAGCGAAGCATCTTCGTTTATAACCACGAATACTGACTCTGTAAACACAGCGCACAAAATCATACATATATATATATATATATATATATATATATATATATATATACACATATACACACGTAAATAGCAATACAAATGGCCGAGTCTTCCGCCCTTCTTCATCTTGCTATTATATCGAACTCTAATTTTAAGGTTCATTTCGAGTACGAAAGGTTTCTTTTAATTCGACTTATTGACTTTTGTTTTATGATCTTCCGATTCTTCGCAAATATGTAAATAAAGGAAATTTACGGTATCACTACGGTGAAAATGGAAGATTGTAAAAGCTTTTTTTTTCTCTCTCTCTCTCTCTATCTATCTATCTATCTCTCTTTCTTTCTTTTTCCTTTTTTTCGTAGAGTCACATAGTTCAACTTCCGAGGCTTTGCTCTCTAGCAACGAGTACAGGAGCAAGCTCGCAAACAACAACGAAGACAGCGTTAGTGTGATGATGGCGGTGGTGGTGCACGTAGCGAAACGGATAGACGTGGTTATGGGACAGTAAATTTTAATTGTACGGCTCCATTCAGCGGAGCGGATTCAGTGCACGGCTATGATCTCTCTCAGTATCTTGATTCTGCCGTTGGCAGTCCTACTCCGGACATATCGTTGTGCAGTATACATTTGTATGTATTATACGTGGGTGTGTTTGTGTATGTGTGTATTGCGTGTATGGAGATAATCACAGACCACATATGCATGCACGTATACACATATGGACAGATGCGAATAAGTGTATATACGTAGAGGGAGAGTAAGAGAGAGAGAGAGAGAGAGAGAGAGAGAGAGAGAGAGAGACAGAGATTGAAAGAGAGAGAGAGGGAGAGAGAGAGAGAGAGAGAGAGATTGAGAGAGAGAGATTGAGAGAGAGAGAAACAGACGTACACACACGTTTCTCTCTCAGCTGGCAGGAGGACAGATTAGTTTGCAAACAATTTCATTTCTGTTCCTGTCGGCCGTTCGGAGCTTGCCAGCCACAGGAGAAGGAGAGAGAGAGAGAGAGAGAGAGAGAGAGAGAGAGAGAGAGAGAGTAGCAAATGGCCGAAGAAAGACAAACTCGGTTGGTATAAACGTTTTGCTATACTATGTGCTTGCTTTCCCTTTCTCTCTCTCTTTCTCTCTCACTCTCTCTCTCTGTCTCTTTATATTCTCGCAAAACGAATACTCGATTTGTGTTGGGATTTGTCAAATTAAAAAAAAAAGAAGTGAAAGAAAAAAGAAATAAAAAAGAAAGATGGAAGAATGAAAAGTGATGGAAATCATTGCACATGACGTGAAAATATTTTCGAAACAAGAGCTTCACTCGTCCTCTGTGTATTATCGTGAAAGAAAAAAAAAAAACAAAAGAAAAGAAAGAGAAAAAGAAAAAAGGAGGGGAAAAAACAATATAAGCTTTTATACGAGTCATCTTAAGTTCTAAGTGCTTTGTAAGATGGACGTTGTTACGAATTTTGATTTACGAGGATAGCACGTGTTGCGTCCACTACTAGCAGTAGCAACAGCAGCAGCAGCAACATCAGCAGCAGGAGCAGCAGGAGTAATAGGAGTAGCAACCCTCTTTAGGGAATGGTACAGTAAGACAAGGGGATAATAATTTATCGCGGGGGACAAAGGGATCGTAGAAATGGCTTGTTTACTGACCGAACTGCCCGTCGATCCTTTTCGAAGATTTATCGGCGTAATCGAGGATTTGAATTTGAGGTCCCATCCATATCCGATTTCATATTTGCTTGCTCGTTCCCGCGAGCTATGTATATGTATGTATGCATGCGTACATGTATGTATGTATGTATGTATGTATGTATGTATGCATGTATGTATGTACATATGTATATTCAAGAATTCTAGTTCGAGTTTCGATAACGAATACCGTTTGAATTCTCCTGCCGCATTTTCTTTTCCCTTTTAGTTCTGTCTTAGAGAGTTCGATCTTCCTCTCCTTCAGCGATATTTTATTAAGTCAAACGACGAGCCGGTGGGGAAGAGCATTCTTCGAAAGAACGTTCAGACGCGTTCGGAATTTCGAACTTTTCTACGGCTCATAGTCTCGTGCAACAGTTGTATCGAATCCTGATATATGTATACCTTATCTTCCATGTCAAGAATACGCGAAAGTTTTACTCGAAAAAGAGAGAGAGAGAGAGAGAGAAACGAAGAAGTTTCGTACTTTCAAAGGAGAAGCTCTTTTCGCGAGAAAAGCGGTTCGACTGATCGCGAAACCACGTCGTTTCGTGTTAGTGCGCGCGCGCGCGTTACCCCCCAGAGACCAACTCCCAACTTCGTTTTGAATCCCACGAAGGGTTTTACCACTTCCCTCGAAGCCGAGAACGTATTTCGAGAAATAAGTGAAAGCGACTCGTAATGTTCCAATGGATATATAACGTGATCCCAATATTCTTTTTCTTCTTCCGTTGTTTCTTTCTTTTTTTTTTTTTTAATTTTTTTTTCTGTTCCGTCTTTTTATTATTTTTCTATTGTTCTTTTTTTTTTCTTTATGGGCTTACCTAAAAGGGCTCGTCGACTAATGGATGTTAACGGACGAGACAGGATTATATATACTCTCCCCACCGATTATTTTATCATTCGGATTCCATGATGTCTATTATATATTTATCCATTAATGGACGGATGGGAGCTTCTTATTTTCGTTGTTTGTACGTACGACTAAAAAACAACTATCGGCGTTGGAGAAAATTACATTCCATTCACTCTCGGCCCCCGGTGTTTCTGTGCTTTACATCCCTCCCTCGTCCCCCCGATTTATATTGACTTCTCCCTGTTCTGTTTTCTTTCCCCATCGTCGAAAAATAAAGACGGCTTATTTTTTCATTAGTCAAAATCATTTCTCTCTATCCCTCTTACTCGATAACAATCGATCGATTGTTCGTACCTTGCGGGACCGCAAGTTCGAGTTATAAACGGCTGCGTTACGTCGAAATGTTCTACCAGTTCGGAGACATTGATCCTGTCTGACACGAGCGGCCAGCTGCTTTCGAGTAATTCTCCCGGGGGTGGAAGTTGGATAAATTGTGACATGGCAAATGCCATCGCCGGTACTATTTTACAAACATCATAGACGCTTAGGAGACATCCCATGGGACCGGAAGTTCTTCTCAAAATGCCTCAAAACTCCCGACGGAGTTTATATATTTCTTATTTTCCGGGAGCGAAACTATTTTAAATTATATTTTGTTTGTATATGTATGTATGAATGTATGTATGTATGTATTTGTATATATTTAATGAAAGAGCTCGATGTTAAACTCTCGCGTTCCTGCATAGAGATATATTTATTTCATATACGTTTTTTTTTTGTCCATCGAGTGCATACAAATTAAAAAAATATTCTAATGGAAGAATAGATATTAAATTTCTCCCATCATCGTTTCAATTTTAAATACATTTTATTATACTTGATCGAAAGCATAGATTTATTTGCCATCAAGCAACGTCCATTAACGATGACGTCGACGACGACGACGACAATAGAAAGAAAAAAAAAAAATGTGCCAATTTAACCGTTTAGTGACGCTCTGGATGGTGTTAACAAGTGCTTGATATTGCAAAAAAAAGGTAGAGAGGGAGAAAGAAAGATATGAAGATAAAAAGAAGGAAATAGAACAAAAGAAAGAAAAAAAAGGAAAAGAAAAGAAATGAAAAGAGAGAAGAAAATTAATGGTATCCATCATCTCGCGGATCCTTATTTCGTGTATCGCGCGATGGAGAACGGAAGGAGATTTAGTTAAAGGTTATAAAGCAGCTTGTACACAAGAAACAGGAATATTTCTTGCAACCTCACGTACCAGCCTGTTATCTCGTCCCTCCGCAGAATATTATGGGTATCGTTTCTCGCAGGGAGTCGTCTCTCTCTCTCTCTTTCTCTCTCTCTCTCTCTCTCTCTCTCTCTCTCTTTCTCTTTCTCTTTCTTTCCCTTGAAGCGCTACCTCATACCCCGGCGTGCTCCAATTACCTATCTTCTTCCTTTTCTTCCCCATTTCTTTCTCTCTCTCTCTTTCTCTCTCTCTCTCTATTTCTCTTTCTCTCTATCCATCTCTCTATCCATCTCTCTCTCTCTCTCTCTCTCTCTCTCTCTCTCTCTCTTTCTTGCTCTTTTCTCCGGTTTTCTCTGTCTCTCCAGCCGCGCAAATCCGACGCTCTCCGGACGAAATTCATCAAGGCTCGCGAAGCCGCCAGGGATTGGCCTCCCTCCAGGGAGTTTGCATTCCTCGGCTCGTACAGGAAGCACGCGCACGTACCTTGCATAAAACCGAGGCTACTACCATGGAAGAGAGGAGAGAGAGAGAGAGAGAGAGGGAGAGAGAGAGAGAGAGAGAGAGAGAGAGAGCGCGAGATAGATAGATAAAGAGAAAGGGATGGAGTTTCGTGTCTGTTCCATTGAACGGCTTCGCTTGCTCGCTCGCTCGCTCGCGTAGAATATTTTGTGGTTTGGGATGCCGAGGGTCAAGCGTGGAATACGCGAAAACGTTTTCGTGGACATCGAAACGCGACGTCTCGCGTTCCTTTTCTATATCCTTTTTTCTTTCTTTCTTTTATTTTGTTTGTTTGTATGTTCTTTTTTCTCTTTCTTTTTTCACCGTTTTTTCCTTTTTTCATTTTTTATCTCTATCTGTCTGTCTATTCTCTTCCTCTCTCTCACTATCTCCCTCTCTCTCTACCTCTACCTCTACCTCTCTTTCTCTCTCTCTCTCTCTCTCTCTCTCTCTCTCTCTCTATCTATCTATCTATCTCTTTTCTGTTTTTCCATTCCATCTCGTAAATTGCGTCGGGTGCGTGCTTGCGGTCGAAATACATATTTTCCTTTTGTTTTCTACACCCTTTCTCTCTCTCTCTCTCTCTCTCTCTCTCTCTCTCTTTCTCTTTCTATTTATCTATCTATCCCTTTCCTTTTTACTCTTCTTTATTTACATTCCCGACATTCGCGACATGCTTAATAATTGTAATTTCTGGAGGAGTAACATTTTTTTCTTCTTGTTTTTTTTTTTTGGTTCAGATTCGAAAAATAGAGGAAAAATCGACGTAAAATTTGTTGTTAGTTTCGAAGTCGTCACGCGCAGGCAGGCAGGCAGGCAGGCAACCAGGCAGGCAGGGCAGGCAGGCAGGGCAGGCAGGGCAGGCAGGCAGGCAGGTCGGCCGGGTGGGTTTTCGTGCTCGCGGCTTTTTAAAAGGGGCGCTCTTGAGAGGGAGAGAAAAGGGCTCGCACGGAGAAAGAGGGCGGAAGAGGGCATTTAAGCCGAACGTGGGTCGGTGGCCGACTGAATAACACAAAGACTCCGGGAGCGCTTCGTTTCTCTTTCTCTTCTTCTTTCTCTTCCGTTAGTAGTCTCACCCTCATCCTTCGAGTCTGAAACCCCTCGTTTCAAACCCACCACGTCGTCGCAGTATTACTTTCTTTTTCTCGTGGCCGTTCGTTTTCCACGTTCGTTGTCCTCGTCGTTCGTGGTACCAACTTAATAGCGTAAATAGCCACTCTCTTTCTCTCTCTTTCTCTCTCTCTCTTTCTACCTATCTATCTATCTTTCTCGCTCATTCACAGCCCAGTTTCCGTACCTCGAATCTTGTTCTTTCTTTGGTCCCGAAAACTCGATTGGTTCGATGCCTCCTCCTTTTTATGGCTTTTCCTAACGTTAGATTTCTTTCTATCACGCCTACGTGCTTTCATGGCGTACGATTCTTCTTTCTCTTCCATTCTTTCGTCGTCTTCGTTGTCGTCGTCGTCGTCGTCGTCGTTGTTGTCATTGTCGTTGTCGCAGTACATCGACTTTGCCAACAAATATTTCGCCTCTATTCGCTTTGTCGAAAATCGAAGGAAATTCTATCGATTTTTCATCGATAAAAACCCCAGAGCACGCGCTTCCCTAATGCAACCCTCTCTAACGAATTCTTTCGATTCGTTTCACGCGAAAACGGATTTAAAAGCGTCTCAAACATCCTCGAAAATTATTCTCTTCTTGAAAATCCTTGAAACGTGCGAGAGTCGACAGAGAAACGACCGTCTCCGTCATCCATTTTCTATTATGGATAACTCTCTTCTTTCTTTCTTATTCCATCTCTCTCTCTCTCTCTCTCTCTCTCTCTCTCTCTCTCTCTCTCTCACCCTCCCATCTTCCTCTCTTCGTCGATCTTCGCCGTTTCTCCGGCGGAACAAAGTTCGCATAGAAATTTCGCCTGCATTGTGCGGTGCTCGTTAATGCATATAATAAACTTGTGACGTTTTATTCGACCGCGAGTATATTAGTTTATAATGATGTTTGATATACTGATAAATGGACAGTGCGGGGCCCGCCTCAATAGAGAATTATTCTATCCAATGGTATAAATTACAAAATGTTTACGTAGGAGAGGGTGTCGTTAAAGGACAAAATAAAAGAAATAAATAAAATAATATAAAATAAAAAATAAAATGTCAATCAAACGAAATATTTAACGATTTTCTTTAATCGAATCAATCGTAGTTACGTTAATCGATATTTTACGATTGTTAAATCGAACGAACTAGGCTGGTATAATCGGCGTTATTAATATTCGTTGATACTTTACGTCGTAATTTTTTTTTTTTTTTATTTCCATTGCAATCGATATCGTCGTTAAGACGATACCTTCGTGAGTGAAGGAGTCTGAAAATAAACGCTATTTTAGTTTTTCCCAGTTCCCCTGACTTATAGTTATACGAAACCGATATCGAAATGTCGAATTTCTGTAATGAGAAAATTTACAAATTGATATCGTCTCGTTCTACAATATAAATCGACACGAATCGTTTTAAAAGATATTTTAAAAGCAGCATTACATACATACGTACGTACGTACGTACATACATACATACATACATACATACATACATACATACATACATACATACATACACGAATACATGTATAACACGCTCTCTTACGCAGATACATACATACATACATAAATATATACGTATATACATGATGCATGCAATTTTGAGCGTGTGAATGGATCTCTTGTAAAAGTATCGAAAGAAAACACGTTCCATTGGGTTCGATAGAATGTGAAAGATTCTCTCGAAACTGAAGGATGGGGGAGATGGTGTGTGGAAGGGTGGCATGGTGTAGCGGAGACGAAAGAAGGAGAATGAGAATGAGTGGCGGAGGAGGAAGAGGAAAAAGTAGCTTTTGCATGGTACCGTATCGACGTATACGAGAGGAAAGCCGATGCCTCTCTAACAAAATGTTAAAGCGGATCGGTCGTTCGAAACCCGACGATGACTACCGTTAGAGCTCGGGGAGCTCATTATTGTCGGCCTCGGGAAGACGAGTACCGTAATAAGAGTACTCTCCGCACCTGATATCTTTGTCGCGCGCGACCTCCCTTTTTTCTGTCTCTCCCTTTCTACTCTCTCTCTCTCTCTCTCTCTCTCTCTCTCTCTCTCTCTCTTTCTCTTTCCTTCCTGCCATTCTCCCTTCCACCCAGTCCTGTCTCGTTACTTCGTCGTTCTTTTCAAGTTCCGCTCGTGGTTGTTCTTTTGCTCACGAGCGGGAAAGTACTCGACGCCTGTAGTTTCACGTATCTCTCTCTCTCTCTCTATATATATATATATATCTATCTATCTATCGCTCTCTCTCTCTCTCTCTCTCTCTCTCCACCTCTTTTTATCTCGCTTTTGTCCTTTTTTCTGGGCTGACCATCGCAGAGTGGTTTTATAAAGCGACGAGTCCTCTGCTCATTAAAACGATTAGTACCTCGTGGCCTCTCTCCCATTGGCTTGCTTCCTCTCTCTCTCTCTCTCTCTCTCTCTCTCTCTCTCTCTCTCTCTCTCTCTCTCTGTATCTTTCTTTCTCGCATTCTCGCTTTATTACTCTATCCTATCTCTCCATTTCACTTTTTCATTCTTCGTTGTCATCGCGTCCCTTCTTCAGACCATTAAAAGGGCACGACGAATCCTCTTTGCCTGATCAAAAAGGTGAGAAACAAGAAGCGCATCGCGAGCACCGGAAAATTATTCAACAAGAAAAGCAAAGGAACTATCCGAGGAAAACGTGTTGCTCGTTTACAACCCTGTACCGGATGGTCCAAGCCGAATTGTATCGAATTTTTATTTTTCTTTTTTCCACCTCTCTTTTTCTTTTTCTCTTTTATTGTTATTATCGTAATCGTCGTCATAATCATCATCATCACAATCATTATCATCATTATCGTCTTCATCGTTATTTTTTCCTTTTCTTTTTCTTTTCATTTTTCCCCTTTTTTTTCGTACGTCAAAACGATTTTCATACGAGACCGCTATGTTAAGTGGGTTTGTTTGGACGTTTTTTTCTTCACGTTGCGGTTAACCGCTCGGTTCGCCATAAAATCGGTCCGATCTTTTTTCCCCGGAAATGTTAACCAAAAATTGCACTGACATGAGCGTATTTACGATAAAAAGTAAAACTCGTTCACTTTACCGGTTCAATCTCTGTTACATACATACATACATACATACATACATATATACATACATATATACATACATATATACATACATATATACATACATATATACATACATACAAACATACATATATATAAACGTCACAGGATGTATTCACGTTTCGATGTTTTCCGTTAGTCAAAAGTTCGTACCTTCATTGAACGAATTTTCATCAATTTCGACCCGGTATGTCGAATTAGAAAATCTCGTAACTGTGAGTCTCTCTCTCTCTCTCTCTTTCTTCTGTTTCTATTGATCCGCATATGAATTTGTTGAAAATAACAAAAAAAAATCGTATAAAAAGTATATCGCTTAAATATTATCATACATGATTTTGTACATCAGCGACAAATGGGGTTGCCGTTAACAGGTAAATAAATCTCTATTAATAATCTGAAAATCGTAATAATCCATACTTGATTTATATAATTTCTTAGAGTTGGATTTGGAGTCGACGAGATTTCTTGGAAAAAAAATTGTACCTTGAATGAGTACGTAAGTATATATGCGTTTGTGTATGTATACATATACATATACATATACATATACATATACATATACATATACATATACATATCATACATATATATATATGTGTGTATATACATATATATCACCGTATTCAGCGTTAATCTAGCCATATATATGCATGTATGTAGGTATATATGTATGTATTTATGTTCGTAAGCCGTTCTATATAAATTCTTGAAATCGTGCTGGCATACTAACCCGTATAATTTCTTGAAAACCATTCGCGTACAAGTACTTATCTATGTATATCTATAGATACCACCTTGGCTCGCTCATTTATATGAATCTTGGAAATGAATGGTTACATGCAAAATTTCATGAGGATTTTTGGCGACGTTACTACAGAGTACTTTTACTTCGAATCGATTTTTCCACCAACTTCCTGCCGATATTTTCAAATAATCGTTCATCGAAACGAAATTGTCATTTCAATAATATATTCTTACGTTAAACAGGATTGTTGCGACATTTTTCTTATTGGCAAAATAGTTATGTAAGATATGTAAATAAGTACTGACACGTGTTTCGACGAAAAGAAATAAAAAAAAAAGGGAAAAAAGAAAGAAAGAAGAAGGACGAAAAAAATAATATGACGAAGATCCTATAAAATTTTATAAAACCACTTTGCTTTGTTTTACGTGACGCAATTTGTAAAGTCAAGCTCGTAAAGGATATCCATTCTCAAAGCTAGCTTCGCTGTTAGAGAGAGAGAGAGAGAGAGAGAGAGAGAGAGAGAGAGAGAGAGAGAGAGAGAGAGAGAGAGAGAGAGAGAGAGAGAGAGAGAGAGAGTCTCCAATGTCAACGTGGCACGATCGAGGAAGCCGTAAAATCACAAAGCGGATCACCGGCTCGCTTGAAATAGTGCTGTTCGAGTAGCCGGCCTATCGTTTAACCCTTCCCTACTAAGGGTCGTAATACGTAGAAAGGGTTCGTAAGGTCTATTCATCCGTCCTTTCTCTCTTTCTCTGTCTGTCTATCTATTTCTATCTCCATTTTCCGCTACACGATTCACACCAAGCCCGGAATCCCATCGTCGTTTTCGCGCCCTATTAACACGAGCGTAAGCACGCATGCAACAATAGTTAGGCCTCCAAAACGAAATAGTTAGATGGATACGATTTGTTTCGTATAAACATCACGTCATTTATAATATCGAATCGTACCTTGTCGCATTATAAATGGTATGTACCACTATACACCTTTTTGATTCCCTTCTCTCGACGGGACTTTTAATCAATATCCTTTTTTCTTTCTACTTTATTTCTTTCTCTCACTTTCTTTCGTTCTTTCTCTCTTTTTTTCTTTCTCAGTCACTTTCTTTTTAAGAAAATGGATAGGGAGAGAGAGAGAGAGAGAGAGAGAGAGAGAGAGAGAGAGAGAGAATGGAAAAAGGGACCTTTTTTCGGCTTTCCCAATGTAATTAGAAGTAGACGCGAAGCGAGAAAGAGCACTAGCGAAGAACCTTTTTATATAAGGAAGAACCTTTCATTCCGTAATATTGTTGAAACGCGATGGCGTAACGCGACTCTTTTATTCCATGGTTTTTCTTTTTTCCTTTTCCTTTTTTTACATTTCTTTCGTCTCCTCTCTCTCTCTCTCTCTCTCTCTCTCTCTCTTTCTCTTTGACTCTTCATGTATATATAACTTCCTTTCTTTTTCTCTCTCTTTCTCTCTTAGTTTCTTCTCATTCGCGTTATTAGCTTTTAGCTGTTTCTTCGCACACCATCTACTTACAATTCTACTTACACGCCCGTAATGATACCTATTACCAATGATTCCTCTCCTAATTACGCAACGTTCCAAATGAACTCTTTAAGTTGTTAATCGATTTTTAATTAACGCTATACGCTTCTTCGGAGATTTCGTGATATATTAAAACCAATAACGGTGAGTGAACGTACGCGTAACGCTTGAAGTTAACGAATAAACAAATTGTTGTTTTCGTCGTATCATCAAATTACGGTTAAACTTTGTAAACGTTATTTTAAAACATTTAAAATGTTTTCAAACCACGTATATGCGATAATACAAAATTATTCGATCTAATTGCAATTATAAACTAGTTTCAATGTTATATTAAATTCACGTATATATATATATATATATATATATATATATATATATATATATATATATCGTTGTAAAATTAGGACAATTTCGTTGAGAGACGAATAAGTAAGTAACTATTAGATTTTATTATTTCATCAAATATATTATATTACTCCCTCCCTTCTCCTCTCCCCTACATGTGTATAACATGTATAAAAGGTATACATATACATACACACACGCGTACATGGATAAGTACATTATACAAAGGCGTACGAAATAATTACGCGTAATCGTGCGAATATCCAAGGCTCGAGCATAGGAGGATATGCTCTCCCGGTGATTATCATAATACAGCTCTCCAGAAAGTCATAATTGGGAATTCCTACGATCCGGGAAATTCCTCGAGAGTCCGGGGTTCTAATGTTCGTCGAGAACTTTTACCAAGTGATATAATCCTCGTATTAGTCTAACGACTATTATAACTCGCAGCTGTTTCTTTGGGGGCGTCGAATTTTATGCCGACGTCGACGCCGACGCCGGATCGTTTTATTAGCATAACAAATTACCGTACAACAACGGACGACCGATCCTTCCGTAAGATTTCGAATCGTAGTTCACGAATTCATTATTTAGTAAATGTCATGAATCACTATTATTATTATTTATTATAATAACAATAATAATAATAATAATAATAATAATAATAATAATAATAATTATTATTATTATTATTATTATTATTATGTATAGTAATTATTATTAAAAGTAAAACGTGCGTATACCGTCTATACGCATCTATGTATCTATGTATCTATGTACGTACATACGTATACTTCGTCGGTCTACTCTCAAAGACAAAACTTGAAGCGTTGCGAGTAGTGAAGAAGCATCAGAGCGAGGGAAAAGTCGTTATGCGGAGTAAACAACTTTTCTCACGAGAAAGATAGATAGATGCAGGGAGAGAGTTAGAGAGAGAGAGAGAGAGAGAGAGAGAGAGAGGGAGGTGGAGGCAGAGGAAAAAAGAGTGGAAAGAAGAATATAAAGAAGATAAAAAAGGGCAAAGAGAAAGAAAGAGAGAGAGAGAGAGAGAGAAGAAGCCACTTCCAGGAAGGATGCAAAATGAAGCGAGGTGCTCGGCGGTATCCAATAGTGGCTATAACTAGCAAGCCACTAACCCCTGTTCTAATTAAGCTCGGGCTAACCTGCGAGTTAGGATTATTACTCGGGATCCGAGAATAGAGAGTACATGTATGGCGGTTGCCTATACATGTGTATACGTTTTCATGTGTGCAAACGTCTATGGCTATCGTATTCCTCGTGTGCGTGCGAATGCTTTCTCTCTTTCTCTCTCTCTTTCTCTCTCTCTCTCTCTTTCTTTTTCTCTTTTCTCTCTTTCTCTCTTTCTGTCTGTCTCGCTTTTATAGGACGAGTGCGAGAGAGAAAGAAGACTGTCGTCTGGCAGTTCGCCAACTATCCGCTTCCGTTCTCGTTCCTACGGGAGCCGCCGACAGGAATTCAACACGTTTAGGCGTTACCAGGAGGAAAAGTCGGTTCGAAAATTCTTGTCGACACTATTGTAATCTCTCTCTTTCTCTCTCTCTCTCTCTCTCCGTCTCTCTCTCTCTCTCTCTCTCTCTCTCTCTATCTCTCTCTTTCTCTCTGTCTCTGTCTCTTTTGCTTTTTCTTCTGTCTTTTCAATGGAACTTTATTTTTGAACTTAATGAATAATACCATCGTACATTACGTTGCAAGAAAGAAAAGTACATGCTGATCTAGCTTTGTTTTATTTTTTTTTCGAATTGATGTGGAAAGAAATGGTGCATAAAGATAGTGAAAAGGAAAGAGTGAAAGAGAAAGAGAAAGAGAAAAAGAGAGAAAGAGAGAGAGAGAGAGAGAGAGAGAGAGAGAGAGAGAGAGAGAGATAGGTCATAACGGTGAGCTTTGTTTAAATTCTTAAGTCAAAAGATATACTTATCCGAGATATCCAAAGTTGTTTGAAATTATATCGAAGTTGTACGCGACTGCATTGTAAATGTTGGATCAGACTAAGAAAGTTGTAACGAACAAGGATTTAATGAGATCCGTTTTACTTTTCGATCGTGAAGGATTTTTTCTCTCTTTCTCTCTCTCTCTCTCTCTCTCTCTCTCTCTCTGTCTCGTTTATCTCGCAGAACTTTTTTCATTGAGAGATTTCAAGAAAAGTTGAACGTAAACGAATAGACAAGGATATAACAAAATTTCGATGCGATTATTCTCGATCATGTTTGATTATCATAAACGAAAATTTTCGTGTAAGCTTGTTTTCTCTTATTACCTTGTTCCTCTTTCATCCTTTCTTCTTCTTCTATTTCCTAATTTTTCTTTCAATGACATATAAAGGAGAAAGAAGAAAGAAAAAAAGAAGAGTTATTTGATTTCACGATAAGAGCAGAGTTCGTTAATATTTCCACTTGTGATACCTCCTTTCGAGTTTTTTTTTTTTTTTTTTGTAAAGCGTCAAGCACGAAACGAATTCTGATCTTTTCAAGAACGTTCTCTACGAATGACGACAGAGTAGGTAGGTAGGTTGATAGGTAGGTAGGTAGGTAGGTAGGTAGGTACGCCTCGTAGTTTTATGAAACGTGCGCGAGCGCTCTCGTGAGCCGCACCAAAGTACCTCGTTATAAGTTATAACGATATTATAATTAATATCGCAGTTGTATTTAGTGATCGTGCTTGTCGAAATGACACACTACCTTACGCCCTTCATGTTTAGTGTTATACCATCTTACTGTCTTCTGATAATTAGAACTTTATCGAAGAATACTATATATGTTAAATAAATTACGTGTGTTATTCTTCGATCTTACGAAACAAAATTATTCGACTGCGCTGAATATTTTTTGATAAATATTTCTTGTTTTTTTTTTGCAAAACGAAAGGAAAGATCTTTTCTTGATTTTATCTATGTACACACGAACACACATACATAAACATATATATATATATATATATATATATATATATATATATATATATATGTACATAAAAAGTGAAAAAATATCGGATTTAATCATCACTAAGCACTCTACTCTTCAAAATGCAGTCTTCGCCGCGCCGTTTGAAGCTTTTCCGAGCTAGCACCTTTTCACCACCGGCCATTTTATCTTCTTTGCTACTTTGCAAATGTACGCGTCCATATAAAATGCATCGCGTCGCATTGTAGCACTTTCTCTCGAAAAGAGTAAGAGTAAGAAGAGATAGAAGAAGAAGAAGAGGAAAAAGAGGAGTAGGACGAAGAAGAGGACGACGACGACAACGACGAAGACAACGACGAAGAAAAAGACGACGACAAAGACGAATAAAAAGAATAAGAATAAGAATAAGAATAAGAACACGAATACGTAAGATGGGGTGAAGGTGAGGGAACGAGTAGTGATAGTAGTGGAGAGGGATTGGAGAAGTCGAAGAGCGTTGGAAACGCTAATTCGCGTCCGTTTTAAAGCGAGGACGCACGATAAGCTGGCATACGAGAAAAAGAGAGGGAGAGAGAGAGAGACAGACAGAGAAAGAAAGAGAGAAGATCGGGAAACTGGAGCGAGTAGCAGAGATAATACGTCTTTCCTGTCACGTAGCGGGGCGATGGCATTATGATAATGCCGCGGTGGATAAGAAGGATTCGGAGAGGAAATGTGAACGATGAGCGAAGTGCTGCGTTGGAGACGTACTCGTCTACTGTCGTTCTTCTTCCACCTCCTCCTCTTCCTCCTTCTCCTCCTCCTCCTACTCCTCTTCCTTTCTCTGCTTCTTCTTTCTATGCTCCCTTCTTTTCCCTCCATCAGCAGACTCTCTCTTCTTTTCTAGGCGTCTTCTTGGAAATAGTCGGATGATTTAATCCAGATTCGATTTTTCATCTGCTCTCTCTCTCTCTCTCTCTCTCTCTCTCTCTCTCTCTCCCTCTCTCTTTCTCTCTCTTTCTCTCTCTTTTCTTATTTTACATACACTTACACTTGCACTTGCACACATATGTACTTGCATATATATATATATATATATATATATATATATATATATATATATATGTATGTATATTTATAAACGTAACATAGTTGAAAGTTAAATATAAAAGAGTTCATAGAATTTTACGAGTCGATAAATTTCAATGTTATAAGACTTTCCCGAGTCGGTATAGAAAAAGACGACGTTCGTTGAATCGACTGCTGATAATTCGCAAGACAAAGGGATTCAACGTAGCTAATTTCATTGTTCCAACCCTCGCAGGCATTTGTAACCATCGTCGGCACTTACCGAAGATGGAAGGTGGTAGTAATTGGATGGAAGGCTAATTAGATGTTCTCTACGAAGGGTCGTAGAAGATACAAGGAGGAAACGTTTTGCTTCTCTAGGAGGAGAAAGAGGAGAAGGGAAGGAAGGAACGGCGATACACCGCGTTTTGCCAGTTCGGTAAAGCGACGGAGCAATCCGAACTGAAAGTGAGAAGCGAGATTTATGACGAAGGAAAGACCACGTAAGAGAGCGGATCTCGAACAACGGAGACTCGAAAGATCTATGATCTTTAGAATAGTCCTTTTCCTGTTACTCCAACCAGCTTACATTTCGCTATTGCACTGCAAACGTGATCGGTCTTTCTCTCTTTCTCTGTGTGTATATTCTTGTGTATATTCTTTATCTCTTTCTCTCTCTGTTTTTTTTTTTTTTTCATAGATCCGGACAATAGAACACCCATTATTTTCTGAGAAGATATCGTCTACACCTTACGAGAAAAATAATGGACAGGCATCGTGCCACTGAAGTAGAGTTCTCAATATAATAGTGTAACTATATATATGTATATATATATATATATATATATATATATATATATATATATATATATATATAAATAGTAAATCTTCTTACGTATCATCTACATATGTTTGCCTGCTTTGGTAGTTACTCATTCTCTTGAATCGTGGGCGTAATGCATTCTCTAAAGGACATCAATGTGTCGTTCCACGAAATCGGCTTTCCAAGTCCAACATTCGATAGGGGGCAAAAAGGACCAAGCCTCTCTCCCTCCCATCATCGATCTATTACGTACATACTTATGCATTTTGTTAATGGAATATGTTATTAGTTTAACGGAAAAAAACGTGTAATAGGATTTACAAGTATGGTAGTAGGTATGGTCGATGGTGTGTGTGTGTGTGTGTGTTACTCTTTCATTTTTCATTTTTCTCTTTTCTTTTTCTTTTTTCTTTCTTTTTCTTTTTCCTTTTCGAGAAAAGTCATTCTTTTAATACGAGACTCCTTTATCTTCTTCTAGCGAGACCGAGTCAAATGAAAGTTAATCAAAGCTCGATGCCCTTTGATAGGGCTTTCTTGTTTTCTGTTATTTCTTTTTCTTTGTGTGTGTGTGTGTGTGTGCGTGTATCTGTGCGTATTTCCTCTCCATTACAAACGTATTTCTCTTCGAAAGTTTTCTCCGTTACCTTTTTTATCCACGTGAAATATTAAAAGTACAAGCCGGGGGCGGGAATGGGCAGGGCGGTAAGAAGAACGTGGAGGATTAGGGGAGGGGGAGAGAGGGAAAGTCAAAGGGGCCGATGGTAATAATAACGGGACTTCATGTAATATTTAATTACGTCACGAAGACGTTCTCTACGTGCGCTTAGAGTAAGGAGAGATAAATTGAC
>OU426998.1:7586954-7594454 GCA_911387935.1 Dolichovespula saxonica | reverse complement strand
GTTCGAGTTTATCTTATCTTTGTCTCTTGATCGAATTCCTGTGGTCATTTATTTTCTAGAAAATATAATCGATCAACTAAGGGGATGTTATCAGCGATGAAGTAATTTAGCTAACAGCGAGAACGATGCCGCTCGATTACGATGTAAAATGTTATATTCAATCGTATAGTTAAAAATTAAGTTAATAAACGAATGGAATTGATTAATCGAAACGAATCAACGATTTGGCTAACCTCAAATCGTTTTCGTATATTCTCTATAAATTCACTCGTTCTATTCCCAGTAATTTTCGATTTGTACTTTAAATATCCATTAAAAGTAAGCGCTTGAAACAACAATTAAATGAACGATTATATCATCTAACTTCTCTCTTTCTCTTTCTCTCTCTCTCTCTCTCTCTCTCTCTCTCTCTCTCTCTCTGTGTTTTCTCTTTCTCTTTCCCTCTCTTTATGTGGCATTTTCCGTAAAACGATATTTGACAAAAACAGAAAATTCGAAAATTCAAGTAGATAACTTGACGGCCATTGTATATCACTATATCTATACGATTCCATAGATAGCAGTCGTTGAAGAGCTCGGGTTAATCCTTTGAATCCCGCCGCGAAGCACAATGGAGGCTTCAGCGTTCCAGGAAAATTCACGGGATGATTCTACGGGATGCTCGATACGTCAAACCACGATCATACCATGAACGATTCTCTATTGTTCTATCTAACAAGTGTAAGTTTCGGAAAACAATAGGGGTTGGTGGGAATGAGCGGGGATTGGTGGAAGGTTTTTTTCCTTCTTCCTTTTTTCCTCCACCTCCTTTTCTTGCTTTTTTCTCTCTCTTTTCTTTTCTTTTTTTTTTCTTTTTCTTTTTTTTTTATCTCATTGCCTATTCAACGCATCGGCTTTTAGGTATTCAATCTGTTATTTGAAATTATATATGTAGAAAGGACAAGAAAGAAAAAAAGTGAGAGAGAGAGAGAGAGAGTTTCAGCAAACGACCTTGAACACTTTCGATATAAACGAAAAGAAATAAAGCACAAAAAAGAAGTTGTGAAACCTTGATTTTGATATCGATCGCTAACGTTAATCTCTCGAAGATAAATCGAGAATCAAGATAAGATACTCGTAGAAAAAAAAGGTATATATATATATATATATATATATATATATATATATATATATATATATATATATATATATATATATATAGGTAGTTTGTCGAAAAGTAGTAGAATGAATCTGAATAATTTGGAGGTTGACAAAATCCTGACCATTTTCTTTGCGGCTTCTCGTCTTCGTCAAGGCGCGGAGTGCGACGTGGCGATGTCACCGCGTGAAAATGCGGTTCATTAAGTCGACGAATAGAAGGATGAGAAAAGGGAAACAGCCGAGGTCGGCCTTTTCACGTTAACGATGAGCTTATGACGAGGAGAGGGGTTGGTTGTGGATGGAGAAATAGTAAAAGGGTGTAGTAAGCGGAAGGACGACGGTTCGCGTTCTAAAGCATTGACAAATTGAAGTGACGTTGTTGATGAAAGGAGATACCAGACGATGACGAGAGGTGTGTATCTTGGTGTATTGAACGAAAGAAAACAATGCACGTACTCTTTCGAGTGTATTCGTTTACTTCCTTCTATTTTCTACTTTCTTCAAGTGAAAAAGAGATAGAGAGATATATAGATATAGTGAGAGAGAGAGAGAGAGAGAGAGAGAGAGAGAGAGAGAGAGAGAGAGAGAGAGAGAGAGAGAGAATGATCCTCGTCGATTCTTCAAGTCCTTTAGTTTAATCGTAATAATATTACGAGATCCTATCTCATCGGATATCCCTAATTATCCAATGTCGTTCAACGAATTTCAAAAGCTTTTATAAGCATAAATTCAGAGAAATGAATCGAAAAACTCGTGGATGGAGTTCGGTTAGGCAAACGTCTCTTCTCGAAGATGAAATTGTCGATGGAATTTCGAAGAGTATCTACTCTCTCTTTCTTTCTCTCTCTCTCTCTCTCTCTCTCTCTCTCTTTCTTCTTCACTCTTTTAGATCATCTTTACTCGTCGAGAGCACCTAATCGTCGGAAATTCTACGGATGGAAATTTCACGAGAGAGAAAAAGAGAGAGAGAGGGGGGGGAGAGAAATCCTTCTTGTTTGTAAGGAAAACGGTGAATCAATGGGGAAGGAGTATCTTGAAAGTCGAGCGCAGAGAAAATCAATGAGCATAATTTTCAAGCCCAAGCCTTCGAAACCATCGCAAAACCACAGCGCGCAATTAGAATTTCCATGTTCGACCATTTCGCCACGCGACTGCCAGATTTTTTTTTCTTTTTATTTCCGCGAAACGTAACCGACGAAATTTGCACATTTGAATTTTTATTTCCCCATAGCGCATCCATTTTCTTTTTCACTTTTTTTTTTCTTTTCATCTTTCGTTTTCGCTTCCATCTTTTTTTCGATATGTAGTACACAAGCTTTTGCGGGAATTTGAAATCGAAAAGGAATTTAATTTCTCGTTGCGATTATTTTTATTGACGTAGAGAAAGACAGTAGGGTAAAGTAAGAGATAGGTATAGAAGATAGATAGATAGTGAGAGAAAGAGAGAGAGAGAGAAAGAGAGAGAGAGAGAGAGAGAGAGAGAGAGAAAGGGAGAGAGAAAAAGAGAAAAGCGGAGAATAGAAGATGAAAAGTTTGTTAACGACCTCGTTATTACCCCCATCATCTCAAGGAGAAAGAGTTTTGACGAGAGTTGATATGTAATAAAGATCTTTGAAATCATACTTTTTTCTTTTCTTTTGATAAAGCAACATCAACTGTCTTATTAGTGAATAATTCTTTTGAGAAATTTGTATCGTTTGATTCTTTTTTGTGATTCTTGAAACTCCTCGGAGGAAGAATCGTTGGTACAATACTTAGTTACATTCACATTACTCCTAAATATTTCTACAACTATTGTGCAACTGAGTATATAATACACACACACACACACACACACACATTATTTTATTATATAGATGTTGTACTTATTATATAAATGTGCATGCGTGCGCGAGTGCGTTCGTGTATCCGTTTGTGTGTGCATCTATATATCATACAAGTTGGTGCTTCAGATAACGCGGACGATGGCGTGCCTTCCAAGCTACATAAATATCATGTTAATTGTTCGCCACGAAATAAATTCCACGACTACATATATACATGCAGATATATGAAACACATTCGTTGTACGTATTTAGATATTTGAAATAATGAACACGTGGGTGGAAAATATATATATATATATATATATATATACTAGGTGAGCAAAAGGTCGTGACCCGAGGGAGATAGATGTAAAGGGAAAGAGGATAGGGTTGTCTGAGCTTCTTGTTTCTCTCCACTTCTTTTCTTTTCCTTCTGACAATTCTTTTCTTCTTTTTTTTTTTCATCTTCTTTTTTTCTTTCTTCTCCCTCCCAGCATGCACTTTTTCGATACATGACGTGCATGCGTGTCTTATATTCGATAGGTACGATCTTTAGGGCATGCCTCGAATTTCGAAGATACGAAGCGTTGAAAAAGAAGTAGCATCGGAGAACGATTTTCTTTCTTTCTTTCTTTTTCTTTAAAATTATTTCGTTTTTTTATTCTTCCTTTCCTTTATGCTTTTCTTTTCCTTTTTTTTTTTTTTTTTTTAGAAAGATGATAGCTCCCGTTCGCTCGGGTGAGAGGTGTAAAGTTTATACGTTAGTTGCATCGTAAGAAGCTTCCTGAAGTGTGTATGTGAGCGGTGTACTAGGTGAAAAGAGATAGATAGATAAGGAATTGCAACGGTTGGATGAAGATTGAGGAAAATGAAATTATTGGCAGTTATCGGAGGGAACGACTAGCTATGATAGAGGTTCCTACGTTGAGAGAGAAAGAGAGAGAGAGAGAGAGAGAGAGAGAGAGAGAAGAGGGGAATAGTGGTACGGAGAATCGAGCTGTCGTTCGTTCGTTCTGACGTAGCGATGTGAAATGTACGACCACGTGAAAGTTCCTCCTTCCTCTTTCTCTCTCTTTCTCTTTTTCTTTCTCTCTACCTGTCTGTCTGTGTCTGTCCTGTCTATCTGTTTCTTCGTATGCACATACATAGCTATTGCTGTAATTATTCCGACCGCGTGCAGAATCCCTTTTCTCTCTCTCTCTCTCTCTCTCTCTCTCTCTCTCTCTCTCTTTTGCTCTTCCTCTTTACTTCGATATGTACCAACAACGAGAGCTCTTTCAATATCGAAACAATGTCGGTTGAAGAAAAAGAGAGAATGAGAGAGTGAGAGGAAAAGAGATAGAAGCCAATTTGGTCCCGATATATGAATCTCCATGTAGAGAGAAAGACCGATCGAAAGAGAAGTAAAATTCTCTCTCCCTTTCTCCCTCTCTCCTTCTCCCTCACACTCCCTTTCTCTCTCTCTCTCTCTCTTTTTGTTTCCACCCCCTCCATCTTTCTCTCATTTTCACTCTCACTCTCTCTTTCTCTTCCTTTTCTTTTCTCTCTCTCTCTCATCATATTTTATTCTTCAAGTACTCTCGGCAGATCAAAATGCTTTTTCTAAGCAGCCATTAAATTAGCTAAGGATCGTTTATCATTCGCTTTCTCGTCGTCGTCGTCGTCGTCTTCATAGTCGTCGTCGTGCCAGCGAGCTCGAGCGACCTTTAAAAATTACTCTGATGTGGAAGGAGGAACGACAAGGAGTAAGAAGAAAAGAAAAGGAGACGGGAGAATCGAGACGAGGAGATAGAAAAAAGTAGCTCGATTTTTCTCGCCTTTTTCGCCATGACCCGCCGCTGCGATGCTCTGAATACGATTTTCTCTCTCTCTCTCTCTCTCTCTCTCTCTCTCTCTCACTTTCTTTCCTTTTTTCTTTCTCTTTCTGTCCATCCGTCTGTCTGTCTGTCTGTTTGTCTCTCTCTCTCTCTCTCTCTCTCTCTCTCTCTCTCTCTCTCTCTCTCTCTCTCTCTTGCGTACGCTCATGCAAGAGCTCGAGTTATTGTACCTGCCTTGAAGGTGACATATTCCGAATAAAAGAATTTCATTCTCTTTTTCATCGTCCGCGAAGAGAAGTCCTACGACGATCGCTGAAAGGATAGAAAGATAAAGAGAGAGAGAGAGAGAGAGAGAGAGAGAGAGAGAGAGAGAGAGAGAGAGAGAGAGAGAGAGAGAGAGAGAGTAGGAGAAACGAAATTACTACTATGACATTGCTACGTGTACAGGCTAATCACTTTACTTGGTTCGTACGACAAAATAACAAGGAATGATCATCTCGAATAATAAAAAGAAGAAGAAGAAGAGAGAAATGAGAAGGAGGAGGAAGGAGTGGAGGAAGAAAAGGAGGAAGAGAAGATGCATGACGTCATGTAGATGGTAAAGTAAAAAGGGTTGACCTAAATGTACAATAGCCAGAACAAGTTACGCGTTCGATGTATCGATAACTCGGATATATTGGCATCGAGCGGGGATGCTTCTCCCTATCTACTTCTCTCTCTCTCTCTCTCTCTCTCTCTCTCTCTCTCTTTCTCTTTCTCTCTTTCTCTCTTTCCTCCTGTTCTTTTTTATCTGTTTTTGTCTCTTCGTCTTTCGACGTGTCGAGAGCATGAGGAGCGGGGAGGGGGGCAGAAAGGTTGCATGCGATCTAGGGCTCTTACTTTCCTTGTGTCACCACCCTGGGGGGGTTTGTCGTAGTCTTCTTACAAAAAGCCATTGTATCGACGGACTTTAAGTTTTCACGCAACCCCTCGCAGCCTTTGGAATCTCTTTACCCCTCTCTCCACCCATTCGCGTTTTCCTTCTCTATCCTTTCCTCTCTCTCCCTCTCTCTCTCTCTCTCTCTTTCTATTTCTCTTCCTCCTTGGCCTGTATCCCAACGTGAATGCAGCCCTTTGTATCGGAGTTCGGTGGATCGATCTCGAGTCGAGTATAAAAAAAGTGAGGCTTGAATTTTAAATATTATGCAAAGGTATGAGAAAATTCAGAGCGCCGTTTACGAAAAAGAGAAAAAGAAGAGAGAAAACTAGAGAGAAAGAAAGAGGATCAGACAGAGAGAGAAAGAGAGAGAGAGAGAGAGAGAGAATGAAAGAGAGAGAATGAGAGAGAGAGAGAATGAAAGAGAGAGAGAGAGAAGGAGAGAATAAGAAGGAAGATTTCAACTGAGATCGAAAAGATTCCCGTTTCCGTAAGTTTTAAGGGACGTCGGCATTTTTCTTTCGTTTTTTTTTTTTTTTTTTGAAAAAGTCGCAATACGCCTTCTTTGCTTGTAGACGTTTATGTAACACGCAGTACATATCGTATCTACCCCAAGCCCAGTATTACGTATACATGTTTCTATGCATCCTCTTCAGTATCCTAGCCAAATACTCGAAAGTCAGTCTAACGTCCTATATCGATCTGCATTGGTTACTATGTACGTGTTAGCTTTACTATAGAAATAGATAGAGGAATAGATATAGAGGAAAACTGCAGAAAGCTCTCACCTGTAAGTATATCGTTACGGATGGTGTAACATCCTCGTCCTCTGTAACATTATTTTATTTTCTCTTTTGTCTCTCTATCTCTCTCTCTCTCTCCCTCTCTCTTTCGCTCTCTCTCTCTTTCTCTCTCTCCCTTTCTCTCTCGTTCTTGCTCTCTCTCTCTCTCTCTCTCTCTCTCTCTCTCCCTCTCTCTGTTTCTCTATTTCTTTCTTTTATCCACCCGTTCGTACATATTCTTCTATAGCTTTGCGAAATAAATGTTTTTGAATATTTAAATAGAAATTACATTATTTTAATATATTTTCAATTACTATTAAAAGTATTAAAAGGATTTGTCTTATGTATGCTTTAGTTTAATGATACACGCAAGTAAATAAGTACAATTAAAATAAAATGTTTTGTAATGAGAACAAATAAAATAAAGAGTGAGAGAGAAAGAAAAAGAGAGAGAGAGAGAGAGAGAGAGAATATCTAAAAATATAAGAATAAATTGATCCGTGCAGTTTGTCTGACTAAAAGTCAAGTAACTCTACTTGGAGTCGTTCGAGTGCATCTCCTCCGAGACACGTCGATACATTGTGAGTTGATTTTTATGAATTCTGAAATTCCTACGTTTCGATTCCAATTTCGAAGAAAGATTTTCATCGGGAGCTTGTCTGATTTACCAACGCGCTCGATTCAAATCCTATTCTTCCTTCTTTATATCTCAACCCCCCTCTACCCCTTTTCAAGGGAGATAAACGCGAGTGAAATTTAAGAGACAAATATTCCATATTATATCATATCTATCGCATTCTGTATCGATCGGTCGATACAGAAAGGTTTTATAAGAGATGCGCATAAATATTCGATTTCTTCATTTTCTTTTCTCTCTTCTCCTCCTTCTTTCGTCTTTTCGAAGAAACCAAAAAAAAAGAAAGAAATAAGAAAAAAGAGGAAAAAGGGAAGAAAGAGAGATAGAGAGAGAGAGAGAGAGAGAGAGAGAGAGAGAGAGAAAGAAAGAAAGAACGCAAGAAAAAATAAAGAAATAAAGTGTC
>OU426998.1:7579454-7581954 GCA_911387935.1 Dolichovespula saxonica | reverse complement strand
ATAGGTACGTACGGACAAAAGCTTTGTATTATACCGTATACCCTCTTCTTATATTTATACGTATTATACAGAGCAATTGAAGTTTTTCTTTTCCACTAGTCGCGAATCGTGCCAATAATATTATTCAAGTGGTATTATATATGTGTTTTAATTAACACCAATGTAATGCAATTAGATCGTCGTCGAAAAGTGCCATATTGATAATAAGAATGTAATCTTTTTTTGTTTTGGTTTTCATAAGCTTTAGCAAAGTAGTACTCTGGCACAGTTCGACAGAAAAAAGTCTGAATCATTTTTTTCTTTCTTTTTTTTTTTAAAAAGAGAAATTTCACTCTCTTCACATGAGTAAAAAAAAAAAAAAAAAGAAAATGTGCGCTATGATATCGTTCATTTATTCGATACTTTACTACAACCTTCTGGAATAGCATTACTCTTGGCCGTCAAAGTAAATTATTTTCCCAACGTAAGGGTACTTCAGTTCAGCGAATATTCTGAAAAATGGTTCTGTCGATGCGGTAAACGCTCCTTCTTCCTCTTTCTCCTCTTCTTCTTCCTCCTATACTCTCCTACCTTCTTCTCCTCTTTCTCCGCCACTTCCTCCTACCATTTTCCCTCTTCCTTTTCTTCACCTTCTTCGTTTTATCGAACTATCGCTTAAACAAATCACGCTATTACTTCGGCATTAACGATAAGAACGAGCAATTTTATCTTGTACCGTGTTACCAGACATCCTGTCATTCATTCCAAAGAGTTTTACGATCGATTCCTCTTAACAATATATCCTCTATCACATTATACGACATAGAAATATCTATTAACTACCAAACAGTAAAGAAAAAGAGAGAGATAAAGAAAGTGAGAGAGAGAGATTGAGCGAATGAGAAAAAGAGAGAAAGAGAGTGAGAGAGAATGTGAGTGTGAGAAATAAGTAGCGAGAGGTTCAACCTCGTTCACAGTTTAACGGTGTACGCGACTGATTTTCGGCTCGGGCCAAAATCGTAAAAGTGGTCATATCGGTGCTCGTAAAACACGATCCTACATCGACGTGCGAGGGTCGAGGCCAATTAAAGTCGCCAGTTGGGAGAGAAATACTACGAGGAGATAGAAAAGAATGGAGAAAGAGAGGATTGAACAAGGTTGAAGGGTAAAAGGAAGAGGAAGAATACAGACGTGTTAGTAGAGAGTGAACAACGAGATTGGCTGATCTTAATTACGTTGTATATCGAATAAGCTGAGCTTTCTCTTCTCTCACTTTTTCCTCACTTTTTATCTTCTACCAGATAAAACTTTTATCGATAGATCTTTACGTTCGTATCGAAACGACGTTATCCTAACGATAATATGACCGTCGGAAGTTCGCGATCGCGATCGTGGGAAGGGGGGGGTGGAAAGAAACGTTTCAACAATTTTATCTTTCGATCTTTACGAAGTTACGAACGTAGTCGTTGTAAATAATAAACTCTCATCGATTAGTAGTTGCGTGGATCGACGATTATCAACGACACTTTTGATATCTACCCATGACATATTATTTTTTCCCCGTTCGAGATTGCTTAAAACCTACTCTCCCTTCTTCCCCCCTCGCGACGACCCTGTAAAGTTCGAAGTCGTTAAACTTTTTAATAGCTCATCAAATAATACCGCTTTTTATCGTACGCGTATTTATCGTCGGTTAGCTAACCACCTAGCACGAGAAGTTCTCTCCTTCTTACTTCTTCGCGCTGATTGGCGAAACGATCGCATTTATCCTTGGATGATATCGTATAATTCATAATTACTGTTGGCTCTCGCCAGTAAGATCTTGGTCGATCAATCCGCATCGGTATTACGTACCTAGGGTATAACTATCTATATAGTTAAGACGTCGCCGTTGGCGTTTCGTTAACGAAGGTTTCGTATTTCCGAAAAGGGTACAGGTAATCACGGGATGAATTTTAAAAGAGGCTCACTAAATACCGAAACGTTCATTTCACGTTCACGTTCACTTTAAGCGGAAACGTTAACCCTTCCCATCTATCCAGTCCTCTGTCCCCCATCTCCCTTTCCCCCATCTCTATCTCTATCTTTATCTTTATCTCTTTCTAAAGCACGGTTTATCAATTATTTCTCATTAGCGTTAGTACCTCTCGGAAGCTTTAAATTTCTCAGGAAGCTTTGCTTTCGAATCTCGTAAGCCCCCCACCAGTTCTCCCATTATACCAAATCAACGATGGGTAAGTACCTTATATACCACTTAATTAAAGGACAAACACGTTGCTTTCGCTATCAACGTGGATGAGGTTATTACGGAATGTACGGCGGAAAGGTAGTACCATTTCGCTCTCTTCTTCTTCTTATTCTTGTCGAACCCGAAGTACGTTGGCTTGTATCTACGAGGTAAGGAAATTCTCGTAGGTAGGAACGTAGGAACGAGTAAGAGAGAAAGAGAGAGAGAGAGAGAGAGAGAGAGAGAGAGAGAGAGAGAGAGAGAGAAGCAGCAGCAACAGCAGCAACCATCGTT
>OU426998.1:7564454-7574454 GCA_911387935.1 Dolichovespula saxonica | reverse complement strand
AAGAGAGAGAGAGAGAGAGAGAGAGAGAAACAGAAAGAAAGAAAGAAGAAAAATAGAAAAAAAGAATCGTCTCAAACGGGAGAGAGAAAGAGAAAGAAACAGAAAGAAAGAAAGAAAAAAAATAGAAAAACGATTCGTTTCAAACGAGAGAGTAAATAAGGAAAGAGTTCGATGATGAAATCGAATTCTCCCGCGTTTTTCTACTGTGTCCCTCGTGTCGCTCTCTGTCTCGCTCTCTCTCTCTCTTTCTTTTTCATTTGGTTTGCTGTTTATTCGATTCTAACTTCTTTTCTTAAAAATGATAAGAGCAAATCGTTAGATTTCCCATAAGATTATCTGCTTGTTAAATTTTTTTTCCTTTCCTTTTCTATTTTTCCTTTCTTTTTTTTCTTTCTTTATTATTTTTTTTTCTTTTATTTCTCTTTTTCTCAAGACGTTAATACGATCGCAACATCTTCGAGAACGAACTTCGTAGAACAGATTTATTTCGTGCTAATCGCAAGAGAGTAAAACGTATGCTAAACAAGATACTTCGATAGTATCGAAGATTATCGATCGGATATTATCCGCCATGCCGAGTATATAATTAATGCTTCGTTACTCGAGTATACTCGCTTTCGTTATGTAGTTATCAGAAACATAACAAAAGAGAGAGAGAGAGAGAGAGAGAGAGAGAGAGAGAGAGAGAGAGAGAGAGAGAGAGAGAGAGAGAGAGAGGTGTGTGCGAGAGAGAAAGAGAGAGAGAGAGAGAGAGAGAAAAGAGAGAGAGAGAGAAAAGAGAGAGAGAGAGGTGTGTGCGAGAGAGAAAGAGAGAGAGAGAGAGAGAGAGAGAGAAAAGAGAGAGAGATATCTGATTGTGAAATATAGAAATCATACGATTGTTCGCAAATCTCATCAATTCCATATAAATCATTATAAATCATCAATGTTTAAACATCAACGTTATGGATTCGTTATAAATCATGATTTCTAACGATCGATCTTTACCGTTCGATCGTCGTGAATTATTAGATATTAACTAACGATTATTATTTAGATACTAAGTGATAGTGATCGATAGATCCGATTCGACGACACATTAGCGTCGTCGTCCATAGCAACACCAATTCATTATTCGCGTTGTCACGTTCTAATTATCGAGGACCGTCCATCCGTATGATTATCATCCCAATAATCCTTCTACGAATTATTGACTAACTACCGTTAAGTAGTAGTAGTAGTAGTAGTAGTTGTTGTTCTTGTTGTTGTAGTAGTTGTATGTACCACGTTTTCGCGGAAGATTCGATAACGTTTTGACATATGAATTGATATCGGCGTCGTGTTGCTGGCATGCACTATTTATTGTCTAATCCATCGTAATTCTCACCCCTAACGTTAATTATCCTACCCGATTCTCTCAGGGACTTAATTAACATTGTTATTCCATCGGTCGAAATCTTATCGATTTCTAATGAAAATCTCGATCGAACTAATCACAATCGATTCTCGGATATAACAATCAAACCTTAACGCGATACGATATTAACGTCGATCGTGAAACGCCATCCGTACGTTTATCGCGAAACGCGTAAATTCGAAATTACAATTTACATGTGGAACGATCCTGTAAAATCGATCGTTCGTCCATTATAATAGATTTCATTGTTAACGGATCGGCCCAACAGAACGGATGATCGATACGGATAGAGATCCATCCGGTTTGGCATTGAATCGTTCCTAATTACCTTTGGTCCAATTCGTGGCTTTTGGAAACGATCTCTGGGTATAACGTTGCATTGTGCCCGGCTCTTAAGTACGTTTTACCAATTATGTTACCCCGATAATTACGTTATCCGTTGATTTTGATAAAGCATCTAGCGTTGATTGTTAATGTATTATATATGTTCTATTCTATTATAAAAGAGAAAAGAAGAAAAGAAAAGGAAAGAGAACAAGAATAATAATAATAATAATAATAATAATAATAATA
Organism: Dolichovespula saxonica; assembly: GCA_911387935.1. Lineage (NCBI taxonomy): Eukaryota > Metazoa > Arthropoda > Insecta > Hymenoptera > Vespidae > Dolichovespula > Dolichovespula saxonica. The sequence continues at coordinate 7,572,485 of OU426998.1, read as the reverse complement.
ATAACGACAATAATAATAATAATAATTATTATTATTATTATTATGACAATAATAGTAGTAATAATAATAAAAAAGGAGAGAGAGAGAGAGAGAGAATAAAACTTCATAGAATAAATCTAAATCGGACGGACGTACATAACAAAAATGGTGGAACACAATTGCGAATGAAGTTCCTCAACTCGCTCGTTAACGATCACAAACGCGAAGTCGGGAAGCTGTACTGTAGGGTTAGTAGGAGTTAGGATGGTGGAAGAGAGAAGAGGAAGGTGGTTGTACCGGTACAAGTTCGATCGAAACCTCTCCAACGAAATTTCATTCCGCACGATCGCGGAATTACGACGACGTAATCCATGAGAGATTACAAACTCGGTGAGTTTCGACTTATCCCTCTCTTGTTTTTCGAATCAAAAGCGACTACAGGAAGGATAAATTCGCGAACACGAGGAATTATCCGGTCGGCGTAATATCCAAACAGCCGGTTGCTTTTCGAAGAACTATACGATATTTTGGGCGGTTCTGCAATTTGACTTAAAAGTACGACGTAAACTTGTATCTATGTGTAGTATAATACGTTAGAGCTGCCACTAACACCACCATCACCATCACCACCACCTCGTGGTGCGCGAGCGGGCGCGTTTTCTTCGAAAGATTTATCGCCCTTTAAGAACGGGCCAATTCAATTACGCCGAGCTACTACTATCTTCGGACATTCCAACTTTTCCCTTCCCTTTCTCCTCCCTCTCCCTCTCTCTCTCTCTCTCTCTCTCTCTCCCCTTTCCCCTCTCCTCTCCTCTCCTGTCCTCTCTATTCTCCCATTCGTGCACCCTCGCGAATGGGCGAAAACAAAGATTTAAGCCAGTAATGTGGGGAATCCTGTCCAAGCCGGATGGTATAATGGCATTACCAGGGAATTACAAGATAAACAGAGATTATCTCTTTTCACGGACACGGCTTTTTCTCTTTCTCTCTCACTTTCTCTATCTATCTATCTCTCTCCATTTCTTTTTCTATTCCTCTCAATTTCTTTCTTTTACGCAATCGCTCGTTTGGTCTTTCTTTTCCCTCCTCTCATTCCTCTTTGCATTCTCTCAACCAGCTTCTGTTTCTTTTCGTCTACCCTTTTTCAGTATCCTCGTTCCTTTCTTAACCTTCTTTTGCGATCCAACGGAAACGTCCTTGGATTCTTTTCCGCTTTCCACCCCCTCCTTTCTATCCCCTTACCAGTTCTCCCCCTCTTAAAAATACTACTAGAGTTTTTCCTCTCTCTCTCATTCTCTCTTTCTCTCTCTCTCTCTCTCTCACCCTCTTTCTTTCTTTTTCCTTCTCTTCCTAGCCGGTACGATGTAAATGGGTTTTGATATTCGTTACGAAGAAATTGTCTTAACGATAATCCGTGATAACGGAACGAAAAACGTTTTCCCGCGACCGATTGTTCGATTTTTTTTTTCTTTTCTTTTCGTTGCCCTTTTTTACATCTCCGCATTCTTTTCTTCGTACGGATATGCAATTTCGAGGAATTCTTGTATTGTGCATTTATCTTTTTCATTTTCTTTCTTTTTTCCTTATGGTTCTCTCTTTTCTTTTCTCTCTCTCTCTTTCTCTTTCGAACGGATGAACGAACAAACGAATTTTCATTCCTTCCTTTTTCACTTACCAACTCGTTAAATTCCTTGGGAACGATAAGATATGAAAGTTGGAATACTTTTATTCGTTTACCTGTAAAGATTTTAGAGGATGTAAACCAACGAAAATGGTTGAACGACTTTCCTGTGTATTCATGTGTGTATGTGTGTGTGTGTGTGTGTGTGTGTATAGGGTGGTTACAAAATTTGTATCATTAAAACGAAACGTTTTGGAGCTTGATTAAATTAAGTTTTTCCAGTTTAACGAATGTAATATTTGAAGTATACCTACGTCATATCACGAGATTCTCGGAAATTTTGAAAAACTAGATTGGTACGAGTAAAGTTTCGATTACGAGTTCAAACAAGTTTCCTTCGGGTAAATTCACTTTAATTAGAAGAAAGTCTTTAATATAATTAACGGACGTGAAACAAACACGAAAGGACTGTAAACGCGTTACGTTTTCCGTACCGCCTTTCGTTCAACGTAAAAGATACACGTACTAGAAAGTCCATTCATATTTCATCCAGAAACGAGCGAAACGTAGCGTCTGTTTGTCTCCGTTTATATTTGTATGTATGAGTGTGTTTGTGTGTCTGTCTAAATAAGTAAGTAAATAAGTAAGTAAATAAGTAAGTAAGTAAGTAAGTACAGATCTGAGAAAACGATTCTCCTCGAGACAAAAATTGTCTTTTCTTTTTCGTCGAATCGAGCTACATCTCGCACGACTTACATACATATAAATATTGGCTCGAAAACAATAAAACAAGGATCCATCGATCACTTTACCCTTATCATGAATACTCGTAAATAATCGCAAGATAACGCAACCCGACAGATTTCTAACGTCGAATATTTTTCAATCAAAAAAAAAAAAAAACGAAAAGAAAATATATGATTTATCGTTGAATAAAATATTTCTTAATCAACAGCCACGACGATTTTTTTCTCTGGCGCGATCGAATTAGAATTAAAAATTGAATTTTGTGTTTTTCTTTTTTGTTTGTATGTTTTTTTTTGTTTTTCTCTTTTTACGACTAAGAACGTGCACTCCATTTTATAAAAATGCTTTGTATCAATATTATGGTATCAAGTATTATCATTTCTCTCTCTCCCTCTCTCTCTCTCTCTTCTTCTCTCTCTGTCTCTGTCTCTCTCTCTCTCTTTCTCAAACTAAGAGGATTCCGTATAAAATAAGGGGGATCGCAAATTACCATTAAGCACACGTAAAGACTATCTTATAATTAGTAGGAATATTCAAGAATGTGATACTATTAAATACTTAACAAGATCGTATATATTCTTAAGATAATATTAAGAAAAATAATTATTCATGATATTATAATAGCTATTGCAAAGATATAAAAAGTACACTACTACAAAAATAATTTACACAAAATGTGAGGATGCCTATTTTCCATATGCGAATAAAAAAGAAATCGTTTATTTCATTATAAATTAATCGATCTGTTTTACCAATGAGGAAAAAAAATTAAAAAATACACGAGGATAAGCATATTATAAGCATATTATGATCATTTAAAATAAGAAAAAAAAAAAATTATGAATTCGAGCTACAAAATGTTCGATGACTTTCAAGAGATATTGTCTTTTCTTCGAGAATATTACTATAAATTATTCGTTACTAAAAGAAAAAAAATGAAACAAAAAAGAGATAAATGAACAAACCCTATATGATCGGATATATGAACGATATATTTTCAATTTAATTGATACATTTTGTATCGATACTGCAATGTTTGCATGGAACAATGAAGAAACGAAAGAAACCGCTGTATTGACGTCATAACTTCTTTCACCATTGCTTCGATAAAATTTTTGTCCTTTTTCCATTCTATATTAGATATGAAATATTTATATTGGACATCTTCCTATTACTTTTTTTTTTCTCAAATATTCTAGGATTAATTAACGTGCCAAGAGGCCGAGTTATGCCGTTCAATTATCATGCCAGACATGTTTGGTTGATCTATGTGTGTATGGACGCGGGGAGGGGGTAAGGGGAGAGAAGGGAAAGGGTTATCATCTTGTGTGTGTGTGTGTGTGTGTGTGTGTGTGTGTGTGTGTGTGTGTGTGTGTGTATACCAATATACCAACAGACGGACGATATAATAGTAGGTACGTACAAACATATGTAACAAACGTGTAATTAACACGAATGTAACGTTATTCGAGTCTTACATACGATTACCGTGAATACGCATTACTTTTTAATAAAATTTAATAAATATTAAACTGTAATAGTGATACTAGAACGAAACGTATAAACTAGCATGTTATAGTCTAGTATAGATCAATGACTACGGTCTACGTAAACACCGTATGAATAGACCTTGTATAAACACAACGTAAACACAAGGTCATAACAACCAAACAAAATACAGGCCGTCAGGTGGAAAGGTCTCCCAAAGTCATTTTACTTATCAGTCTATTTTCACCTAGCTAACGGCGAGGACGCATTCTATCTACACGGAAGAGAAGATATAATATTAAATTTATATTTATACAATATTCATGTACTTAATATATTTTAATTTAGAATTTATTAGTTAAATTATATACATACGTACAATATTATTATATTTTTCTTGTACGAATGTCTACTGCGTTCTATTTCATTTCTTTTTTTTTTTTATGTTATCATCTATGTACATATATCTTTCGAAGGTATGATCGTATTGAACGTTTATAGCGCACATTGAATTACATAATTTTGATATAGACAAATCGATACCTCCATTATACGCGACATTCTTTTTTTCATTCTAAATAACACCGATCATAATTAATTCTCCATAACTCAAGCTTATATATTTCGTATTTAAGGAAAACAAAAGTTAATATAACCACAGTGTCGTATTAATTATAAATTACATACATACATACATAAATATAGGAAACGTTAATTGCTCTCCCGCATAAATTCGCGATTAATATTATATGTCGAGAAAAGATACAATGCGAAAGCTCACAAATATGTACATATACGTAATATCGTATGCGAACGTGCGAATTTGAAGTTACACGAGGTGTACAGGACTAATAAAGGATTAACATAGAAATTTATAGAGCATATTTGAGCTGGTAAAATTGATTGGCGATCATCATTGAGAAGCATCGTTGTAATAGTGAGTGAGTGAGTGAGTAGACCGGGTTAAATCGTCTACACGCGGTCGCTAGTGAAATTTATGGTCGTCTCGATAAGAAAACACATGAAGGGATAACGAAATTGTAGGGTAACTCGAAGGCGTGAATTCATCGAATACCAAAGGCAAGTTCTTCCACGATTTCTTCTTTTCTCTTTCTCTTTTTCTCTCTCTCTCTCTCTCTCTCTTTCTCTCTCCTTATTTTTCTTTCTTTTATTTTCTCGTTCGCTCACCCACGACGTTCTCTTTCGCCGTGCGACGGGGCGACGGCACTTTGCAACGAGCAAAACGAGATAAAAGAAGTTGCCGAGCATGGCACAGGTATTTTCAATCGATACAACAGCCTCTTCTCCTCCTTTCTAACCTTTCCTCATGGTCCCTTCGCGGCTCGTATTGCTTCGGTCCTTACGCCTTTCGATCACTATGGCACGTTTGTCGAAGCGAATTACATTGTTATCTTCCTTTATTTCTTTCCTTTTACCCCTTGTTTCTCTCTCTCTCTCTTTTTATTTATTTCTCTCTCTTTCTGTCCTTTTATATTTCTTTCTCTCTCTCCTTTTCTTCTCTCCCTCATTTCTCTCTCTCTCTCTCTCTCTCTCTCTCTCTCTCTCTCAATTTCTCTATTTCCCTTTTCCTCTTTCTTTCCTCTATTTACCTTCATATTCTTTTTTCGTAAGACACGATACTGTTATTTGAGACGTTATTGTTACGACAAGTATTGCCCAACAACTATTTTATGTTTCATTAATAATAAAAGAATCAGAAAGAAAATGAGACGAAAAAAAAATGAGACGAGAAAATATGTATGAGGAAAGCGAAGCCAGTTAAAATTTCTCGACAAGATTTCCTTGCAAAGGAGGAGAGAAATACATTACATTGCATTACAATTTCTCTCTCTCTCTCTCTCTCTGTTCTCCCTTCTTCTCTCATTTATTTTTTAATAAATATAAACAAGGAACTTTCGTTGATCTGTATAACAATTTAAATAGAAAACGATAACTCTCGTTAGTTTTCTGATCTAGATCGTCGAAAGATTATCGAGGATTATTCGATCGAACGATAATTTTCATTTATCCGTAATCTATTACTAGTTAGAAAGAACAAGTTGTTGAGTTAGAAGACAGACGGACATAGAGAGAGAGAGAGAGAGAGAGAGAGAGAGAGAGAGAGAGAGACAGACAGAGACAGAGACAGAGACAGATAGGAAAATTAATTCACGAGCGTGTCGTCGTAATACGGATGAGTTCGAACATCGTTCATACATCAATTAAGTTATCGCTCTCTACAGGGTGGTGGTAAGTAATATCGGCGTGACCGAACGTGGCTGCTTTTCCGATGGATTCCCTAACGTTGGGCTTCAAGGATCTTCTAGCTTTCCCACATCTACTTCTCTCTCTCTCTCTCTCTCTCTCTCATCCTATGGGAAGAGAAGTCAGCCGGCGCTATTAAGACGCGGGTACTCTGCCACCTCGAACATCCAAACCCCTACCTCCGAAGCACTTTCTTCTCTACTCTAAGCATCTTCCTCTTTCTCCTACTCTCACTCTTTCATTCGCTCACTCTTTCACTCACTCACTCACTCACTCGCTCGCTCACTCACGCGCTAGCTTCCTCCATCGAAACGTCGATCGATCGATCTTCATCCAGCCACGCTGCTCGACAAGTCGACACTTTGGCGATGCTCACCCTTCGGCACCTCTCGAGAGTCTCGTCTTCTCAGGGTTTCCCCTCCTCTCCTCCCTCCGCCGCCCCCTCTGCGTTCTCAACTCTCTCCCCCTGTCTCCTGTCCACCCCGTTCGTAGGCCATCTCAAGTCAACGATCCGGTCGAAGTCAAAGACTTTACAGAGCGGCTTTTAAGGAAGAAACCCCTCGATATTATTGTCTCGCTTGTCTTTCTCTATCGAGTAGAACCACCGCTGCCACTGCCACCACTACCATCATTCTCGTTTTCTCCTTTCATTCTTTACTATTCTTAATGTACGATTCCCCGGGAATTCGCGTTACCATGTTTACCATCGATTCGATTCGATTCATTCGTTTTTATTCGTTTCAAGGAGAAAAGATGTAGGAGCGCTATGTGTATTTAGTTCCCGACGTACTTAAAATTAGATTATTAATTGGACGTTTAGTACTTCCCTTATTACTCGTATAATACGTATTTTATCGTGCAAATTTTCGATAATGATCGATCGAAAGAATGATATTATTTCGTTTGGAAAACGATTCGTTTTTGCTTACGTTATACTCGCGTTACACACACACACACACACACACATCATTAACATTATTATATTATTAACATTATAATTGTAGTATTTACGTTAAACATTTATTATTAATATGATATCGTTTACATTAGAACGTCCGACGAGTACGCGTAACTATAAAAGATTGAAATCCGGAAAAGTATATAATTTTGACGTTCAAACGTCATTCGTACAAAAATCAAAAGTACTTTCTCTTTTTCTGACTTTCGCTACGTAACTACGAATCGATGTAGACTAATAACATTACTCTGGTCGATCCATCGAGAACACGTTTGTCTTAGACGTGTCACGAGCTGTACATAGCTGTCAAAGATGGCAAGAGAGGGAAAGGGTGTGGAAGTAAGAAGGAGATAGGAGTTAGTAGGAAAGAGGAAGGAAAGAGAGGAGGAAGGTTGTAGAAACTCGCAAGGTAGATATTCTCTCGAATACGTTCGTTTCTTTCAACGAGCCGAGCCGAGCCGAACCGAACCGAGCCGAGACTAGACTAGACGAGCCAAACCACGCCACGCCACACCATGCCAACCCAGGCCACGCCATGGTTTTCTTTCTTTAACTCGGCTCTTTCCGCGAGGCTACCTCGTAAATCCTTCTTCAACGTCTCTCGACGTACTTTTGCCGAACTGCACGCTCGCCAAAGGAGGAATATACGTCGACACGTAGCCTTCGAAGCGAAGAAACGACTTTCCACGACGGTCTCCAGCGTCCGGTTTATCTTGTAGATGTTGCCACCTTAGAGAAAAGAAAGACGGAGAACACTACGAACGTTGGAACGTGGAGAACAGGTTACATTATTTTCAAGGAGATAAAAGCCCCGAGAGTTGGCGTGAGTCCTGGTTAAATGTGCTTCGATGTATCGTTCCAATAGCACCAACCTTGCAGCCCTGCCACCAGGAAAGGCAACGAAATTTTATATACGCCTGCTGGTTGGTTTCGCTCTACCGAAGAAAGAGACGGAAAGGAAAAGAGAATCGGA
>OU426998.1:7559454-7561954 GCA_911387935.1 Dolichovespula saxonica | reverse complement strand
ATCAATTTATACTTATCTGATAGAACGATGCAGGTTTACTTTATTGTCTAATCGATCTTTACGACCTCGCTATATCGTCTGACCATCTTAACTGTAACAGGAATTTTATGAAGACAGAAATGTCTACTTTTTCTTTATTTTATCTTTATATATTCGTAAGCTTTCTTTTTTGTTCTTTTTTTTTAATGAAGTAGATAATATATCCATCTATATATCTACCTATCTACTCGTGCATCTATAACTTTCTTTTTTTTTCGAGAAAAAAAACGAGAGAGAGAGAGAGAGAGAGAGAGAGAGAGAGAGAGGAGAGAGAGAGAGAGAATTTGTCAAGAAAAAAAGCACGTCAAATTCTACGTATTTTTCTATATATTTATGCGAATAAATATATTACGCTTATCATAAATGCATACGATCGAGTAACTACATACAACGAATATATAAATAAGTATACATACATATATACATACATATATGTATATATATATATATATATATATATATATATATATATATATATATATAAAGATAGGAAGGTCGAAAACTAGTATCGGATTCCAATGTTTCTCGATGGATCTTCGATCGAGAAAGAAATTTAGATCGTTCGATCTTTTGACTCACGAAAGAAAAAGAAGAGAGAGAGAAGAAAGAAAGAAAGAAAGAAAAAAGAAAAAGAAAAATAAAGAAGAAAGAGGAAAATTTTACGGAATATTTTTAAGGACATAGAAAATTTTTCTTGGAATTATGAGGAATTTGTAATTACTGGGAAAGATAAATAATCCGTACTGGTAGTTAACCAGGATATTAAAGCAAAAAGGTTATCGATAGTATGCAAAGTACACTTAGCTAAAGCGAGTAATAAGCAATCAGGGAGTTTCGAACTCTAATTGTTTGGCTAACATCGATGTGGGAAACGAACGATCTGTTCGGTTGCGAACCAGTTTCGTGCTCGCTTGAATGCATATAATAAAGTCAAATTTTCATTTGAGGGGTATAAGCAGTTTTTCATAGTTCGCAACATAACTATCGTCAGACTTTATTTCTTTTTAATTTAATTTTTTTTTTTTTTTTCGTTAGAAGGCAATTCTTTCTTTCTATCTTTTTTCCTTCTTTTTTTATATAGCACAACACAACGGACATGTACGTATACATAATATACACAGGTATATATCTGTGTATATACATGTTTATATACAAGTCATATATATATATATATATATATATATATATATATATATATATATATATATATCATTCTCATACATCGTGTACTATCGCACGTGGTAAGACTCTTCCGGCATTTTCGGATGCTCCGTGCCCGTTCCATGAAATGGAAATCGCACGTAGATTACTTATCTGAACGGTTCTACCTGCGGAAATTGAAAGTGCTTAAAGCCGTAGTACGTTATCGAACTTGTGCGAAGTCTCTGTCAACGGGGGTACCTACTTACTTACTTACTTACCAGATTATAAACTGAAATATAGACAGGTTCGTTCGTTCGGTGGTAACTCGATTTTCGTTTAACCGAACGGATTATTTACCAGCTCTTACGATTTTCTCGATTTTCACAAGTATATCTATCTGTCTATGTTTATGCATACATATATATATTACCTACTTATGTATTTATAATAATACCTATACGTATTTATTTATACCGAGTGATTTATAAATCCACGAAATTTAAGCGACGAGATTTACATACTGATGTAGAAATAAAAAAGAAAAAAAATATGTTACTGCATTAACGTATACCCTATTATACCATTTTCGCGTTAGTTTTCGTGTTACGAAGGATTAACAAACATGAATGAATAAATAAATAAACAAGTAAAATAAAATAAAATCAAAAAAAATTGGAAGTGTCTTTGAACGTTAGCGTTGATTTGAAACGCACACCTTCGAAAATATCAGATATATTTCGAATGATAGATTGTTCGGATTATTCATTTCCATTATATGACTTTTTAAAATCCAAACGGTCCAGACAATAAAAATCTAATGGATTGAGATAAAGACTTTGTGTTAATCACCATTCGATGGATCTAGCTCGGTGTGCGAAGGTTTCTTGTAAGAATGTTATCACATTAAACAATTTAGACTAATATTCAGGAACGTATCGTGCAGAGATTGTTTCGAAAAAAATCAAGAAGATAAAAAAACGCATATCCAGTCCATTTATTCTAGACGTAAAATATTAATTCCAAAACGACAGATTTTCTTTAATTATTTAATAAATCGAAAACTAAGATTTATAGGAATTACATTCGTATTACATTTTTCACTTATATTAATGCTTAGATTTATTCTCCGAAGCCATTATATATGCATTAATACAAATCACCCCCCATATATTCGCGTGGAATATGTCGATTGAACATACACACAATATATTGTGTTATTATTCCTGATATAAATCAATTAAATCTTTTTACCAGGATTATGCTAATATTAATTATAATTTTACTACACTAATATTATTAATTTTCCTACACTAATATT
>OU426998.1:7549454-7554454 GCA_911387935.1 Dolichovespula saxonica | reverse complement strand
TGCTCGAGAGCTCCAAGTATGCACACGTATTTGCAACTACGTCTCTACATTTCTATATCTATACATGTATATATATATATATATATATATATATATATATATATATATATATATAAAACTATGTGTATACGTGTGTATATATATATATACACACATATGCAGATATATTATTATGCGTGTCCCTATGTAATTTCAATATCACATGCACCAACGATCATTAAAATTTATACGTACTACCGATAAATTTCAATATACAATATCAATTCTCTTTGCATTGGCTTTTTCTCGTTAAATTTAATTCCCATTAAATTATTTTCGAACTTTATCATCGAGTAATTGTATTTATCTACGTTTTGTTTACTCAATCATAGGAAATGTTAGAATAAGAAATATTTTTATACGCAATGCTACCACTTTTCTTTCTTTCTGTTTCTTTTTCTTTCTCTCTCTCTCTCTCTCTCTCTCTCTCTCTCTCTCTTTCTTTTTCTCTATCTTTCTTTCTCACTACTTTTCCCTTGTTTGAAAGTACCCTTTTGCGTTATAAGTACTCTCATTGCATAATGTACTCGCCAAAAGGGGTTACTGAGAAGTCCATGGAGGGGATGAAACAGCGTTGCATACCCGACGAGGCACGACTTTAAGTATCGGGAACTTCGACGAGAGGAAAATTGTTGGTAAAAATCGTGAGAGAAAGAGAGAGTGAAAGAGAGAGTGAGAGAGAGAGATACGATCAAGATAGTTCTTGTTTCTTTCTCGTTTTCTCTTTCCCTTTCTCTCTCTCTCTCTCTCTCTCTCTCTCACCCTCTCTCTCTCTCTCTCTCTCTCACTTTTTTACTTTTTTTTTATCAAGCAGAAAGAAAAAAGAAAGAATTTATTCCTTCGTAGTTGTTTCGCCCCGTATTTAAATTTGTTATTTAATAAATATAAAAAATAATAAAATTAAGAATTAAGAATTACATAATGTAGATGAGTCGATCGTTCTATTATTTATCTTATAGTTCGATTGCTTCAGAGATAAACAAATTCGAAGCTCCAATATCGAAATAGCGCTTGGCTGGCCGATGGCCATTTTTTAAGTAGATCGTTCTTTAAAATATAACGATCAAAAGTAGTACAGTGACGACGAAAGGAGACAGTCAGTCTAATGCAGTCTTATTAATCGTAAGGTATGAATCACGTTGTCGTGCTCGTATTAATTTTTTTTCTTTTTTCTTTCCCTTATTCTTTCGCTTATATTTTTCTTTCTTTTTTTTCTTTTATAACGAAAAAGAATGAACTGTTCAACATTGAATTGTTCGATTGATCGACAATGAAAAACAACGAAAGTGTATTGTTATCAAAACACAACCTAAAGTGTATCGTAAACAACATCTGTTTAACGATTATCTCTATTTCCACGATTGAGTATCAAACAGAATTTGATCCTATCACGATTTTGATCCTGTCGTGAACGTGTTGACGTCACAAGAAGCAATCAATACGATAGGACAGACGTTCACACCAATGGTAGTTCTACGATAGCGTAATTCACGTCTCGTGGGAATAATCGACGACATAATCGTAAGTCGTGCGAGAGAGAGAGAGAGAGAGAGAGAGAGAGAGAGAAAGAGAGAGAGAGAGAGAGAGAGAGAGATCAGATCGGTCAAACTATCTTAATTTTCTAATAAGTAAAGTGAATTTCCAAGAATCGAATTCATTATTTCGCCATCTTTCGTTTTGTAAAATCATTTAAAACGTAACCTCTCCGTTTGATTTCCATTAGTACGTTGTTTAACTTTTTGTCGGTCAACTTTTCTTACAAATTTATTGTAAATTCTTATTAATTTCTCCCGTTTCTACATTTAAAATGAAAAAAAAAATTTTTTTTAACCAATTTCTACTATTCCTCTATCATTTCATACGCATTGTATCGTGTTGTTTTACACCGGGGATTGAGATCAGGTTATTTTCTTACAAGACTTTTCGCACGAACAGATAGATATTTCTCGAAATAGGGGAAATTCCATAAGCAGTGAAATTGGAGAAAATATTATTCGCGAGTTTCTCCAACGACGGGGAAGTATCAGCAAGATTCTCTCGTTATTCACCTCTCTTTCTTCAATCTCTCTCTCTCTCTCGTTTATTTCTCTCTTTATTTCTCTCTCTCTCTCTCTCTCTCTCTCTCTCTCTCTTTCTCTCTCTCTCTCTCTCTCTCTCTCTCTCTCTCTCTCTCTCTCTATCTATCTATCTATCTATAGTTCAAGAAATCCGATCGTTCGGATAATATTTATTCGCGGGAGAAGATTTCGTTCTTCATCCTCTTTTCGAACGTAAAATCAGCTCATCATCGGTAAATCCATTGATAAAGATAATCGTCCTTTATACATCCACTACTTTTTTTTTGCTTTTCTTTTCCATTTTTCTTCTCCCCATCTTCTTTCTCCTTATCATTCAAGATGTTACATTTAATTTTTATCTCTGTCTCTCAGCCCTTCCCTCTTTTACGATATTATTTAATTTATTTATGATATACAAGTATTATTTTATAATTTTTATGATTTAGAAAGGATTTAGTTTTCATCATTCTAAATACAAAAGAACGAAAGTATATGTGTGTGTGTCTGCGTATAAATTCACTCAAAGGATTGAGAACTGAGATAACTTTAATTCCGTTAAATGAAACTAATATATATATATATATATATATATATATATATATATACAGAATAAATTTATATTGACTTACATATCATGAAATGCTTTTTCGTACACGATAAAGTTAAAAAAAGAAAAGAAAAGAAAGAAAGAAAGAAATAGAATATTACGATAACATTTCCTGAGTTAAAAGATATCGAATTTGTTTTAACGTTTAGTAAAACCCTCTGTAGATCCTGGAACTCCTCGGTGCTCGTGTTTGCTAGTTCAAACGAAAATGAGAGAGCGAGAGAGATAGAGGAAGGAACGGTAGAAGGAGGAGAAAAGAGAATCGTGCAATGGTAACGCATCGCCATAACGCGCTGGATTTCAGCGTAAAAGCCCGGAAGAGGAAAAGAGAATGTAAAACAGAAGAGAGCACGAAGTGGATGATGTCAAGACAAAAAATTAATAATTTTATTCCCGCATTTTTTTCATTTTCTTTTTTTTCTCATTTCTCTTTTTTGATATTTTTCACCTACAAAGAGAGAGAGAGAGAGAGAGAGAGAGAGAGAGAGAGAGAGAGAGAGAGAGAGAGAGAGAGAGAGTATATACGCATGCTCTTACGGATTTTCACGAAATACTTTCTCTCAAAGACCGTTCAAGTGTGGAAACGCTTTGCCGCATACTTCATTTTTGTCGCGACTTGCGAAAAATTTTTCTTTCATTTTCACCAAATTTTTTTATAGCTATTTCTTTCTCTCTCTCTCTCTCTCTCCCTCCATCCCTCTCTTTTTTGTTTTTATTTGGTTTCCTTTTCCTTTTTTGTATTCTTATTTCTTCTTCTTCGAATGCTGACGATATTATTTTCTTTCTCAAAGTTAAAAAAAAGAAAAATAAAATTTTTCGTATTGTCTTGGAAATATCGTATCGTCTTGGAAATATCGTATCGCCTTGGGTTTATACGAATTAAGAAACGAGTTGCTGCAAATCCCAGCTTAATTTTGTTTTTTTCTCTTTTTTCTTTTACTTATTCTTTTTCTTTTCTTTTTCTTTTACTTATTCTTTTTTTCTTTTTTCTTTCTTTTTCTTCTTCTTTCTAAACTCTCGCTTACTTTCGTGATCTCACAAAACGGTGGTTAACTAGCGAATCGTCGCGGATTATTTCAAATACGTGACTAAGTATGTATCTCTTTCATTTTTTACGAGCAATTAAAAGTTTCCATTTCGCCAAGGCACCTCCACCAACCTGGGAAAGATGTTTGTCATATTACCAAAAGGGTCTTGAGAGAAATTTTACGAAACTATGCGGGGCTTATTATGCCGAAAATATACAAGTTCCTTCGATATATATATAAGAATATATATATATTCTTCCACGTTAAACTCGAGAAAAAACTTTCGTTATTCTCTTCTTCAGTTTTTCTCTCATTTTGTCTTTGAAAAATATTTGATGCTTAAAATTACTTATTCATATGAATTTCCTAATTAATTATTTGCTTACTTGCTTGCTTGCTTACTTGTTTAAAATTATATTTTCAACGTGAATTCTTTCAACGTTTTAATTTTCGCTTTTTACGTTTTCGCGCGCAACATTTAAACGCGATCAGTTTAGTTGCTTTGGTTAATATATAATTAATAAAATGACGAATTAATGCGGTAAATCGATGAAATTAATTAAACAAAAAAATTAAAGGAACGAAATAAAACGATAAAATTATTAAAGATTTGATTCGTTTTAGATAGATTGAACCAAACCAGGGGGAAGGGGGGTTGGGTAAAACTCGTTTTATAGACTCTCAGAGAAAAATTAACACGAGCAAAAACCGATGACAAGAGCCGATCAAAAACAGAAGGTACAAAAAACACGCGTGTATATTCGTTCTTCTTTTTATTTTTATTTTTTTATTTTTTTTTTCTTTCTGTTTGTGGTGATGGTGGTGGTTGTACGCCAACCAGTGCTTTTCTAATCGGCCGCCGGCAAAATCCGATGCGACGTTAGCCGCGTTTCGCCGACAAAGAGCCGAATTCGTTACTCCCGCTCGAGCCTTGAAATATTGCCAGGTGAAAGATAGCAATGGCCAGACGTTGGCTTATCAGCCTACTACCGAGGGAAAGAGAGAAAGAGAAAGAAAGAGAGAGAGAGAGAGAGAGAGAGAGAGAACAACACATATCCATTTTTTTTCCTACAGATGACTTTGGATTAACCAGCTCATGAGTGTTCCTACAGAATAGTTGACTAGAGAGAGGGTATTAAAGGTGGTCGTTCTCATTGATTGATATTACTTTCTTTAATTTGCAATCTCTTTCTTTCTACTCTATATATGTGTGTGTATATATATATATATATATATATATATATATATATATATATATATATATTATAT
>OU426998.1:7521954-7544454 GCA_911387935.1 Dolichovespula saxonica | reverse complement strand
TGAGAGAGAAAGAGAGGAAGAGAGAGAGAGAGAGAGAGAGAGAGAGAGAGAGAGAGAGAGAGAGAGAGATAAAAAGAGACGGAATTTGGAAAGGGAGGTAGGGTGGGGTGGGGTTACACCAGGGAAGAGTATAGCAGGAAGACTCTCATAAATCACTATTAAATCTTGAAAGGGTCAGCCACGCGGTTTGTCGAGTAATCTATCAGGACAGTCCAGCTAATATAACGGACGAGTAATCGCAGCCGTTGTACGCCTGCGAGTGGCTCGATCGATTCGTGTACACTCGTCATATGCATACACCTGTTTGCGTTTATATATACATATGTGTGTGTGTGTGTGTGTGTGTGTGTGTACGTGTATTCATGTGTATGGATAATGACCACACGAGCGAGCAACATACGTTTGGGTAGAGAGGGGAAGCGTCCGTATGGATTATTGAGCCCCTTGTTAAATTAATAATCACGCCACGGAGAGAGCCCACGAAACGCAAAACTCCAACAATTTTCCACCTCTCCTTATTCCGAGGTTCGCGACACGCGTTATATTATCAAGCTTGCGTTAAGTCCGGCTTAACCAGAGATCTAACATCCGAGTACGAGTTGTGGCAGGAAACTCGTGAAGCGATACGCGATTAGACTTTTCTTTTTATACGAACGAGCGTGTTTGCGTTAAACGTTGAAGTACGAGGGAGGGAGAGAAAGAGAAAAAAGGAAGGAAGGAAGGAAGGAAGGAAAGAATGAGAGAGAGAGAGAGACAGAGAAAGAGAGAGAAAAAGAAGGACGGCTAACGAGCTACCATCGATCGACTAAATTTTCTTTACAATTATGCCCTACCGTTAATCGACTTTTCTTGCAAACGGGGTACTACTACGTGCCGTTTATATCCTGCTTGATTTTCTCTTACCTCGAAGTAATTGGAAACTTATCTTCCAAAGGAATCGTGTGTTTTGTTTCGTCAGCCTTTCATCTCTCATTTCAAAGATATTTTATGTAGGTGATATACATATTATATATATATATATATATATATATATATATATATATATATATATATATATATATATGTAGATGTGTAAAGGATATCAAATGTTAGGGTGGTAGGAAAGAAAGCTTTAGAAATGAGATAAGGTAGCAAATGAAAGAGGAGAAAACGGGACGAAGAGAGAAGAGTAAAGTATAAAAAGAAACGAGGGAAAGAAGTAAAGGAAGGAAGTAAGAAAGGAAGGAAGGAATGGAAGATAAAAATAAAGAAAGAAATAAAGAAGGAAAGAGGTTCGATCGCAAGGGATACCTTTACTTTTCTTTCGGACGATCAAAAGAAATAAGTAACGTTACTTAAACAGGGAAAGACAAATTAAAGTTCGACGAAGAATAATACTTGTTACTTTCTCTCCAAACGTAGCTAACGGTAGTGAGGTGCCGGGGAAAGGGGAGCCAGGGGCTTGGTTGGTTGGTTGGTTGGTTGGTGGACTCTTCAACGGATAGGGAGGAAAAAGAGCTAATAATAAAAGCCATCGGAAAGAGCTTTCTGCGTGTTCTCTCTTTCTCTTTCTCTCTTTCTCTCTCTCTCTCTCTCTTTTTCTTTCACTGTCTCTTTCCCTTTCTTTTTCTCTGTCTCTCTCTCTCTCTCTTTCTCTCTCTTGAATCGAATCGAATCGAATCGAACTCGCTTGGAATTCCTTTGCGATAAAACGTGACCGCATATGGAACGATCAGCGAACTCGTTTTTCTTCGATCAAACGTGGAGTATTAAGTGCGAAAGAGAGATAGATAGATGGATGTAGAAAGAGAATGAGTGAATGAACGAGTGAGTGAAAAAAAAACGAGAAAGAGAAGAGAGAGAGAGAGAGAAAGAGAGTGGGAGGGAGGGAGGGAGCGATGAAAGTCCGTTGAATCCTCGAGGGAATTCTGCTATCGTATGAAACGCGTGGATACTCGCGCGTTCGGTGTTATCGGATTACGTAATCAGTTGGTAAAAGCAATTCGACTAAAAGCCCAGGGAAAATATAGGAATCTTTCGCGTGATTCGCGAAACAACTACTTACTTATTTACTTATTTACTTACTTACTTACTTACTTACTTACTTATATACTTACTTCCTCTCGTATTATTGTTCCTCTTCATTCTTCTTCTTCTTGTTCGATTTTCTATTCGAATATCGTCGTTCTTTTTCTTTTTTCTTTCCTTTTCATTTTTTTTTTTTTTTTGAAGAACGATACAAAGACTCGAGAATAATACCGAACGAAATTTTCACGGCTCATAGAGAAGAATACATATTTATATACATGGAACGCACGTGCTTATGATATATGTACATATATATATATATATATATATATATATATATATATATATATATACACGTTCGTACGTATATGAAAAAAAAAGAAAAATAAAAAAGTTTGATCGAGAGGAGGTATCTGATGAAACTCGGCGAAGATAGACGAGAGGCTTTCGTAAGAGGGAAAAAAGGAAGGAAGACGGAACGAAAGAAAGAAAGAAAGAATGAAAAAAAAATGGGGAAGAGGATTAGGTTCAAGGTCATGAGGCAGGGACAGCAAATACGCGTTGGATGATCCCTTGGGTTGGCTCGAATGAAAAGAAATAAAAAAAAAAAAAAGAAAAGAAGAAAAAGAAAAAGAACCGTCAAGTGGAATGTGAGAAAGGGAAATAACGTGAATGAGGAAGTAGTAGTAAGAGAAAAGGAGTAAGTATAGAAAGAGCACGGGGAGGGTACATTTTGTCTCGTCGATCGGGATCGTTTCTGTCGTACCTTAGCGCAGGCTCGTCGATGCGGAATCGACGGTCGCTTGGCAACCACGAACCCCCTAAACATTATCTCGTAAAAGATAGAAAGAGACGGGCGGTGTGAGATTCAAGAACGAAGAGTAGAGGGGTTGGGAGTCAAGAGGGAAAGGTCTTAATGGATACATATTGATATCATTTGTACATCCTCCAAAACCCAACCACCCAACCCCAATTTCCCCCTCATCCCCCTCGTCCCACCGATCCACCCAACTCCCGATTCCCGTCTCTTATTCGTCACGCTCCATTGCCGCGCGAATAGTCGGCCATCGTGCGATGTTCCCTCGAACGTAAAGGTGGAACGGAGCTTTTCAATTCTATCGTATATTAATATGTCGAGGCATATATAGATACATAGATATAATAATGTACTTATACAGAATACGTATATTTATATATATCACTGGTCAGATCAGACATGTCCCATCTATTTTTACTTCGTGTTAAACTCCCGTTATCCGGTACTTATATCAGCATCGATCGATCGATAGATCCATCCATCCATCCATCCATCGTTTGGAACGATAGTCGTCATTTCCGAGAAAACTAGCTGGAAGTAAGTAAGTAAGTAAGTAAGTAAGTAAGTACTTAATTTACGCTTCGATGATGACTCGTCGGAAAAGTATTAAAGTAGGGTGGTGGAGATGGGTGGTGGAGTGAGTAAAGAGTAGGATGGGAGTATGGGGTTGATATTTAATTTAAGAAAAAGCACGTGTAATGTGTTACGGGGTCGTCATAAAGAGGGAATGGAAAAGTCGCTCTAGAGTTAATTTTAACGAATAGTAATCCAAGGTATAGCGATGACAGTGAAATTTTAGCCATTGGGATGAGTCCGTCCTCTGTCTATGTATGTGTGTATGTGTTTATGCTAGGAAGGACACTGATGGTTATGCTAGCTCCTGATGGTGGTGGTAGTAGTACTAGCTGGTAGTAGTAGCTGGGCTGGGCATTAGGGTTAGGTATTATCGCACGTATGTATGTACGTAGCCTCGATGTACGCCATGTCAGAGGGAGTCAAATTGGATCAACCGATACGGGGTCGCGTTATGAGCAGGAGCTTTCGTCTCTCTCTCTCTCTCTCTCTCTCTCTCTCTCTCCTCTCCTCTCTTCTCTTTGCTTCTCTTTCTCTTCTATTCTCTTCTCTTCTCTTCTCTTCTCTTCTCTTCTCTTTCCCTCGACAAGCATGACTACATTTACACACGCGTTCGTTACGACGTACGCACACCAACATATCGAACTTGTCTCTCTGTCCCTCGTCGAGCAACGTTGGCACTTCACTTTCACTCACTCTCTTCGCTCCAGCATCCCACTCGACGTTTGCCATCTATGCTCACCTCTCTCACTCTTTCTCTCTCTCTCTTTCTCTCTCTCTCTCTCTCTCTCTCTCTATAT
This sequence comes from Dolichovespula saxonica, assembly GCA_911387935.1. NCBI lineage: Eukaryota > Metazoa > Arthropoda > Insecta > Hymenoptera > Vespidae > Dolichovespula > Dolichovespula saxonica. The sequence continues at coordinate 7,540,257 of OU426998.1, read as the reverse complement.
ATATATATATATATATATATATATATATATATATATCTTTCTCTCTCTATTACGCACGTTTTCTCTCTCTATCTCCCTCGTCTCGAGTTACCGCACACGAGACTCGAATTATCTCGCACGTCTTATACACGGTTAATACCCTCATCGATTATTCCCGTGCTACTCTGTTAAGTCCGCGAAAGCTTCCCAGTTAAATCGCTCAGTGCAGCACGCCTCTATTACTTGCCGATACTCTCTTCAATCGATAAAATCAAAGATCACAAAGCTTGATTTGCTCTTGGTAAATTAATTCGGTTTATCATGAATCAGATTTAACCTTATTTAAATACACATTTAGATGTGTGTATGTATATATATATATATATATATATATATATATATATATATATTTATATCATGTGTATATATAATAAATAAATAAATAAATATATGTATATAGATCTTTTGATAGTATGGATAAAAAATGTTGTCATCCTGATGAATGATTGTCATCCTGTGTACATAATAATTTTAATCGAAAGCCGACCAACATTTTATCGAGTTACATTTAATTAACGTGAGTGATTCTAGAGTGTATTAGATAATCTTTATTGTATGACGTGCCAACGATGCAAAACGCGTAAGCTTTATGATTGTGATCTGTCATAGGAAACATCGGGGAAGCTTAAATCGTAAACTTAATGATAATTAAACTAGAACATACGACTCGGACGTTATTAAAGCATTTAATCCTTGACGTTATTCGGTGATCGACTTTTTTTTCTTCTCTTTCTCCCTCTCTCTCTTTCTCTCTCTCACTCTCTCTCTCTCTCTCTCTCTCTCTCTCTCTCTCTATCTATCTATCTATCTATCTATCTATCTATCTATCTCTAACTTCAGAAGATATACGAGAAATTAATTATAATTTATCGGACCATCGAATCCTCCCGTCGACGATAATTCTCCCATGAATGATGATAGTTCCTGATCACGTTTCTAAACGTCTATCGAGATTCATTAATATCTCTTGCCGTTTCTCTTATTGGCGGTAAAGCGATATCTTTATTTTATTATAAATCGTGTAATAAGGTATAATTATGTTGACTGATGATGGTCCGTCTCTCGCGTAGCTAGTTAAGTACGGTAGAATGCATAATTAATCGTAATTACGTGGATGTATCGAGTTAATTTACTTATGGAGACGTCCTCGAGTTTCGGCTGCACGTCGGGGAGTAGAGAACAAATACGTAATGACGCGCGCACACACGGTCCCCGCTCTCGGTTCGAAGATCTAACGTTACGTGAATCGATTAGCGCTAATGGATGTGCAACGACGAGAAGAGAATTCGTTTGCTCGGCTATCTTATCGTATGCGAACATAATCGATGTTACTTCGCTGGGAGTGCTCAACGTATACTCATCAAATATTGTTTTTTTAATAGGATTACCACCTACTTTAACAAGACGAAAATCGTTTTAACGATCGAAATATCTCATCGTATGGTCCTGACAAATGGAATCTATTTTCTCTATCTCTTTTTCTCTTTCTGTCTCTCTCTCTATCTCTCTATCTTTCTCTCTCTCTCTCTCTCTCTCTCTCTCTCTCTCTCTCTCTCTCTTTCTCTCTCCTCGTTAACTCGTTTCATTACGAGACACGTTGCAACGATTATTCCGCTTGAATAGAACTTGATAATGCTTCAAAAGAGGTGTACTACATAAAGGATAGAGAATATACACGATCCGTGCACTGAATTTTGTTCATAATAAAATGATATGCCAATAACGATATACCCTAGATACATATATGTTTATATGTATGTATGTATATTAGGTTGCAGTGCAGTGCACTTTCGTCGAAACCTTTGTCGAAGAAGATATTGAAACGATCCATTATATATTACGTATCCACGTATGTATGTATTTACATACATGCATACATACATGCATACGTTATAATAAATTCGTTTATTCGAAAGGATCGTTGCGATGTAATAAAAAAAAGTAAAATACGAAAAGAATTCGTTTCTGTCACTTTTCTTTTTTTTTTTTTTTTTAATCTACTCGGTAACAACTAATTTCAAAAATACCGCATTGTAACGAGGAACCGAGAATACATAAATCACGTACGCGGACGTAACGAGCGAAGCTCAACGATTACGTGCTGTATCGATACCACCAAGGTTTATTACAACGAGCCCGGTCCAATAATAAATCTTTCGAGCGCGGTGGCGACTTTCTTATCTTTACAGCGTCGTAAAGTTAACTAACTTTTTCTCTATCCGTGCGTCCGTACGTTAGCTAACACAATTTATAACTTCTCATTATTAATATAATCATTTTAAAGGGGAAAGAATTTCGTCGTCGATCGTTGTAAAAAAAAGAAAAACAAAACAATAATAAAAAATAAAAAAAGAGCATAACGAGAAACATGTAAAATAAAAGATCGCGTGATAATCGTTTTATAATTGACGTAAATACATATTATTATCACTCTCTCGCAATGTCTAACACTCTCTCTTTCTAAGTATTACACTAGAAGTACTCGGATAGCCGAAAATGTATTATTTCCCTAAGGTCTGGGGAGTTTGATTAGAATCGAATATACCAGTGAAGCAAACACGCAATACACAACAGTGGGCTTTGTGGAATAGGATCCGATTCTATTACTCGTCCGCATTGTTAAACTGCTTGATAAATCTCTCGCCTCGCCCGTACGTGTAGCTCGTGCACGTATACGATTACATGGTAATAGTGTTGGTAAAGAGGGCGAGAGGGTTAAAACAAGAGGACCCGTGGCAGAATACGGCGACTGCGGAGTTGTGCTATGGCTATAGCTGTGTGTACCTGAATGGTCGCTCGCACAGAGACAGTGAAGTACTCTGGCAGCGTTGCACGTGAATGAGCGTTGCTCAAATCAACCGCATAATGGCCGTTCGAGATCATTTATCACGCACAGATTGTTGCATGCTCACGAAGGATCATGCTCTTGCTCGACGTCGTACAACCAAGCGCCATACCAGTTAGCAGCTTTTCCGGACGGCTCGTATCATACCGGACTGCAGTGTATTAACGCATCTAACCATCTTCCCTCTCTCTCTCTCTCCCTCTCTAGCTCTCACTCTCGAACTATCTCTATATCTCTCTTCCCTATCCTTCGGGATTTATCGCATAGGTGTGTGTGTATATATATATATATATTTCTCTAAAAAATTCATCAAGTGATTAAGCTATTTCCGTGCTTACAACCTACCTACAACACAACCTATAAGCGCGCTTACCGTTTAATATTTCATCCGTGTTCTATCGAGCGTTATATGAAACGCATTATTAAAGTATCGTATATACTATGTTAGATTTAGAACTAATTTACAATCAGATTTTTACGATGTACATATAATCTTGAAAGATATTTAATGCGTTTATAATATTCAAGGAATATTAGGTCGAGATCGTTTCTTCTCTGTTTTTGTATTTTCTTTTTTTCAATTGGAAGATACGGAAGAGAGAAAAAGATGGAGTATTCGAAATTTCAAATTAAAGATTATGAGGAAAAAAAGAGAGAAAGAGTGTGCGTAATGTAATTAAAATATTTTAAACCTTCCTAGTTTATTTACATAGGGATATTCTATATATTTTTCGATTAAAATTTCAAGTATTGGTTATCGTCGATACTCTTTATCTGTTCCATGGATTTCAAAGGTGTTATCGATTATCAATTCAACTATTTCCTTTTGCAATTCTAGCCGGTTACCCCTAGTCGTATCCTTCTTTTTCATTTTAATCGAGACAACACCTATTTCTCTTTCAACCGATTCTATTCGTTCTCTATCGATATTTTTTCTACATAATCAAACACTAGTGCCCATCGATATTTCACTCACGTAAACCGAGAAATTGAGAATCGTCGAATCGTTAACTAACGAAATATATTTCATATGTCTTTGAAAACATTTACGTAGTTTTCATTATAATAACTAAATATTAATAGTTACCCATGCACGAATAATTAATTATTTTCCGCGTAATTACACATAACCGGATGGAGGTGAGATAGATTCGTGGATTGATAATCGTTCTCTCTCTCTCTCTCTCTCTCTCTCTCTCTCTCTCTCTCTCTGACTTTCTCTCCTCTATTTGTAAAATGGAGAAAACGAGTTCGTAAGTTAACATATATTCCGATCGATGCGAAAATGAACGTTGAAAGCTATAATTATCGGTGTTAGTTAATTTCTTTGATAAAGATTCCATTATAATGAAAATTACTCCAACGCTTCTCTTCTTTCTTCTTATATATATATATATATATATATATATATATATATATATATATATATATATATATATATATATAAAAGAAAATAAAGGGAGAGAGAGAGAGAGAGAGAGAGAGAGAGAGAGAATGGCCGGTTTTTGTGATAACGGTTTATTCGTGCAACGTAAGAATCCAAATGTTATTTCACTCCTGTGCTAGAACACGATAGGACGGAAATTTTATCCAGGGCGTGGAAACGGTTTAATATCGCTTGCCCGATGGTCGTTGCCTCGCGTCAATATTTTCTATCCGTAATACGAGGAAAGAGGGAGAAGGGTTATCGATTATCAGTTAACGCGTCTGTCTACAAACTCCTTGTCTCTCTCTCTCTCTCTCTCCCTCTCTCTCTTTCTTTCTTTTTTTCTTTCATACACTCTTTTTACTCTTCCTCGTTTCCTATTTCTCCACAACGGAACCATACTTGGGTTTGTCGATTATTTTTTTTTCTCTTTTCCTCTACTACCATGTCTATATGTCTATATATATATATATATATATATATATATATATATATATATATATATATATATATATATATATATATAAATATATATATATATATATATATATTATATGTGTATATACACATAGTAATATACATAAGGTATGTCTATATCGAATATATATATTATATGTGTTATTATATATATTATATATATATATATATATATATATATATATATATATATATAAATACACACACTTATATATAGATAGAACATTATTCCGTATGCGAGATTGTAAGTTCTATGTGTGTTTGTCTAGTAGTGCGCATGCATCATGGAAAGTGCAATAAACGAGAATCTATAGTTTATCGCGAGGCAAGATAGAGCGAACCGGCAGATGGCAATCGACGAAAGAACAAAGCGATGCGATCGAAAATCGCTAATGAAAAATGTTTCTTCTCTTCTCTCGCTTTGTCTCTCGTTTAGTTAATACCAAAAAAAGAACAAGAAAAAAAAATACAGTAACTTTTTCGTTCTCTTTGTCTCTCTCTCTCTCTCTCTCTCTCTCTCTCTCTCTCTCTCTCTCTCCTGTCTCTGTCTTTGTCTCTGTCTCTGTCTCTGTCTCTGTCTCCATTTCTGTCTCTATCTCTTTCTTTGTCTCTCTCTTTCGTATGTCTTCTTTGATTTTATTTGTCGATTTTGTTTCGTTCAAGGAGATTCTTTGCCTGATAATTTATTATGTCCGATGTAATATTCTCTTTGCGTTCTTACGATTTAACAAAAAAAAAAAAATGAAGAGAGAGAGAGAGAGAGAAAAAAAGAAAAGAAAAAAGGAAAAAAGAGAAAAGAAGCAACCGATCGCATTGATCCAAAATCGATTCGATTGGTTTAGAGAGGGGAGGACTTTCCATCTCTTTTTCTGACATAGGTACGTACATACATACGCGAGAGGCACCGATACAACGGGGCAATGTTGGTGAAATTGCTTTTTAAAATCTCGCACGGCTCGCTGTCTCAATGTGAGGGCTGGATATAATTTCATCTATCGGACGAGTCTAGTATGGAACGGATAAGGGCGATAAGCGAGCCGAACGCATACGGATAATAAGTACTACACAATCGGAAATTTTTAAGTTAAAAAGAAAATAATAATAATAATTCGTTAAATTAATCTCCGTTTTGTGAAGTATCGGTATCACGTTTTTAAATGTAATACGATCAAAGAATATCTTTTCGTTTCGATACGCTATCAATTCACGTTAATATATTTATATAAATAGATATAAATACATACATACATACATATATATATATATATATATATATATATATATATATATCAGATATATTGTATATATATATAAAGAGTGAGAGAAAGAGAGAGAGAGAGAGAGAAAGAGAAGGAGAAAGAAAGAGAAATATATATATATATATATATATATATATATATATATATATATATCACCCTTCCTCTTTCTCTGTTCGGCAAGGATTAATTGAATACCAGACATGTGCGTAGTATCTGCATGCATGTGTCCAGCACGGTATGCTCCGTATCGGAGGACAAAAAATTTCGGATTCTCGTGGCATTCAGGTATTTCTGCTCGCAGTGTCGCTCTTGCCTTTTCGTACGTGCCATCGTGCCAGTATCGTGGAATTCGTTGTCTCGATCGATGTTCGGATTTCAATCCGTTCGCTTCGTGTACCCGTCGTATATGATACCTCTGTACTGAAATTACACAGCCATCTACGTATGTATGTACGTATATATATGTTCATATATGTGTGTGTGTGTGTGTGTGTACTAACGGGCTACGATCGACAAAGATGCTTTGAATGTGCGCACCTATGTACACACATACCGATACGCATACGCATACACATATAGATATAGGATACAAGTAGAGACATATATCCTACATACGTATTTCTCTCTATATACGAACACACATTCATCCATGCAGATTGTATCTATCTATACCGTTAGTTGCCGAAGATACAAACGCACACACATATATAGGTAAAATAACGACAGATACGTTCAAAAACGATACTACAGGCAATATTCAAGCGTGTTTTCGTTTTATTGTTTCAAAAATCAAAGACTTTCTATCTTTGTCTCTATCTGTCTATGTTAATTTTGCCATTTATGCTCTATTACAAGCGAAGATTAATTAATGAAACTAATCCAAAGCTTCTCTCTCTCTCTCTCTCTCTCTCTCTCTCTCTCTATTTCTCTTACACATACACACACGTACGTACACGACTTACTCTTTAGTAAATTGTATTCGACGATAGGATAATTTTCGAAACGAGGCGTGGCTCCGATTATGTTGAAATTCTATCGAAATTTATACATATTTTAGCGGAATAATAACAACAGAGGTAAACGTTTTCTCGTATTTAACAAATTTCTATTTCTCTCTCTCTCTCTCTCTCTCTCTCTCTCTCTCTCTATTATTTATGTATATATATATTATTAAAGTACTTAAATCGTTTCAATATTTTCATCATTCCTAATTCTCCATATTTGCGTCGAGATATATCGTTAAATAGTCCAAAAATTGTTTCACGCACGTATCTTGCATTTCAAAAATCATTATTTGATTCTTGCACGATTGGGATGTGTTGTACATGTTCTCATGCACAATTGTGAGTTAAATAGATCGTAGATATTGAAGCTGGTAGGAAGGGGTGAAGGATAAAGAGGTTTAGAGGTTTAGAGGTTTAGAGGTTTAGAGGGGTGGGATGGGGTGGGATGGGTGTTAGTGAGAAGTGAAAAACAACCGTGATCGGGTTGTATTCGCGTAATCGGTGCATTTACAAAATTTACATGCGTGTAAATCAGCGCGCGGCAATACGCCAGCGGAATCATTATACCTACGTGCCATTAAAATTAATGAACACGTTTCGTCTCGAGTTTTTCGATCGTTAATGAGATCTAGCATTGGCTGACATGGTATCGATGATCACAATAAATACAGAGTAAAGCGATTAATTCGCGATGAGTTAGCCCTCAGCTCTCTCTCTCTCTCTCTCTCTCTCTCTCTCTCTCTCTCTCTCTCTTTCTCTCGCTTTCAAACGTGACGGAATAATCGTCATTCGGTCGTTCGTTCATTGGCTCATATACCTCAATCGTTCAGATTCGTATGATTTATCAAGAATGCATGGGAAAGGTTCGATACATCGATTAGTATTAAATCTCCCTGACCATTCCCAAGTGTCCTTTGGATATTATTTTTGATCATCGTAACTACCACCCCTCCTTTTTACCTCCCCCAAACCACCCACCCACTCGTCTGTCCGTCCACTCTTCTTACTCTCTTTAACTCACCATTCGCTATACTCGAGGATGAAACGATTCGTTTGAAAGCGAGAGCTCACTCCGCTAATTATCTACAAATTAAAATCCCTCTTTGCACTCCAAAGTACTCTTCTCTGCGGCTACTTTCATCGGCAACAGCAGCGAATAGTGGTGTTGGTAGCGGTGGCGGCGACGGTGGTGGTTGGTGATGGTGATGGTGGTGGTGATAGTAGCAGTAGTAAAATGGTGGTGATGGTTGCTGGGTGGTCTCGCAGATACCGATTGGAGAGAAAGAGATAACAAACGGCATTTATTCGTTAAAACGTTATTAGCGAAAATTAACGTTGGTTAAGCGGCCCAGTACGAAAATCATCTCTAAACAACACACTTTATTCGATTAGCAGAATCCAGAAACGAGTAAAGGGCGTTCACCGACAATAAGCGAATACACACTAATTAACTCGACATACATACATACATACATACATATGTAGTTATCTCTTTTATAATCGTTAATAGGTTCGTTTCCTCGACGATGGTTATATTATCGTTATATTCGTTGGTAAAATGCGAACGGTAGATAAGAATTCGGAAATAATGATTAATACACGATAAGTGCTTTCGATACATTATTCTAATTAAATTACAATTATTTTCTTATTTTTTTTTTTTACGTTTATTATTCCCGTGGTATATTCATTCTCCTGTTATCATTAAATATTATCAATCAGTTTCCGTTTTTGTCTTTTTTTTTTCTTCTTTTTTATTTCGTATTTGATTCATATTCTTCAGACAGTTCCATATTCGTGACTAAATCGAACAGAAATTATGTCCCAATCTCTCTCCCTCTTTCTCTCTATCTCTCTTATCTTTCTCTTATCTCTCTTATCTCTCTTATCTCTATATCTCTCTTATCTCTATATCTCTCTATCTCTGTCTCTCCCATTTAACGTTTCAGCGTTTATATGTATGTACGGTTCACCATAAGCTCGTACGCTTCGCTCATGAGACGAAGGGAAGCACTGTCCGAAGCATCCGTACGCGTTTCCACGGGCCATTGTCCGCAGGATCGCTCCTGTCTCTCGAGACATTAAGCACCGTCCGTGTACAATGATCCCGTGTCCACATCTCCCTTACCGAACGTACTGCGTATACGCATACGTCGTCTCGCGAACGCGTTCGTTGTATCATTAACTGTATATGGCAACAAGGCTATACCGCTTCTGATGTATCCGGATCGTCAAACAGTGGTACGTGGTCTGGACTATTGTCATACTCCTTAGAATCGTTGCTCGAAGGATTATCACGTTAATCCGTACATTTATCAAACTCCACTCCCGCAATTAATTCAACCAACAACAAATGTATTCTACTGTATTTTCGTCAAATGGGATTACAAATAATCGTGAAAATTATCCAAAAGAGAAATAGATAGGGCCGGCCTTAACGATTTTTACATCATAACTTTCATTTCGTTTTCTTTTCTTTCCTTTTTTTCTTTCGGTTTTCTTTTTTTTCTATTTTTTGTTTTTGTTTTCTCTTTTCTTTTTCTCTTTTTGTTGGTGTTTTTCAAGATTTTTTTTTTTTACGTCCGATAGAAGCTTGAAAAATGTTGAAAGGGCATCGTTCAACGTGTGTTTTCGGAATACACGTGCCGTTTAAAAGCTTCGAGGAAGCTGTGAGCCTGAACGTCTGCTGCATTTTCTCCCTTTTCTCTGTCCTTTTTTTTTCTTTCTTTCTTTCTCTCTCGTTCGCTCGCGGGCTCTTCTTGATGCCAGGCTGGCATCCCAGGAGCGTGAGAGGACCGAGCTAATATCCACGAAGGAGCCTTTATTTTTCTTTATTAGCCCGTCGCGGTAACAATGGCCAGGCGGAGCATCCGGTGTCAATGGTCTGGCTTTTCGCAAGCACGAAGAAAGGAGAGAAATGGAGAAGGTGGGGAAATAGGTAGGAGTAAGAGTAGGAAGAAGAGAAGGAGGAGGAGGAGTTAGAGGAGGGGATGGAGGAGTTAGAGGAAGTAGAAGAAGGGTTGCAAACCGGCCGAGCGTATACTCTTTTCTCTTCTCTTCTCTTCTTTTCTCTCCTTCTTCTTCTTCTTGTTCTTCTTCTCTGGAAACTGCTCTTTTCTCTTTCTCTCTTTCTCATGAGTAGCATCTGCAACGTTTCAACCATCCCCTCCTTCTTCCCTCCTCGTCCTTCGTGAATGAAGAGAAAGGGAAGAGCATGGAGGTAGAAGAAAACTGTGGGAAGGGGTTAACGGGGGAAAAAACTGTTCTCGTACAGAAAGACCATAGACGAATGCTACGTGAGAGAGAGAGAGAGAGAGAGAGAAAGAGAGAGAGAGAGAGAGGAAGAGGAAGAAAAATAAATAGAAGGAGAAGAAAGAGAAGAAGAAGAAGAAAAAGAAGAAGAAGGGAAGATAAAGAGGGATCGATGGAAAGATATAAAGAAAGAGAGAAAGAAGGAAAGAGTGGAAGGAAGAAAAGAGAAATGAAGAAGTTGGAAAAGGATCTGTGTTCTAGAAGAAGAAGAAGAAGAAACGCATTGCCTTCGGCATCTCGTCGTCCTTCTCTTTCACCAAGAGATGTAGCATCGGTTCTTTCACGATCCCCCTGCTTTCTCTCTCTCTCTCTCTCTCTTTCTCTCTGAAGCTCTTTTTCTCTTTTACCCTCTTTCAACCCTCGACGTCATGGTAGTTTCTCCTAAATAGCCCATGTGACGCTACCAGCCACCGTATTACATTCCACGCACGCTGACACGGAACCGAGAGCTATACAACCATTTCTTTCTCTCTCTCTCTCTCTCTCTCTCTCTCTCTCTCTCTCTCTCTCTCTTGAACATACACTCTACCGTTCTATTCTCTTACTACCGTACTTTCACACGCGGACGCACAGAAACGGTTATATTCGTCGAAAACCACAGAGAACCCGATTCCAATGGTTTCTAACGCTAGAGATGGCCGCGTCGATGCGTGTTATCCTCCTCCGCTTGCTCCTTTTGGATTTACGTTCCTCCACCACATTGCTCCATGCCATCCTTCTCCATTAGCTATCTCACTCATTCTCTTTCTCTCTCTCTCTCTCTCTCTCTCTTTTTCTCTCTTTTTCTCTCCACCTCTTATTCTCTCTCGCTTCGCTCATTTTTTTCATTTTCTTCCTTCCTTTTTATCGTCCTCTCACTTGGAGTTCTCCCTTCATCCATTAAGTTTTATGTTTACGAGCCAAACGTTCGCTGATTATGATCCTTTTGTTAAGTGTGAACTTCGGATCGATGGGACGTTGTTGAACGAGTTCATTAAAGGAGATGAGAGAAATTCTTTCTTTTTCTATTTTTTCTTTTTATGTTCTTTTCTCTCTCTCTCTCGTTCTCCGTATCTCTCTTTCCTCAAAAAAGATGCAAATCGTTAACGTTATTAATGTATTATTATTCTCATCGTCAGAAAGATCGATTACGTTGTATTACAACCATGTCAGATTAATATTGAAATCGAATATTCTTTACGATCTTACGATCCTATACTCAAAACTTCTACTAATGTAGTTTGATGGTAAATTCCGATTGGCTCGTAAAAAAGGAACGATCAATCTCGATGAACGATAGATATATCGTGAGAACGATCCATCAATACACACCATCAATCGACTTTTGATGGCTAATCCAAAAGTAAGAAGATCGACGAAATATTCTCCCCTTAGCGGCGCGAATGCGTTTAAAGAGAGATCCTTTTATGTATAATAAATAATAAATAAAAAATAATATCTAGATCTAGATTAAAATCTTATGGACAAAATTCGAACGTTGATTTTCGTCTCTCTCTCCCTCTCTCCCTCACTCTCCCCCTCTTTCTCTCTCTCTCTCTCTCTCTCTTTCTCTCTCTCTTTCTGTCTCTCTATCTCTCTTTTTCTCTTGTCGACAATTTCGTAGCCAGGATGAATATTATTCTTTCTTTTTCAGAACGAAGATGAAGCGGCCATTGGTGCTGACTTGCTTTCTGCTGCTGCACTCCAGTATCCTGGGTGCACCACGGACAGGTGAGTGAATAAATAAAATTTATTCTTCCTTTGATCTCATTCGATAGTCAAAAAGGAAAAAAAACGATGATCGTTCATGAGAATGGATTTTGTGAGATGATCTACGAAATCGAGTTTAATCGATATGCGGAAAACTCTCGATAAATTAGGTCGTGTTTCTTTTCTTTTTCCTTTTTTTCATTTTTGTTTTCCTTTATCGAGAATGAAAATAGAGAGAGAGAGAGAGAGAGAGAGAGAGAGAGAGAGAGAGAGAGAGAGAGAGAAGATAGAGAGCATATAGTTCGCTGGATCTTAAGAGAAAGATAGATAAAGAGAGATGAAGAGATGAAGGAGAATGAGATCCTTAATCCACCAAGGTCGCTCGGGAATCTGTCGTGAACCCGTGCGAAAACAACGTCGAGGGGTGGATTATGATGATCGTGGTAATAACGTCGGAAGGACTCGTGAATGGGTTTCTCTCTCTCTCTCTCTCTCTCTCTCTCTCTCTCTCTCTATCTATCTATCTTCCTCTCTATCTTTTTCTCACCCTCCATCGCTCTCCGTCTCCTTCTCAGTCTCGACGTAATGCACACTCAACCGTGCCACATAACGGCGGACCTTTCCTACCGTCCTTTTCTCGATTGTACTCGGGATAGACAAATTAGTCTCCGCGTTTCCCCACCCCCTTATCCTCCTTCTCTTCCTCTACCTCCTCCTCTTGCTGCTCTTCCTCCTCTAGTCTTCTTCTCGCCGAACGTTTCAACGTTTTGTATTTCCTTTTGAATGGCGCCTCGTTTCCACGATTAAGGCGACTAGACGTTTTGGCCGGGATTTTAAGTAAATACGATGTCCTATTACTACCACAATGGACGATGGATGTTATAAATTTGATTTTATTTTATCTCCTTCTTCCTTTCTTTTTTTCTATTTTTAATTTTCTTTTTTTTCTCTAATTATATTTTTCATTTTGTTCGTGTGAGAAATATTTCTCTCCCTCTCTCTTTCTCTCTCTCTATTTTTTATTTATTTATTTTTTTTTCATTGCTCCAATATTGTTACTCTATGTTACCATTTTTCTAAATTGTTAACAACATTCGTAATATGACTATCTATTTTACACTTATATTATATTATATATATATTATTATATATATATATATATATATATATATATATATATATATATATATATATGAGCGTATAATTACGTATCCGGTACAGGAAAGTTCCGACATACTCGCATACCACCCGCTTGCTAGCGTTATCATGTCTGCTTATGCAGATACTACTCGTCGTATCACATTTTCAGAGACGGCAGCGCGCCTTTGCATAAGTCACGGTTTGTCTTCGTGAATTCAAACATCGTATGTTCTCTCTCTCTCTCTCTCTCTCTCTCTCTCTCTCTCTCTCTCTCTCTCTCTGTCTCTCTCACTATCTCTCTCTCTTTCTCTCTGTCTCATTTGTTCTATCTGTCTGTCCGTCTGTCTCTCTCTTTCCCTCTCTCTCTTTCTCTTATGTGACATTTACGCGAGGCACAGAATTTGCGGATAATTCCGTAGATGCGTTAGAACTTTGTCTGACTTTATTTGCATTCTCTTGGAAATTTCAGAGGAAGTAGAAATAAAAGGACTCCTTGATTATTAATCGTCCATTTTCTTCTATCACTTATTGTTTTTTTTATCTCTTTCTTTTTTCTTCTTTTCTTGTTTTTTTTCTTTCTCTTTTCGTTTCTTTTCTTTTCTTTTATTTCCTCTCAATGTACACGAGCAATGTTCTTCTGACTTCTCTCTCTCTCTCTCTCTCTCTCTCTCTCTCTCTCTCTCTCTGTCTCTCTCTCTCTCTCCCTCTCTGTTTCTTTCACTATCTCTTCTATCGCACAAACATATACACACACAAATACAAAACAAATATAGACGCAGGTGCACTCATGCACACGTGCACATGCTTACTTAGTAACTTACTCGGGAAGTAACAAACAATTTCGGTGATTACCGGTGAAGTAACCGCGAGCAATAGTCAAAGTTGACCATCGCGTACCGTCCGAGAGCTTGCCCGCACGATTGAAAGCAAAGTGGCTCGTTGGTCGAGTTACCGTACCGGTTACGACAGGTTCCCATTGCAAAGGAACCGCAGTGCGTCGAAGAATAGCGCACAGGGGTAACCGGACTTTCCACCCTTCCGACTTAATTGGCGGCTTTAAGAGTTCGCCTCAGCTAGAACGCCGGTATGGCTCTCTTTGTCGAGATCGAAGTGTCGCCACTTTGAAAGCTCGCCCGAAACTCTCGGAAGACTCCAAACTCGATAATGGCACGAAACGCGAGGGAGATAGACAGAAGAAAATTTACTGTTCACGCAAGGGAATACGAAAGAAGAATATAATTGAGAGAGAGAGAGAAAGAGAGAGAGAGAATAAAGAGAGAAAGAGAGAGAGAGGATGAGAGAAAATATAACTGACATAAATTAATAGTAGTAACAAAATAAATGTCCACTCTGTGTAAGATACGAATATCAAAGTGAGATAAAATTTAATTAAGTATTAATAAACGTTAGCTTCTTATCATTTAGAGGGAAAAGAGAGAGAGAGAGAGAGAGAGATGAATGAAGAATTGAACTCGCAGTTACGTTACATAATGTATGGAGATATTCGCATTACATATATAAACATATAAATATTAGGATGTCCCATAGGTTTCTTCCTTTTTTTTCGATGCGAAATGAATATTCGACTGAAACTGATGCCCTAAACGGCCAAGAGATATGCCTGCATGTTTATATAAACATAGACAGCTATAGTCATTCATGGCGTCGCGCGGAAGAAACTTATGGGCTACCTAGATATATATATATATATATATATATATATATATATATATATATATATATATATATATATAATAGAATCAAGAAAAAAAGGAAGAAAGAAAAGAAAACATAAATCCTCCTTCGATCTCAATAAATATATAGACAAATAGATAGAAAGAAATTTAGTTTTCCTGTTTGGTTAGTCTACATCGACGAAACCTTGTATTGGATTAAGCCGAGTGAGAGAAAGAGAAAGGAGAGAGAGAGAGAGAGAGAGAAATAGACGGAAAGCATAGGAAGGAAAAGGAGGATGGGGGCGGTGCCATTCGTCTCTGTCTTTCCACAAATTTGATTTCTACCCACTCGTATTTCAGTGGAGTCGATGGCTAAAAGCCTCGAAGTCGAGTTAATAAGTGTCATTTCCTTCGTTCTACGGTGGTATGCTAGAGGCATCTAGATAAATCTTCGTTTTTGCTCTCGTCGCACTATACCGTTCGTTCCACGCTTTGTTGTTAATAGCGCACGCGCACATGTACGAATAAATTTGTTTACCTTAGCTTCGGGCTACTACTACTGAAAACGGTAAATCTTTAGCTGTTTGCAGAACACACGTATACCTATACATATATATATATATAATATATATATATATATATATATATATATATATATATGTATATATATATATATATAAATATATAAATATATATATACACGCGTACAAACTATACTTGCGTAAGTAAATGCATGCGTACGTAAATACGTACATAGATACGTACGTGTTCGTTCGTGTTTGTGTATGTACGTGTCATAACAGCACAGGCATCCTATTATCTCGAATATCAGGAACGTGTTAAGTTCACGGCAAGGCGCCGCTTTGTCTCGTTCACGTACACAAAGGAAGTAAAATCGAGGCCCTTCGATGCAGCACCCCACACGCCTTTGCATGCGAACGCATATATATATATATATATATATATATATATATATATATATATATATATATATACGCCGTTGTTCTTCGACGTTTTACGTCGATTCTTCATCTCTTTTCGTATCTGGTGGTGGGAAAAAAAAATAAAAAAACAACAAAAAACCGAGCTAGACGAGGAGAAAAAGATAAAGATAGAGATAGATAGATAGATAGAGAGAGAGAGAGAGGAGAGAAAGCTTTTCTTTTGCGTATTATACATGCACAAGTGTGTATTGCGGTGGCCGCATCTCTTCAGCAATTTGCCACGCGAATTATAATTCAAATTCGTTATATCCCGTAATAACTTTGAAGGGAGAAAGAGGGAGAAGAAATGGGAGAAAAAGATAGAGAGAGAGAGAGAGAGAGAGAGAGAACATCTGCTTTGGAGTAATCTACGTGGAAAAAGGGTCGGGCAAACTTTGATAGAAACAAGCTTTTTCATCGGAAAAGAACTAATTTTACGATGAGAAAAGTGCACGGTTACGGGCTAAAGGGGAATAGGAAGGAAATAAAGAGAAAAAATACTACAGAGAGAGAAAGAGAGAAATAGGGGGGAAGAGAAAGAAATAGGGAAAGAGAGATAGATAAAGACAGGGAGGGAGAGAGGGAGGGAGGAAGAGAGAAACGAAGAGGAGACAACGCGAACCGCTGAATTCGTTTCTTCTGCTCGGCCCGGTGGTTTTGCAGCGTCGTAATAAAAGTGCATTTCCATCTCCCCTTACAGACCGAGACTGAATGAATATTAGCAGGAAATGAACAACGCGACCTTTCGGTTAACGCGTCGCGAATCTCTTGTTCTTTCTTTCTTTCATCCTTTCTTTTCTTTCTTTTCTTTTTTTTTCTTTTTGTTTTTATATTTCTTTATTTTTTCTCGATTTCGCGAAAATTTCACGGTGTATAACAGAAAAATATTCCCATGGGTAAAATCGCGTTTGTGAGCTGCGCGATGTTTTGTTCCTTTACGTTTTTCTTTTTTTACTTTCCTTTTCTTTCCGTCTCTTTCTGTTTTTTTTTTCTCTTTCTCTTTTTCTCATTGTATCTTTTATAATGTTAACTTAATTCGTAAAAGTATTTTGACCGCAACATGCTGCATATAAACAAATTTTATCCTTTCGTGATCACGGTGAAATCTTTTTCACGCGTTTTCTGTTTAAAGGTTCGTGTCCTCTCTCTTTCCCTTTTTCATATAAAGTGAGTAAGAGAGAGAGAGAGAGAGAGAGAGAGAGAGAGAGAGAGAGAGAGAGAGAGAGAAAGGGAAAGAAAAGGCGTTATTTTTATTATCACGAATGCCTCCCTCACCTGCGTGCCTCTGTTAAATGGGATGCTGCTTTCGCGCACATGCGAACATGCTAGGGTTGGACTCAAATGGGCGATCATAAACCTCCGAGGGGAAATGGGGGGGCTTGCGAAACGCAAGCGAGTGAGGGCTTCAGGCCACTTCGAGTTTCGAGTGCTGGGTAACCTCGTAAAAAACACTTCCATTTCCACGGCTATTTAGCTCGATCCTCTTTGATGATTTCCCTTCATTCTTCTCCCTCTCCCTTCCTCTCTCTCTCTCTCTCTTTCTCTCTCTCATTCTCTTTCTCTTTTTCTCTTCCAAGTTTTTTTCTCTCTTAATCTTTATGCTCTTCCCTTCCTTCTCATTTTATTTCATACCTTTTTTCTCATCGAGATCGTAACGCATTAGATCGCAACACGTTCTTACTTTGCTCTATTCTCTCTCTCTCTCTCTCTCTCTCTCTCTCTCTCTCTCTCTCTCTCTCTATCTCTGTCTCTCCCTCTCTCTATTTCTTTCTTTCTTTCTGTCTCTTTCAATTTTATCCCTTTCTTTTACTTTTCAACGTACGCTTACTTACTCTTTCTATTTTTCTCAACCCCTTCCAGTTTTTCGCATCAACCAACAACACATGCTCGTTCTCTCGTTTTTTCTCTCTCTCTCTCCAGCTCTCTCATTTCTCGACTCACCCTTTTCTCGCTCGACCGAGTGTAAAACCAAGAATCACAGAAGGGACGTCGATTTTCTCCCTATCCCATCGAACTCGCTAAACACCACAGAGAATCATAGGCATCTAACTCGTGTTCGTGTACGAGCCGATTCGACGGTGGTTCGCATAATTTTCTCGGCTGTACTTCGCCATGCACCCTCACTCTCTCTTTCTCTCTCTCTTTTTCTCTCTCTCTATCTCTATCTCTCACTTTCTCCAACTCGCGCGAAATCACCCTTATCTGACCACAAAGCTGATATGCACGTTCTCTCCCGGTGGCTCAGCGATAACGGGACTCCGACCCCGTGAATTTTCGAACGAGGGACTCTCCTTCTTCGGCACGGTTGCACGCAGCTTAGGAGTCGCGATAATACAGAAAAGGGTGAGAGAGAGAGAGAGAGAGAGAGAGAGAGAGAGAGAGAGAGAGAGAGAAAGCTCTGTAGATAACTCGATGGATGTTTACTCGAATAGAATTTTTATTAACTATAGATA